>CM069173.1:4311092-4433774 GCA_035221665.1 Okamejei kenojei
AGGGAGAAATGGGAGAAGAGAAAAGGGTGGTAAGGAAGAGAAAGGAGAAAGAGAAAGGAGAAAAGAGAAAAGGAGGAAGGAAAAGAGGCGGAACAGAGAAAAGAAAAGAAGAAAGCAGGAATAAGCGTACAAGGGAGAAAGAGCAACAAGGAAAAAGAGAGAAGGAAAAATAAGGACCACGGAAACAGAGAGCAAGAAGCTAATTTAAGGGAACCAAAAGAAAAGGGAAAAGAGAAAGGAAAAAGAGAAAGAGAAACCGAAAGCAGGAGAACGCGCCCCGTCGAAAGCGGACCTCTCCCTTGTCCCCTCTCCCCTTCTCCTCTCCCCTTCCCCCTCTCCCCTTTTCTCTTCCACTTCTCCCCATCCTCTCCCTCTCCCCTCTCCCTTCACCTCTCCCCTATCCCTTCCCCTTCACCACTTCCCCTTCCCCCTCTCCCCTTTCCCCCTCTCCCCTTTTCTCTCCCCTTCTCCCCCTCTCTCCCCTCTCCCTTTTATCCCCCTTTTCACCCCCTTTTTTTTTCTTTCCCTCCTCCCCCTCTCTCCCTCTTCCTCCTCCCATTTTTTCTCCCCCCCCTTCTACCCCTACCTCTCTCCCTCTTAACACTCCTCTCCCTCTCTCCCCCTCCCCTTCTCCCTCTCCCCATTCTCCCGCTCTCCCTCTCCCCTTTTTCACCCCTTCTACCCCTCTCCCCCTCCTAACCCTCTCGCAGGCCGTCCCGCATTGGGAAGACCCCGTGAATGGGGTTGGAGATCACAGGTTCTCTAACTCGCTAGTGGCCAGCCAGTGTGACTCCTGAGGCTTGGTGGTCGGGGACCAAGCAGGTACGAGGTCCGTTATTGGTGTGGAGTTACAGCGTCGGGAGCAGGACCACGGCCCTCACACCTAACCTATCCACACACTCGGCACATGAACAGAAGCCAATCCACCTTACAAACCACGCACGCCTTTTTGGAATGCGGGGGGAAACAGGTGCGCCCGGAGAAAACCCACTCGGGTCACGGGAGAGAACGTGCAAACTATGTACAGACAGCGTTCAGTAGTCGGGATCGAACCCGGGGCTTCTGGCGCCGTGAGGCAGGTAGCGCTACCGCTGCGCCACCGTTGCATGCAGTAGCACGTTGGCAATAGTTGCCGCTGTTGCTGTGGGAAGAGAGACACCGGGGGGGGGGGGGAGTTGCCCTTCGACCATTGAACCGTGCTGGATCCTTCACACCACTAGTGCACCAATCCTTCATTAATCCCTCCCTTGTGCTTTCATACTCCCACTTCCGCAGGGAGAATGGAGGTCCATGAGGAGTCGTGTCCGATCGGAATGGCTATGGGATTCCTGGGGACTGATTTACCACTTCCCTGTCACTGTGCAGGTACTTCCTTTTATGTCTCCTTCCCCTACTCCCCCCTCCCACCCTCCTACCCCTCCCTTCCTCTCCTCATATCCACCTCTCTCCCCCTTCTCTCCCCATCTTCACTCTCCCCTCCACCATGTCCCCGTTCTCTCTCTTTCCCTCCCCTAACCCTGATCTCACCTTTCCCTCCCTTCTGATTCACTCTCTCCTCCCCTTCCTATCCCACCTATTCCCCTCCCCTTTTTAACCCCCCAGTCCCAAGTCTCTGCTACAAGTGCCTCCTACTCTTGTCGACCCTTGCCTCCTGGTCTCCTATTCCTCCCCCCCCCCCCCCCAACCCCGCCCCCCTAGCTACCCCCAGTTCCAATTCAAGTCACAACAGGTGCATTCAACTCCCCCCCCCCCCCATCTTTCTCCCCTCCCCCTCCTCCCCGGTCCTCCGGCCACCCAGAGCCCCGCTGAGATACCGCTGCGCTCTGCCCGCAGGCTGGACGCTGGCACATCACCCGGGCCTGGTCCTGCCCCCGCTTTCCTACGGCAGAAGATGCCCTCTTTTGCCGGGAGCTGCTCCGGGAGAGGGACATTAGCCCTGGCGGTTTGGTGAACGTATGTGCAGCGGCAACTGGCGACGGGTGTGGTGTGGTTGGGGGTGGGCTGAGGGCGATGCGGGTAGTGTGGTGGGGGTGGAGAGGGCGATGCGGGTAGTGGTGGCTGGGGGTGGCAGAGGGCGACACGGGTAGTGTGGTGGGGTGGGAAGAGGGCGATGCGGGTAGTGGTGGTGGGGGTGGCAGAGGACCTTGCGGGTAGTGGTGGTGGTGGGGGTGGCAGAGGGCGAAGCGGGTAGTGGTGGTGTGGGGATGGCAAAGAGGCGACGCGGGTAGTGGTGGCGTGGGGGTTGGCAGAGGGCGATGCGGGTTGTGGTGGTGGTGGGGGGGGTTAGGCAGAGGGAGACAACGGGTAGTTGTTGGTGGGGTGGGGAGAGGACGACGCGGGTAGTGGTGGTGGTGGGGTGGCAGAGGGCGATGCGGGTAGTGGTGGTGGTGGGGGTGGCGAGGGCGTCACGGGTAGATGGGTGGGGGGTGGGGAGAGGCCGTCGCGGGGTAGTGGTGGTCGGTGGGGGTGGCTGAGGGCGATGCGGGTAGTGGTGGTGGTGGGGGTGGCAGAGGGCGATGCGGGTAGTGGTGGTGGTGTGGGTGGGGGTGCCTGTGGGCGATGCGGGTAGTGGGGGTGGTGGGGGGGTGGCACAGGGCGATGGGGTTAGTGGTGGTGGGGGTGGCAGGTGGGCGATGGGGGTAGTGGTGGTGGGGGTGTAGAGGGCGATGGGGGGTAGTGGTGAGTGGTGGTGGGTGGCATAGGGGATGCGGGTAGTGGAGGTGGGGGGGGGGTGGCACAGGGCGACTCGGGTAGTGGTGGTGGTGGGGGTGGCAGAGGGCGATGGGGGTAGTGGTGGTGGGGGAGGCCACAGGGCGGACACGGGTAGTCCCCCCCCCCCCCCCCCCCCCCCGGGTGGGTGGTGGGGGTGGCAGAGGTCGATGGGGGTAGTGGTGGTGGGGGATGGCAGAGGCGATGCGGGTAGTGGTGGTGGGGTGCAGAGGGCGGATGGGGGGTTGGGTAGTGGTAGTTGGGGGGTGCAGAGGGGCGATGGGGGTAGTGGGTGTGGGGTGGCAAGAAGGGCGATGCGGGTAGTGGTGGAGGTGGGTGGCAGAGGGCGATGCGGGTAGTGGTGGGGGTGGCAGAGGGCGATGCGGGTAGTGGGGGGGTGGCAGAGGGCGATAGCGGTAGTGGGGGTGGAGAGTGGTGGGGGTGGAGAGGCGCGATGTGGGTAAGTGCGTGGTGGGGGTGGGGAGAGGGCGACGCGGGTAGTGGTGGATGGGGGTGGCAGAGGGCGATGCTGTGTAGTGGTGGTGGTGGGGGTGGCAGAGGGGTGACCCGGGTAGTGGTGGTGGTGGGGTGGCAGAGGGCGATGCGGGGAGTAGTGGTGGTGGGGGTGGAAGAGGGCGATGCGAGGTTAGTGATGGTGGGGTGGCAGAGGGAGACAGTGGTAGTGGTGGTGGGGTGGGAGAGGGCGTTGCGGGTAGTGGTGGTGGTGGGGGTGGGGAGAGGGCGATGCGGGTATAGTGGTGGTGGTGGGGGTGGGGAGAGGGCGTTGGGGTAGTGGTGGTGAGGGTGGCAGAGGGCGATGGGGTAGTGGTGGTGGGGGGGGGGAGGGGCGATTGAGGGTAGTGGTGGTGGGGGTGCTGAGGGAGATGGGGTATGTGGTGGGGGGTGGCAGAGGGCTACGAGGGTAGTGGGTGGTGGGGTGGGAAGAGGGCGATGCGGGTAGTGGGGGTGGGGGGTGGCAGAGGGAGACGCGGGTAGTGTGGTGGTGGGGGTGGCAGAGGGCGATGCGGGTAGTGGTGGTGGGGGTGGGGGCAAGGGCGATGCGGGTAGGCTGGTAGTTGGGGTGTGAGGGCGATGCGGGTAGTGGTGGTGGTGGGGTGGCAGAGAGGCGATGCGGGGTTAGGTAGGGTGGTGGGGTTGTGGCAGAGGGCGATGCGGGTAGTGGTGGTGGGGGGCAAGAGGGCGATGCGGGTAGTGGTGGGTGTGCGGTGGCAGGGGCGGGCGATGGGGGTGGTGGTGGGGTGGCAGAGTGGGCGATGCGGGTTAGTGGTGGTGGGGGTGGGAGAGGGCGCAGGCGGGTAGTGGTGGTGGTGGGGGTGCAGAGGGGCGTTGCGGGGTGGAGAGGGCGATGCGGGTAGGGTGGTGGGGTGGGAGAGGGCGATGCGGTAGTGGTGGTGGTGGGGTGGCAGAGGGCGATGCGGGTATGTGGTGGTGGTGGGGTGGCAGAGGGCGATGCGGGTAGTGGTGGTGGTGGGTGGTGGCAGAGGGTTGATGCGGGTAATGGTTGGTGGTGGGGGTGGAGAGGGCGATGCGGGTAGTGGTGGTGGTGGGGGTGGCAGAGGGCGATGCGGGATAGTGGTGGTGGGGTTGGGTGGTGGGGTGGCAGAGGGCGATGCGGCGGGTAGTGGTGGTGGGGGGGGTGCAGAGGGCGACAGCGGGTAGTGGGGTGGTGGGGGTGGGATTCGCAGAGAGGGCGATGCGGTAGGGTGGTGGGGGTGGCAGAGGGCGACGCGGGTAGTGGTTCCCAATGTTGGTGGGATTCCAGAAAATAGGTGTAGGAGTAGGCCATTTGGCCCTTCGAGCCAGAACTGTCATTCAATATGATTATGGCTGATCATCCACAATTAGTACCCCGTTCCTGCCTTTTCCTCATATCCCTTGATTCCGTTAGCCCCGAGTGCTAAATCTAACTCCCTCTTGAAAATATCCAGTGAATTGGCCTCCACTGCCTTCAGTGGCAGAGAATTCCACAGATTCACAACTCTCTGGGTGAAAAAGCTTTTCCTCATCTCAGTCCTAAATGGCCGACCCCTTATTCTTTAAGTATGTGACCCTCCCCCCCGGTTCTGGACTCCCCAGACAATGGGAACATTTTCCCTGCATCCAGCCTGTCCAATCCCTTTATGAATTGTATATGTTTCTATGAGATCCTCTCGCATCCTTCTAAACTCCAGTGAATACAAGCCCTGTCGACCCACTGTTTCTGGGAGGTGAGTGAACGGCAGGAGGGGCTTGAGGGGCCGAATGGCTCCCCTGTGTGTCTATGCACATCTTCCTTTTAAGTGGCGTCAAGTATTATCTAAATAAGTACTATCTAAATGGTGTCAAGTTGGGAAAAGGGGACGTACAACGGGATCTGGGGGTCCTTGTACATCAGTCTATGAAAGTAAGCACGCAGGTACAGCAGGCAGTGAAGGAAAGTCGATGGCAAGTTGGCCTGTATATAGAAGAGGAATCGTATATAGGAGCAAAGAGGTCCTTCTGCAGTTGTACAGGGCCCTAGTGAGACAACACCTGGAGTATTGTGTGCAGTTTTGGTCGCCTAATTTGTGGAAGGACATTTGCTATTGAGGGAGTGCAGCGTAGGTTTACAAGGTTAATTCCCGGGATGGAGGGAGGGACTGTCATTATGCTGAGAGAATGGAGCGGCTGGCTTATACACTCTGGAGTTTAGAAGGATGAGAGTGGGATCTTATTGGAACATGTAAGATAATTAAGGGGTTTGGAACACGCTAGTGGCAGGAAACATGTTCCTGATGTTGGGGGAGTCCAGAACCAGGAGACGGCCACAGTTTGAGATTAGGACGGAGTAAGCCATTTAGAACGGAGTCGAGACAGGAAACACTTTTTCTCACAGAGAGCGGTGAGTCTGTGGATTCTCTGCTCAGAGGGCGGTGGAGGCCGGTTCTCTGGATGCTTTCAGGAGAGAGCTAGATATTTTACATAAAGATAGCGTGAGTAGGGGCAATGGGGATAAGGCAGGAACGGGTACTGATTGGGGTTGATCATCAGCCGTGATCACATTGAATGGCGTGTGCGGGGCTCGAAGGCCAACCCCCGATGGCCTCCTCCTGCACCTGTTTGTCTATTGTCTAAGTGGACGTTCGTCTTCCTGCGTGCAGCAGGCCATCTGTGAGGGCTCCTTGTCCGGAATCGGTTCACGCTGGAGCGGCGTGAGGTCCAAGCCGGAAGAGAGGCCCGGCCTTACCGAGGTGATGCGGGCGGTCGATGCCATCCCGGTGAAACACCCGGCCCCCAACCGCCGCCGGAACCTGTCGGGGAGGCTTACCTTCACTCCCCTGACGTGGGTCGGGGACCATCCTCCAGTGGGTGAGTCTAGGACCAGAGGGCATCTGCATCAGATAGTAAGGGAACATATTTTTTAGAAGGAGACGAGGAGTAATTTATTTTAAAAGTTCGTAAGCGTTAGGAGTAGATTTATGCATTCGGCCCATCAAGTCAACACTGCCATTCCAACTTGGCTCTGATCTAATCTCCCCAGCCTTACCCATTTCCTGCCTTTCCCGTAACCATGAACCCGCCCACTATTCATCAATCTATCTAGCTCTGCGCCTGTAAAAACATCACTCTGACTTGTGGCCTCCACAGCCTCCCTTCCCCCCCTAGGGTTGGGATAGTCATTTAGGGTGCAGGAGGAGGCCCATTCGGCCCTTCGAGCCAGCCAGTGCCGGCCATGTCAGTGATCTTGGCTGTCATGGTTGGGGGGTGGGAGGGCTAGAGGACAGCCACCCCCTGGCAAACCATACAAGATGGTGCCCACCCAGGCTTTGTGGGATCGGGTCACAGAAGTGCATATGCAGTCTCGCGTTACAATCGCTCCACTCTTTTTAGATTCTCTACTCCAAAGCCAGCCCTCTCATTGTAACTCTGCTACCTTTATGGGCCTGTCCACTTAGGCTAATTTTAGGCGACTGCCGTCGACTGTCATTAGTCATAGAACTTAGGTGCAGGAGGGGGCCACTCGGCCCTTCGAGCCTGCACCGCCATTCATTGAGACCCGGGGCTGAGCGTCCCCTATCTAATAACCCGTGCGGCTTCTCCCACATATCCCTTGACTCCTTAGCCGCTAGAGCTCTATCTAATCTCTCTCTTAATAGCCTATCCAGACTTGGCCTCCACTGCCCTCTGGTGGCAGGATTTCCACAAATTCCACAACTCTCATTTAAGTCTGAGGTTTTTTTCTCACTCAGTCTTAAATGACCTCCCCTTTTATTCTAAGACATGTAGTGGCCCTGGGTCGTAGCAGGTGCCGAAAAACCGGCGACTGGACCCCCCCCCCCCCCCCCCCCCCCCCCCCACGTTTCGAATAAAATGGAAGATATAGAATCATTACCTTAACAACGGAAGTCAGCACCTAGCGACAGGCTCGTCCCCTGGCGAAACTACGACAGCACCTAAGTCAGGAGAAGTCATGCTACGCTCAGTGGCGTCAACCCACCCTCGCCGACTGTCTCCGTAAAACCGTTTCAACACGTGAAATCAGCGGCGACCAGAAAAGCCGCTAAACGAACTCTTTGTGCGATGGAGGAGTCGGACTCACAACCATTCAGGCGGCAGTAGTCGCCTAAAGGATTTGCCTCAGTGGGCAGGCGCGGACTCGGGGGGCCGAAGGCTTTTCCGCGCTGTAGCTCCTTAAATTGACTGAACCCCATCCCACCTTTCCCCCATCCCCCCCCCTTCCTTCCCCCTCATAAATATGTCTATTTTAGTGATACTGCACGGAAAAAGGCCTTCGGGCCCACCGAGCCCTCGCCGACCAGCGATCCCAGCACACTGACACTACCCTACAAAACCACAAGGTCTTTTTTCACCTCTAACTGGTTAGCAGGTTGGCATCCCGGGGGTGGCATCTAAGGGCAGCAAGATACTCTTAGAGTGGGCCACCCTGTCCGTGTCACGTCGCCTCGGACGGCAGGGTTGAATCAAGGCATTGCCTCTTCCGCTGACTGGTTTGCACGCAACAAAAAAAGCGTTTCGCTGTAGGATACAGTGAGACAGTGATGGTAGGTGCTCTAATGTCCGCTCTCCCTTTCTCCCCTCCGTTCCCCCCCCCGTTTCTTGGGGTTTAAAGAACATCCTAAAAAATAACTGGCCTCGGAGAGTGAGTGTGTTTCTTGACAGCTTTTAATGCAATTCCGCTCAATGGTGCCTTTTCTTCCTCCTCCGTCCCCTCCGTCGGCGCGGACATTGGGTTGGTGTATTCGGGTCGCCGTCTACGATAGTCCCTCCCATCGGGCCCCTCGGAGATGATCGTAAAGGCGATTTCGTCAGGGGGGAAGGTTGCCCGGGCAAAGGTCCGGCCTCCGCCTGCTCGCTTCGATCGACGCGTATCGCGGGCTGGCGGGCTCGGGCCGCAAAGGGTCGGAAATGGGGCTTGTTGCTTCCCGGTGGGGTCTGCAACCACCCTCCAGGGGAGGGATGGTGTGGAGGGGGGGAAGGAGGGGTGGGATGGGGGGAGATTAAGGAGGGAGGAGGGGTAAGAAGGGGATTTTTGGGGGAGCGAGAAGGAGAGAGGATGGGGGAAGGAGGGATGGCTGGGGGAGGTGAGGAGGGTTGGGGATGGAGGGAAGGATGGGTGAGGATGGAATGGGGGGGGGATGAGGAGGGGGAGGGGATAAGAGGATGGCAGAGAGGGATGGCTGGGGGAGGGAAGGAGGAATGGAGGGGGAGGGAAGGAGTGAGCGATGGATGGGGGGAGGATGTGGAGGAGGAGGGGGAAGATGGAGTAGACGATGGTTGGGGAGGGTGGAGGGGGGGAAAGTGGGAGGGTGGGGGAGAGGATTGGTGGGAGGATGGGGAGGGAGGGATGGGGGTGATAAGGAGGGGGGCTATTTCGGGAGGGGTGGCGGATTGTTGTTTAGCGGGGGTGGGGTGGGGGCGAGGGGTGGGTGGGGGGAGGGAGGGGTGATGGAGGGGGAGGAGGGGTAGTGGGGTGGTGGAGGGGAGGTGAGATGGGGGTGGAGTGCGAGGTGGAGGGAGGGAGGTGGGGTGATGTGGGGGTAGGGGATGTGGTGGGAGGGAGGGGGGGGGAGAGTTATGGTGCGGGGGGGGAGGGTTGGTTGGGGGAGTTTATGGAGGGAGGTAGGGGCATGGGGAGGGTTGGTGGGGGCGGTGATAAGGTGGGAGGAGGGGCTAGGGGATGGGTGGTGAGTGGGGGGTGTTAAGGTGGGTAGGGGAAGGATAGGTGGGGGATGGGATGGGAGTTTAGGAGGGGGATTTGGGGAGAGGATGGCTGGTTGGGAGGACGGAGGGGGGATGGATTTGGGAGGGGTGGGGGAAGGATGGCGGGAGGAAGGGGGGAGGGAGGGTGGGTGGGGGGGGGGAATGGAGGTGGGGAGGGGTGGGAATGGAGGAGGAGGGTGAGGTGGGCGGGCGTGGGGAGGGGTGGAGGATGTGGAGGGAGGGTGGATGTTCCCCCCCACGGAGGAGCGGGGGGAGGGATGGAGGAGGCGGTCAATGCAGGAGAGTGAGAGCTTGGGCGGCCCGCACCCTGACGCTGGCCACGGGATCGTGCAACATGGCGGCGATGTCGGAGCAGACGCCGGCCTGCTGCTGGTGCGCCCTGGGCAGGCGGTGGACGAGGGCGGCGGCGAGGGCCACGGCGTTGCCGCGGATGTCGGGCAGGCGGCTGCTGAAGAAGGTGGCGCTGACGGCCAGGTAGACGCCGGCCTTGGCGGGGAAGTCGGCCGCCAGGGTGGCGGCCAGCGCCCGGAGGAAGTCCCAGTACCAGCCGTCGCCGGGCCGGTCGCCGTCGGGCCGGCCGCCGGCCAGCAGGTCGGCCAGGCCGGCCGAGCCCACCGCCGGGCCGGCCCGCCGCAGCGCCCGGTCGCAGGCGGCCGCCGCCTCGGCACTGCCGTCGGCCAGGTGGAGGACGAGGCTGACCAGGCTGGCGTGGAGCTGCTCCGAGTAGACGGGCCGGAGGTCGCCGCCGGCGCCGGCGAAGCGCGACAGCCCGCCGAACAGGCCGAAGGCCTCGGCCCGCACCCGGGGGCTGGGGTGCTCGAAGAGCAGCTGGGCGGCGGCGATCAGGGCGGGCAGCGGGGCCCGCAGGTCGGGCTCCTCCAGCCGGGGCAGGAGGCGGGAGAGGGCGGACAGGGCCTCCAGCTTGACCAGGTCCATCGGGTCGTCGTCCTCCTCCCCCCCGGCGGCCAGGGCCATGGCCCCCAGCAGCTTGTCCGAGTACAGGCCCAGCTGGGCCGGGTCGCCGCGGGGTAGATTGGCCAGGCCGCGGAGGGCCAGCAGGCGGACCAGCGGCGCCCGGTCGCGCAGGCAGCCGAGCAGGCCCGAGACCAGCACGTCGGTTAGGCGGAGGTCCCGGGCCGCCGAGGTCTCCCCCAGCAGCTCGCCGAGGAAAGCGGCCAGGGTGACCCGCTGGGCCTTGGCGGCGCCGGGCAGGGCGGCGGCCAGGCGGTGGACGACGGCCGCCAGGCGGGAGGAGGAGGAGGCGTCGTCGACGGAGGAGGCCGAGGCCATGGCCCGCCCCAGCAGGGCCGCCCCCTCCGGGTGCCGCTCCGGGTCCCTCAGCGCGGCCCAGCCGCCGGCCTCCCGCAGCTGCTCGTCCACCCGGCCCGTGCCGCCGGCCAGCAGCAGTGCCCGCAGGGTGTCGGCCGAGTGCTGGCACACGTCCACCGGGCCCTGGGCCTGGGCCTGCGCCTGGGCCTGGGCCTGGGCCTGGCGGGGCCTGGGCCTGAGCGACGGGGGGGCCCGCCACTCCCTCGGGCCGCAGGCCGCCAGCAGCTCCCCCGGGAACTCGACGCCCACGCTGGAGCTGAGGTGGAGGAGGAGGACGGAGAAGAGCTGGGGGTAGAGGGAGTGGACGGCCGAGGAGGTGGTGGATGATGATGATGAAGAAGAGGAGGAGGTGGTGGTCAGCATCTCCTTCAGGGCGCACACGATGGCCAGAGGCTCCAGGGCCGAGCAGACGGCCCCTCCACCATGGGCCTGAGGACCGTTCCTCTGGGCCGGGTCGAGGTGCTTGGCCAGGGCCTCCACCAGCAGCTCCATGGCCCCCGACGCCAGGCCGCCCTCGCCCCCCAACGCCCTCCAGATGTCGCAGGTGTTCTTGTCGAAGGGGAGCGGCGAGAAGAGGAGGCAGGAGACCACCTCGGCCATGTTCTGCGAGGCCAGCACGGCGATGAAGTGGACGACGGACAGCTTGACCTGCTCGCCGGTGATCCACTGCAGGCGGATGTAGAGGGCCTTGAGGATCTCGGCCACCGCGCCCCGCAGGGCCGAGCCGCAGGTGAGCACCACGGTGTTCATCACCACCGAGGCGGCGCTGGAGCTGGGGGCGAAGTGGTCGTCCAGCCCCTCGAACAGGACGAAGAGCAGGGGCCCCACCTGGCCGCGGGGCAGGTGGCTGGCGATCACCTTGGCCAGGTCGGAGGTGACCCGCAGCAGGACGCCGCTCTCGGACCCTTCCAGCTGGCCGGACGAGGCCTTCAGGTGCTGCACCAGGTGGTCCTCCTGGCCCTCGGGCAGCCCCTGGCAGCGCAGGTGGATGTCGAAGAGGATGCAGATGCTGTCCATGGCCAGGCTGCGGACCCGGAGGGCCGGGTCGGTGCAGCGGGGGGCCAGGCGGCCCAGGATGGAGCCCAGGTGGCCGAACTCCTGCTCGGCGCGGGGGCTCATCTTCTCCAGGTACAGGGCCACCAGCTCGCGGGTGACCTCCAGGGCCCGCTCCCTCTCGTGCTCCTTGGTGGAGATGACCCAGCCCTCCACGTGCTTGAAGATGGCCTGCAGCCCGTCGGGGCTGAGGTCGTGCAGCAGGATCTCGCCCAGCAGGCCGTGCAGGGCGGCCATGGTCTCCCGGTAGAGCTCGCCCTCGCCGCCGACCCACGGCTGCAGGCCCACCACTCCGTCCAGGCAGGTCTTGATCAGCTCGGTGACGTAGGCCTTGTTGAGGGCCGGCCCCAGCTTGATGAGGAAGGAGCAGGCGGTCATGGCCAGCTGGCGGACGGGCGTGCGCAGCTGCGCCCGCGACTCGGCCTTGACCAGGTTCTGCATGTTGGTCAGCAGCTCGCCCTTGCGGGCAAAGTGGTAGGAGTGGCGGTGGCGGTTGGCCAGGACGGCCTTGGCGATCAGGGTGACGGCCTTGATCAGGCTTAGCCGCACCATCAGGTCCTTACTCTCGACTTTGACCCCCAGCACCTTGGCATTGGTCAGATTGATGACGTGGCTGAGGATGCCGCCATCCATCCGGGGCAGCAGGAGGTCCTCGGGGGCGTAGAGGGCCACGTAGCCGTAGCAGAGGATCAGGGTGCTCTTCATACGCTCCACGTCGCCCTCCAGCCTCTCCATCAGGGCGTTGAGGAAGCCGCCCCCCTTCTTCATGGAGTCCAGCTTGACGAAGTCCTCCAGCCGGGCCAGGGTCTTGTCCAGGTGGGTCATGGCACAGAAGCCAAATCCGATGGCCAGGCCCTCCTTCTCCAGCACCTCCTGGTGCTGGACGCTGAGGAGCATCTCCTGGAGCTGCTGGTCGATGATGTCGGCCGCGTGGGTGTGCTGGAGGACGATGCCCCCGCACTTGTAGAGGAACTGCTTCTCCCGGGAGGCCAGCGGGTGGCGGGGCGAGGCGGCGTGGGCCTGCCAGGCGTTCAGGAGGGCCGTCACCTCCTGGCCCAGCCGCCGGGACCAGCCACCGTCCGCCACCGCCTCCAGGGTCTTGAAGAGGAAGAGGAGCAGGCTCTTCTCCCACTGCTGGCGGGGGTAGTGGTCCTCCGAGCCGTCCCTCAGGTACTGGGCCAGGTCGGGCAGCTCCTCCCGCCAGGGGCGCTCCAGGGCCGGGTGGAAGGAGGGCCCCATGGCCAGCAGCAGCCTGAGGGCCGGCTCGCCCCGGCCCCCGCCCTCGTAGGGGGCCGAGGCAGCGGCCAGGAGTCGGGTGAGCAGGGCCTGAGGCGAGGGGAGGCCGGGCCGAGTGTTGAACGCCAGGGCCTCCACCCCAGCCTTCCTCCGGCGGGAGGCCAGGCGCTCCAGCACCCGGCAGACTGGGGCCAGCCCCTCGGTGTAGCGCAGAGGGGTGACGTAACCCAGCAGGGAGGGCCACAGGGCCCGCTCCAGGCCCTCGGAGGCCGCGGCCCGGCCTAGCAGCTCCTCCGCCCGGGCCCTCAGCTCCGCCGGGGCCTGGGGGAGGCTGCACTGCGACACCACGAACTCCAGCACCTCGCCCGCTGCCTCCGCAGTCGACGCCGACCCCCCCTCCTCCTCCTCCTCCGCCTCCTCCGTCTCCAGGTAGCCGCCGGCGAGCAGGGCCCCCACCACCTCCAGGGCCCCGCGCCGGACCCGGGCCCCGCCATCAGCCAGGGCCGGCCGCAGGGCGGACATGACGGCGGGCAGCCGGCCCTCCATCCGCTCGGGGCAGCAGGCGAGCAGGTGGCGGAGGAGGGCGAGGGCGCCCACCTTCCCCTTCTCGTGGCCGGCCATCTTGTGGGCCAGGAAGCGGAGGGGCCCGTCGGCGGAGACGGCCGCCAGCAGGCCGAAGCAGGCCAGCACCTCCTCGTCGGGGCTCTCGGACCCCCCGCCGCTGCACGCCTGGTGGTGGAGGGGCTGCAGCAGGGACTCGGCCTGCTGCTCCAGGGCCCGGGACCCCCCCCGCTGGGCCGCCTCCAGCACTCGCCTCAGGCACCGGGTGACCTCCCGGGCCTCGGCCGGCCTCCGGTAGCAGGCCAGGAGGCCCGGCACCAGCCGGGGCAGCTCGTCGAGCAGCTTGTCCGCGGGCAGTAGGGGGGCCATGTCCCCCAGGGCCGACAGCACCTCCAGACGCACCCCGGGGTCCCTCAGCTGCAGCCAGGCGTTGAAGAAGACCTCGTAGGCTGCCTGCACCTCCTGGGAGAAGTCCTCCGCGGCCAGGGTGGGATCGGGGGGCCGCTCGCGGTAGGCCAGGATGCAGCGGCTGAAGGAGCCCAGGGCCGAAGCCATGGCTGCCTTCAGACGGTCGGGGCGGGCCTGGTTCAGCATGGGCATGGTGGCCTCCATGATGCCGGGCATGTAGGGCATGGTCCCCGGGATGTTGGCGAGCGAGAGTCGGGCCACCGTCCTCACCGCGTAGTAGTCAGGCAAGGCCTCGGGCCTAAAAGCCAGCAGCATCTCCTCCAGGACCTCCTCCGGGAAGTGGGCTCCCAGGGCCACCAGGAGATCGCTGAGGGCCTCCTTGGCCGCGTCGGGCCAGGCCTCGCCGGGCCGGGCCAGGTCCGCCCGGGCGGACGACACCACCTTCTTGGCCAGCAGGTCGCCCACCTTCTCGCCGGCCTCCTGCACCATCCCCTCCATGCCGCGCAGGATGAGGGACCGGTGGGCCTCCTCCAGCTGCGAGCGCCGGGCCAGGTAGTCGTGGCAGGAGGCCAGGGCCAGGTCGGGGTGGCGGGCCCCCAGCTGGCGCAGGGAGCGGCCCACCTCCTCCCTCACCCCGGGGTCCCGGTCGCAGGCCGCCTCGCACAGGGCCCGCAGCGAGTCCTCCACGTTGCAGGAGGCCATCTTGGTCCGGCTGTAGTCGGCCGGCCCCATGACCCCCTCCCCACCGCCTTGGCCTTCCACTTTTCCTCCCTTTCTCCCCACCCCACCACTCTCCCTCTCTCCAGCCACCTTTCCCTCACACTACTCTCTCTCTCTCAGCCGGAGCCAGTCCACCTGGCGGTGCGTTCTATTCTCGCCTCTCACCTCTCCCACTCTCTCCAACTCTCGCTCTTCTCTTCCTCTCTCTCTCCAGCCCTCGCTCTCTCTCTTAATCTCTCTCTGCTCGTCTCTCTATCTTTACCTCTCTCCACCCCACACTCTTTGCTCTCTATCCCAACACTTTTGCCTCTCCCCACCTCTCTCTTTACCCCACCTCTCTTTCTCCCTCTCTCTTTCTCTCTCCACCCCACCTCACTCTCCCTATCTCTCTCTCTCCACCCCACTCTCTTTCCCCTCTATCTATCTCTCTACACCTCTCACCTCCTCCACCCACCCTCTCTCCCCCTCGACCTCTCTCCCTCTCCGCCTTATCTCTTCCTTTCTCTCCCCACCTGTGTCTCTCTTTGTCTCATTCCTCCCTAACACTTTCTCATTCTCCACGCCTTTACCTCTCCCTTCACACCACCTCTCTCTCTCACTTTCTATCCCCTCTTTAAGGCTTTCTCTCTCTCCCCACTATCTCTCCCTCCACCTCGCCTATTTCTCTCTTCACCTGTATCCCACCTCTCTATTTCTCCCCCCTCCCGTTCTTCCACCCTCCTCTGTATCGCTCTCTCTTCCCCTCTCCACTCTCCCTCTCCCTTTCTCTCTCCTTTCTCTTTCTCCTCTCCCTTCTCCCCTCGCCTCTCTCCTCTCCTCTTCGCAGTCTAGAACGGTTACATCACCGGCTGCTCGCTCTCTGGCCCCTACAACCTGTCTCCCCTTCATCAACCGCCCCTACCAGGCCCAACGCAGTCTCCTGTTCACAACATACCTCCCTAATTAGTTTTCCCATTACCGCCGTGACCCTCCTTTCAGTCCTCCCCCCTCTGTCTCCCTCTCTCTCTCTCTCCCTCTCTTGGGCTAAATTAAATCTGCTCCGCTCTAAATCCTCTATCCCTCCTCAACCTACGACTAGGCCCGGATTAGTCCGCACTTTATTATCCCGTCTCCCTGGGGTCAACCATTTTCGTAGGCCCCACCTCAACCCCCGACCGCCTCTGTCCGCCAGAAAACCAGCGTGTCTCTCCACCTCCCCGTGCCAAAAGCCTCCACTATTCCCCCTCTCCACCAGTCCTCAGTCTAAGCCTTGCCCCAGTCTCCTCCTCCCCCCGGCCTCGCTCCTCAGAGAGTAATCGCCTCCCCTGGGGGCCCGGCCCCCTTCGCCTCTCCCCATCTCGCTCCCTTCTCCTCGCCGTTAAAGCTCTCATCCCCGGTCTCTCGCCAAATCCTCCCCATCCCCCACGCTCACACCCTCTCTTCACCCCCTCCCTTCCCCCCCCCCCCAGCCATTACCCCACCCTCCCCGCATTGTGAGCTCACGGGGTCACACTGTGAGGTTGGGGGGGGGGGGGGGGGGGGGGGGGGGGTGGGCCGGGCCTTTTAGCAAGGATGGCGTCGGTGGTCTGAGAGTTGCCCTCCCCCCCGACGTACGACCGGACCACATCCCTCCCCTCCCTTCTCTCTCTCTCCCCCCTCGCCTCTCTTTTCCCCTCTCTCGCCCCCCCTCCCCTCTCTCTTTCATTCTCTCTCTCCCACTCTCTCTCTCTCCCTCTCCTCTCTCTCCCCTCTCTCTCTAGCCCTCGCTCTCTCCCCCCTCCTCTCTCTTTCCTCTCTTCTGTTCTACCTCTCTCCCCCCTCCCCTCTCTCTTTCCCTCTCTCGCTTTTCCTTCTCCCTCTCTCTCCCTCCCCTCATCTCTTTCCTATATCTCTTCTCCCTCCCCCCCCCCCCCCCCCTCTCCTCTCTTTCCCTCTCATTCCTTCCCTTCTCTCTTTCGCTCTCTTTAGCCCTCTCTCCCTTTTTCCCTTTCTCTTTCCCTCTCTCTCTCTTTCCCTCTCTCTCTCTTCCTATCTCCCTCTCTTTCTCTCTCTTCCCCCCCCTCTCTCTCTCTCTCCCCCCCCCAATCTATCCCCTCTCTCTGTCCTTATCATCATCCCCTGTACTGAGGTACAGTTAAAAGCATTTTTATTGCGTTCTATCCAGTCAGCGGAAAGATTATGCTCAAATATATTCAAGGTGTTCACAGTGTACAGATACGGGATAAAATATTTTACGTTTAGTGCAAGGGAAAGTCTAATTGAAGATAGTCCGGGGGTCTCCAATGCGGTAGATGGGAGGTCAGGACCCGCTCTCTAGTTGGTGAGAGGACGGCTCAGTCGCAGTGGGTTCTTTGCACGAGTCAGACAGATGTTGACCCCGGTTTAGGATACGGTTCATTAATTTGTAACAAATCCCCAGCAGTGGCAAACCATTGACCTGAATTTGGGTGTTTAAGAAGGAACTGCAGATGCTGGAAAATCGAAGGTAGACAAAAATGCTGGAGAAACTCAGCGGGTGAGGCAGCATCTATGGAGCGAAGATGAATAAGCAACGTTTTGGGCCGAAACCCTTCTTCAGACCCTTTAATTTAGAGATACAGCACGGAAACAGGCTGAAGAAGGGTTTCGGCCCGAAACGTTGCCTATTTCCTTCGCTCCATAGATGCTGCTGCACCCGCTGAGTTAGTGTGCGGGGATCGCTGGTCGGCGCGGACTCGGTGGGCCGAAGGGCCTGTTTCCGTGCTGGATCTCTGAATTAAGCTGAACTAAAAGGTCATCCTGCTGTCTGGGTAGAATTTGCACCCTTGGACCTCGTGGGTGTACCTCCAGGTGCTCTGGTTTCCCACCACGTCCCGATGACTTACGGGTTTGTAGGTTAATTGGCCCTCTGTAAATTGCCCCCTTGTTTAGTTCAGTTTCGCGATACAGCGCGGAAACAGGCCGACCGAGTCTGCGTCGACCAGCGATCCCCGCGCATTAACATTATCGTACACCCTCTAGGGACAATTTTTACATTTTACACCACAGCCAATTAACCTACAAACCCGCACGTCTTTGGAGCGTGGGAGGAAACCGAAGATCTCGGAGAAAACCCACGCGGGTCACGGGGAGAGCGTGCAAACTCCGTACAGACAGCGCCCGTGGTCAGGATCGAACCCGGGTCTCCGGTGTAACATTCACTATAATGCCCCTGTCCCACTTAGGAAACCCGAACGTCCCACCCAAGGTTTCCGTGCGGTTCCCGGAGGTTTTTGTCCTCCGGCAACCACCTTCAACTAGCATCGCAGCCGGCTTCGACTAAAAAATTACCGATTTTTAAAACGGGAACCACTTTCGACCTTAGGGAGACTGACAAACACCTCCAGGAACCGCACGGAAACCTTGGGTGGGGGCGCACAGCCTCCAGAGGTTTCCGTTCAGGTGTCCTAAGTGGGACAGGGGCATGAGGCAGCAACTCTACCGCTGCGCCACCGTGACCACCCAGATACAGAAGAGTGGAGGTGAAAGTGGGCTAGCATACAACTAGAGTGAACGGGTGATCGATGTTCGGCGTGGACTCAGTGGCCGAAGGGCCTGTTTCTATGCTGTATCTCTAAACTAGACAACTCTCGAGAAGCTCGACAACTGGTCGCCGTGGGCTGAAGGGCCTGTTTCCCCGCTGTCTCTTTCCATGAGTTTCAATGAACTAGGCTGTGCTCTTTACGAAGCACAGCAAGGTTTGGGAACTTTGTTAAAGGAAGAACTGCAGATGCTGGTGAAACCAAAGGTAGACACAAAATGCTGGAGTAACCCGGCGGGTCAGGCAGCATCTGTGGAGAGAGGGAATTGGCGACGTTTCGGGTCGAGACCTTTCTTCAGACAGAGGGGATTCCCCGAAACGTCACCTATTCCTTCTCTCCAGAGATGCTGCCTGACCCGCTGAGTTACTCCAGCATTTTGTGTCTATCTTCGGCTTAAACCAGCATCTGCAGTTCCTTCCTGCACTATCAGCTATCTCTCCTATCTCTCCTTCCATCCCATTCAATCTAACCTTGTGATGCCACTTTCAGAGTTTCAAGGTCAGATTATTGTCACATATATCAATTAAGGTATATTTGAAGTGAAATTTGAATTACCATACAGCCATGCCAAAAAAAAGCAACAGGGCACACAACTAAAGTTAACATAAACATCCGCCACAGCAGATTCCCCACATTCCCCACTGTGATGGAAGGCAAAAAAGTCAAATCTTCTTCCTCTTTACACACAGCTGAGGGAGCACAATCTGCCACAGGCAATGATGGTCCAATTCTACACGGCCATCGTAGAGTCTGTCCTCACCTTCTCCATCTTGGTCTGGTTTGGCTCAGCCACCAAGCACGACACCTGGAGGCTGCAGCGAATCGTCCGATCAGCAGAGAAGGTTATTGGCTGCAACCTTCCCTCCATTGATGAACTGTACACTGCAAGGGCCAGGAAGCGAGCGGGGCAAGGCTGAGATCATTCTCTCTGGCCACTCACCACTGGCCTCCCCACAAACAATCTTTTGAATCACTTCCCTCTGGAAGGCGACTCCGGACTGTCAAAGCTGCCACAGCCAGACATAAAAACAGCTTTTATCCACGAGTAGTTGCTCTACTCAACAGCCAAAAATCTGTAGCCTCCCTTTGATCTGGTATTTTGTTGGTTCACATGCTTGATCAATGGTGTTTTATCATTAATGATTTATTATTATGAATGTTTAGTGTTTTCTGAGTCATTCGTAACTCATGTTGTTATTTGTGGGCGGAGCACCAAGGGAAATTCCTTGTATGTGAATACTTGGCCAATAAACTTACTTACTTTATTCTCCTGCCATCGGGGGAGTCGAACCATCCGCAGTCGACAATCGAAGCCCTCGCGTTGGGGGCGATCTAAGCTGCGGCTTGGAGTTCCCGAAGTCGGTCACCAGCGAAGGCCGCCAGCTCCTCGAGGTTAGGCCGCAGTGCGGACGGAGATAGGATACGGGAAAAAAAAATCGCATCTCCATCGAGGTAAGAGATTTTAAAAAAGTTCCCCCCTGGTCCCCCACACAAAACAAGCTAAAGAACACAAAAACATACATTGAACACATGCTATCAAACAACAAAGAAGGAAGGGACAGACAGACTGTTGGCGAGGCAGCCATTGCTGGCGCCACCCGGTGGCAAGATCCACTCCAAGATCCCTCTGCTTGACAACACTCCCCAGAGCCCTGACATTCACTATCTAAAGGTTTGACATAGTCCATCCACCCTCTCTCCTGGACAAGTCATTCATTGAGTGAGGATTTGAGTATAGGAGCAAGGAGGTCCTGCTGCAGTTGTACAGGGCCCTGGTGAGACCACACCTGGACTATTGTGCGCAGTTTTGGTCTCCTAATTTGAGGAAGGGACATTCTTGCTATTGAGGGAATGCAGCATAGGTTCACCAGGTTTTAATTCCGGGGTTGGCAGGGACTGACATATGATCCAGTGACTTATCCCTCCACTGCCCGTTGTGGCAGGGATTCCTTTACAAGATTAACAACTCTCTGGGTGAAAAAGTATTTTCTCACCTCAGTCTTAAACTGTGACCTCCCTTTATTCTAAGATTCTGCTTCTTATCGTGTGGCGTGTGCACAGCCTAATGTTGTTGGACAACTTGCCTCCTTTATTTATATTTGATGTTAAAGAAGGAACTGCAGATGCTGGAAAATCGAGGGTACACAAAAAATACTGGAGAAACTCAACAGGTGCAGCAGCATCTAAGGAGCGAAGGAGATAGGCAACGTTTCGGGCCGAAACGTTGCCTATCTCCTTCGCTCCTTAGATGCTGCTGCACCCGCTGAGTTTCTCCAGTTTTTTTTTGTGTACCCTTGTTCTATTTGATCTTCCGTTTGTGCATGTCGAGTTGATTGCATTAGTCGAAACAGGGCGGACCACGTGGAGGTTGTAATCTTCCACCCCATTCTAAGACTGTGTGGCCCCTGGTTCTGGACTCGCCCAACATTGGAACATTTTTTCCTGCATCTAGCTTGTCCAGTCCTTTTATAATTTTATATGTTTCTATAAGATCCTCCCCCCCTCATCCTTCTAAACTCCAGTGAATACAAGCCTAGTCTTTTCAGTCTTTCCTCATACGACAGTCCCGCCATCCCGGGGATCAATCTGGTGAACCTACGCTGCACTGCCTCAATCACAAGGATGTCCTTCCTCAAATTAGGAGACCAAAACTGTACACAATACTCCAGATGTGGTCTCGCCCATTCATTTCACCCAGAAACGTCACCCATTCATTCCTTCTCTCCAGAGATGCTGCCCGTCCCGCTGAGTAACTCCAGCATGTTGTGTCTTATCTTCGGTGTAAACCAGCACCTGCAGTTCCTTCCTAGACACAGAGAATATAATTGCTTTGTAGGGTACAAGATTATTTTTTTATTCGCAAGCATGACTTCCCATTTAAAAGAATAGACACAAAATGCAGGAGAAACTCCGCGGGTCAGGCAGCATCTCTGGAGAGAAGATCTCTCGCTGGACCCTTCTTTTGTTATACTATTCTACTACCAATGTAAAGCACTTTGGCCAACGAGTTTTTTAAATGAGCTATATAAACAAAAGTGACTTGACTTGACTTCTCTCCAGAGATGCTGCCCATCCCGCGTAGTTTAACTACAGCATTTTTTTGTCTATCTTCGGTGTAAATCCACAGCATCTGCAGTTCCTCCCTACACTTGCTCTCTCAAACCCTGTTTCCACTTCTGTTGCGAAATAGCAAAAGGGTTTGAGTATAGGAGCAGGGAGGTTCTGCTGCAGTTGAACAGGGTCTTGGTGAGGCCACACCTGGAGTATTGCGTACAGTTTTGGTCCCCTAATCTGAGGAAAGACATCCTTGCCATAGAGGGGGTACAGAGAAGGTTCACCAGACTGATTCCTGGGATGGCAGGACTTCCATATGAAGAAAGACTGGATAGACTCAGCTTGTACTCGCTAGAATTTAGAAGATTGAGGGGGGGATCTTATAGAAACTTACAAAATTCTTAAGGGGTTGGACAGGCTGAATGCAGGAAGATTGTTCCCGATGTTGGGGAAGTCCAGAACAAGGGGTCACACAGTTTAAGGATAAGGGGGAAGTCTTTTAGGACCGAGATGAGAAAAACATTTTTTGCACAGAGAGTGGTGAATCTGTGGAATTCTCTGCCACACAAGGTAGTTGAGGCCAGTTCATTGGCTATATTTAAGAGGGAGTTAGATGTGGCCCTTGTGGCTAAAGGGATCAGGGGGTATGGAGAGAAGGCAGGTACAGGATACTGAGTTGGATGATCAGCCATGATCATATTGAATGGTGGTGCAGGCTCGAAGGGCCGAATGGCCTACTCCTGCACCTATTGTCTGTGTTTTTAAATAGCAGCCAATCTCCAGCAAATCCGTCTGATGAAGGGTCTCGACCCGAAACGTTGCCCATCTCCTTCGCTCTTTAGATGCTGCTGCACCCGCTGAGTTTCTCCAGCCTTTTGTGTGTCCCTCCCCAGCAATTTTGCGTCTGGCTGCGAATCTATTGCACCGCCCTCGCCCACCGCTACATGTTCCCTTTATCATCGATACTTTTTTGCATATCTTTCATTCATTGTTCTTTATCTCTCCACATCACCGTCTATATCTCTCCTTTCCCTGATCCCTGACCAGTCTGAAGAAGGGTCTCGACCCGAAACGTCGCCCATCTCCTTCGCTCCTTAGATGCTGCTGCACCCGCTGAGTTTCTCCAGCTTTTTGTGTAACCCTCGATTCTCCAGCATCTGCAGTTTCTTCGTTAACACATTGCATCTTGCATCTTGCAGGCTCACTGGTATTGCATTTTGTCACGGATGAGCTGGCCGGCGCTATTGCAAAAAAAGATAAACTAGCATCGGTATTAAAAGTACACAAAAGGCTGGAGAAACTCAGCGGGTGCAGCAGCATCTAAGGAGCGAATGTATTAAAGGTCTGATATTCTGGGCATTTTTTAATTTTTTTTTTTACGCTTTGGTTTTTAAATAGCTCGCCCTTTCGATGCCCTGGGCTTGAGCTGCCGCAGCAGCCGGCCACTCCTGCAAAGCAAAGATCCTGCAGCTTAAATCTCTGCTGCAAGGGGACGTGAAGGAATGCACGCCTGCTGCTCCCGGGGATTCCCTAATCAGCTGCGCCTGCGCAGAGGAGGATGTATCAATGCGGGGAGGGAACTACAACTCCCGGCGGGCAGCGCGGGCGGTCTGTGACGTCGCGCCCTGGGGAGGGCGGCGACCCGATTGGCCGCGCTGCTCCGGGGGGGAGGGGACTGATTGGCCAGGGCTTGACGCGCGGGGCCAATGGGCAGTGAGCCGGGGCGCGGCGAAGAGCGCCCATTGGTCGGCGTCCCCCCCGCCTGTTGATTGGTTGCTGCGTGTCGGTGAGGGGGGCGGGGCGCTGAATATTGATGAGTGGGCGGGGTTAAGGCTGTGCAGGAAGAGAGTTTATTGTCATACAATCCAATTCTTGATTTGCTTCAGCACACAGAACATAGTAGGCATAAATAAATACAGAACACATCAGTGTGTCCATATATCATTGCATAAATATATGCACACATGAATAAATAAACTGATAAAGTGCAAATAAACAGGTAATGAGTATTGTCCGAGCCAGGTTTAACAGCCTGATGGCTGTGGGGGAGTAGCTATTCCTGAACCTGGTCGTTGGAGTCTTCAGGCTCCTGTACCTTCTACCTGAAGGCAGCGGGGAGATGAGTGTGTGGCCAGGGTGGTGTGGGTCCTTGATGATGCCGCCAGCCTTTTCGAAGCAGCGACTGCGATAGATCCCCCCGATGGAAGGGAGGTCAGAGCCGATGATGGACTGGGCAGTGTTTACTACTTTTTGTAGTCTTTTACCCTCCTGGGCGCTCAGGTTGCCGAAGCTTTGTGCCTTCCCTTCCTTCTACCGCGGCGCCCGTGTACTGTTTTTAAGAGGAATGAAGAGGGAGGGGGACTCACAGTCATCCAGCTTGAACTGGTTGGGGGTTTTGGCGGACCACAGGCGCATGGTGTTGACGGTGTTGTTGCGGTACCCCACCACCGGCGTGTCGTACGGTAAAGCCAGGACAACCTAGGCCGGATGAGAAGAGGGTTACGGCACAGCATAGCTCGCGCTGTACTGCACGTAAGGTCATGGGGCTTGACGCACGGAGCCGTTCAATCCATCTGGAGGACATCCGTAACTTCCGGTATATGTTATTAATGCAAGAAACGCGTACCTGTTTCCTACCTGTTAAAAACCTCAGAAATGTTGGATTTTTGCGCTGTAAAAAAATTGTGGAAGTCGGGGTAAGCGTGAGAGACACGTGCCCAACTTCAGAATTCCAAAAGTGAAGCGAAATGAAGGTAAAGAGAAGCGAGAGCTGAAGGGGCAACAACAGCAAAAGTGCTTGGCGAACACTGGCCGTGCAGATATCGGAATTGAAAATATTGGGAATTATCGCGTTCGCTCACTGCATTTCATCAACAGTAAGGCATTATTTGTGGTTTTTCTTGATCTTAAAAAGTCTCAGAAGTGATAAATCTGGCTGTGAATTTTGTTTCAGAGGCGTTTTCTTTTTGTATGTAGAAACCCACTAGAGAACCATGGGCCAATTTTAAAATTTTACAGCCAGATTTGCCACTTCTGAAACTTTTTAGATGCCAAAGGAACCAAGAAAAAAACACAAATAATGCCTTACTGTTGATGAAATGCAGCGAGCAAACGGCCAATGTTCGCCAAGCACTCTGGCTGTTGTTGTCCCTTCAGCTGTCGCTTCTATCTACTGTCATTTCTCCTCACTTTTGGAATTCTGAAGTAGGCTAAATGTCCCTCACGCTTATCCCGATTTCCATGATTATTTACAGCACAAAAAATGACAATTTTGGCGGGTTTTAACGGGCCCGCTACGCTGGAAACAGTGGTAAGTGCTTACCTGCAGTCCATCGCGTGTACTCCACTTGGCGTAGCGTAGCAACAGTACGGGTCATGGGTCGCGATCCGACTGCCGTGAAACTTCCCGATGGCTGTGGGGGAAGTAGCTTTTCCTGAACCTGGTCGTTGCAGTCTTCAGGCTCCTGTACCTTCTGCCTGAAGGTAGCGGGGAGACGAGTGTGTGGCCAGGGTGGTGTGGGTCCTTGATGATGCTGCCAGCCTTTTTGAGGCAGCGACTGCGATAGATCCCCTCGATGGAAGGGAGGTCAGAGCCGATGATGGACTGGGCAGTGTTTACCACTTTTTGTAGTCTTTTCTGCTCCAGGGCGCTCAAGTTGCTGAACCAAGCCACGATGCAACCGGTCAGCATGCTCTCTACTGTGCACCTGTAGAAGTTAGAGAGAGTCCTCCTTGACAAACCGACTCTCCGTAATCTCAGGAAGTAGAGGCGCTGATGAGCTTTCTTAACAATTGCATCAGTGTTCTCGGTTTCTGGAAAGATCTTCAGAGACGTGCACGCCCAGGAATTTGAAGCTCTTGACCCTTTCAACCATCGACCCGTTGATATAAACGGGACTGTGGGCCCCCATCCTACTCCTTCCAAAGTCCACAATCAGTTCCTTGGTTTTGCTGGTGTTGAGGGCCAGGTTATTGTGCTGGCACCATATGGACAGTCGCTCGATCTCTCGATGCTGGCTGACACCAAAGGCAGACGTCAAACTGCTGGAGTAACTCAGCAGGACGGGCAATATCTCTGGAAACGTTACCCATTCCTCCCCTTCAGTGACGCCGCCTGTCCCGCTGAGTTACTCTGGCTTTTTGTGTCTGACTTCTGCCAAATATTGATGTTGTCGGTATCAGTTCAGAAAATATTTACTGGGGTGTTGCCAGGACTAGAGGGTGTATAAGCAACAGGGAGAGGTTGGGAGCAGGCTGGGACTCTATTCCATGTGGCGCGGGAGGATGAGGGGCGATCTTACAGAGGTGTACAAAATCGTGAGAGGAATAGATCGGGTAGACGCACAGAGTCTCTTGCCCAGAGTAGGGGAATCGAGGACCAGAGGACACAGGTTCATCGTGAAGTGGAAAAGATTTAATAGGAATCCGAATAGGGGTGACCTTTTTACACAGAGGGTGGTGGGTGTATGGAACGAGCTGGCAGAGGAGGTAGTTGAGGCTGGGACTATCTCATTGTTTAAGAAACAGTTAGACAGGGACATGGATAGGACAGGTTTAGAGGGACAGGCAGGGTGGGACAGGTTTGACCAAGCACAGGCAGGTGGGTGTGGGCAAGTTCAGGGCCCGTGTATTGATAAAGGTTGGATAAACATTGACAAGGGGGTTGCAAATTGCATATAGGGGTTTTACTATATGACAAGGGGGTGCATGTGGCGCTGCTATTGATAACAGCGGGGGTTACATATTCATAAACAAGGGGGTGCATATCGATAATGGGGGGGTTGGGCTGCATATTGATAAGCGGGGCCCGTGACTTGATATGCGGGGGGATTGCTATTGATAAGGGGGGGGTTGATTGATAAATGGGGGGGGTATATTGCATATTAATGAATGGGGGGTTGCATATTGATAAATGGGGGGGTGATAAACGGGGGATAGACGGGCATATTTGATAAATGGGGGGTTGCATTTGAAAGGGGGAGTCGTTGAATTGAGGCATAAATGGGGGGTTGCATGCTTTTAATGATATGACAAGGGGGGGGGTTGCTTTGGTTGCTGCATATTGATAAACGGGGGTGGTTGCATATTCACATGGGCGAATTGCATGTGGGTTGCATATTAGAACAACAGAAACAACACTCTCAGGGGGGGGTAAATATCGAGGGGTTGCAAAAGGGGGGGTTGCTATTTATAAATGGGGGGTGAATAAAGGGGATTGCATAAAGGGATTGCATAGTTGACAACGGGGTGGGTTGCATATTGATAAATGTTGGCATATTGACAAGGGGGGGGCATATTGAAAAGGGGGGGTTGCATATTGATAAATGGGGGGGTTGCATGCATATTATATGAATGCATATTGAAGGGGGGGTTGGGGGGTGATAAAGGGGGGTTGCAGGGGGGGGTTGCATATTATAACCATGGGGGGTTATCAATAAATATGTTGGCGATTGCATATGATGGTGGGGGGTTGCATATTGATCAATGGGGGGGCATTGCATATTGATAATGCGGGGATTGCATAATAAACCCCAAGGGGGGGTTGTTAGAAGGGGGTTCGATATTGTATTAAATGGGGGGGTTGCATAATGATATATGGGGGGTTTGCATATTAATGATGACAATGGGGGGGTTGCATATTGATAAAGGGGTTGGAGGGGGGTTTGCATATTGATAAATGGGGGGTTGTATATTGATAAAGGGGGGGGATGCAATATTGATAAAGGGGGGGGTGTTTAAAGGGGGGGTGCATATTGATGCATTGATTGAAAGGGGGGGTTTGCATATGATAAAGGGGGGTTGAGCATATTAATAAATGGGGGTTGCATATTGATAAAGAGGGTTTTTGCATATTGATAAGGGTATGACAAGGGGGGTTGCATATTGATAAATGGGGGTTGCATATTGATAGGGGGGTTGCATATTGATAAAGGGTTGGTTTGCATATTGACAAAATGGGGGGGTTGGGTTTGAATTACTTGATAAAGGGGGGGGCATATTGTGAAAGGGGGTTGCATATTGATAAATGGGGGGGGGTTGCAAATTGATAAAGGGGGGGTTGCATATTGATATGAACAAAGGGGGTGCATATGATAAACATTAAGGGGCGTTTCATTATGACATTGACAACGGGGGTTACATAAAATAAATGCTATGGGGGGGGTTGTTATATTAATGGGGGTTGCAATATTGATGGGGGTTGCATAGGGAGGGTAAAGGGGGGTTGCATATTGATAAAGGGGGGTTGCATATGATAAATGCTATGATAAAGTGGGGGTTGCATATGATAATAAAGGGGGGATGCATATTGATACGGTGGGGGTTTGCATATAAAGGGGGGAATGTTGCAGGGGGGTTATTGATAAATGGGGGGTTGCATATTGATAATAGGAACAAGGGGTATTGTGTTTGCATAGGGGGGGTTGTATATAAGGGGGAATGGGGGGTGCATGAAAGGGGGGGGGTTGTGGGGGTTGCATATTGATAAATTGATATAAATTGCGGGGATTGCTGTATTGCATTTATAAATGAGGAATGCATATTGCAAGGGGGGTTGCATATGATGATAAAGGGGGGTTGCATATTGAATACATGTTTGCTGATGCACATTGATGGGGGTTGCATATTGCATATTGATAAACTGATAAATGCACTATTGATGAGCATGATTGATGGGGGGGGGGAGCTGAATGCATAGGGGTTGCATATTGATAAAAAAATGTTTGGCATATTGGACTACTGATGAGGGTTGCATGGCATAGAGGGGGATTGACATGGGGGATTGTGACTGCTGCCATGATGATGAGGGGTGGCTGCGGGTTGCTGCATGCTGATGCATAGCGCGGGGGGGGCTGCTCATGGGGTTGGCATGGTTTTGCAATATGGGGTGGGTGGCTTGCTGCATGCGGGGTTTATGATGCGGGGGGGGGCGGTGATGTTCTGATGATGAGGGGGGAGTGGCTCTGCAATGATGATGAGGGGGGGTCCTCTCATGATGATGATGATGAGGGGGTGGGCTGCATGCATTTGATGAGGGGGGAGTGGATCTGCACGATGATGAGGGGGGAGTGGCTCTGCATGATGATGAGGGGGGGTGGCTCTGCATGATGATGATGATGAGGGGGGTGGCTGCATGTTGATGATGAGGGGGGGGGGAGTGGCTCTGCATGATGACGATGAAGGGGGAGTGGCTCTGCATGATGACGATGATGATGAGGGGGGAGTGGCTGCATGTTGATGAGGGGGGGGAGTGGCTTACATGCATGTTGATGAGCGGGGGGAGTGGCTCTGCATGATTGATGAGGGGGGAGTGGGCCTGCATGATGATGATGATGATGATGATGACGGGGGAGTGGCTCTGCATAATTGATGAGGGGGGGAGTGTGCAATGATGATGATGATGAGGGGGGGAGGGGGGAGTGGCTCTGCAAATGATGATGAGGGGGGAGTGGCTCTGGCTGATGATGATGATGATAATGAGGGGGGAGTGGAGGGCTGCATGATGATGAGATGATGATGATGATGAGGGGGGAGTGGCTCTGCATATTGATGAGGGGGGAGTGGCTCTGCATGATGCTGAGGGGGGGAGTGTGCATGATGATGATAGGGGGGGAGTGGCTCTGCATGTTGATTGATGAGGGGGGAGTGGCTCTGCATGATGCTGAGGGGGGTGGCTCTGCATTGATGAGAGGGGGAGTGGTGCATGATGATGATGATGAGGGGGGGAGTGGCTGCTGATGTTGATGAGGGGGGGAGTGGCTCTGCATATTGATGAGGGGGGGGGGAGTGACTCTGCATGATGATGAGGGGGGAGTGTGCATGATGATGATGAGGGGGGGAGTGCTCTGCATGATGATGAGGGGTGGAGTGGCTCCGCATGATGATGATGATGATGATGATGATGATGATGATGAAGGGGGAGTGGCACTGCATATTGATGAGGGGGGGGGGAGTGTGACTCTGCATGATGACGATGAGGGGGGGAGTGTGGCTCTGCATATTAATAAGGGGGAGTGGCTCTGCATGATGACGATGAGGGGATGATGATGATGATGAGGGGGGGGCGTGGCTCTGCATGATGATGATGAAGGGGGAGTGGCTCTGCATGATGATGAGGGGGGAGTGGCTCTGCATGATGATGAGGGGGCGTGGCTCTGCATATTGATGAGGGGGAGGGCGGGAAGCCGCGGCGTCCATCGGGCGGTCGGTCAGTCGCAGTCGGTCCGGGCGGCGGCTGCATCCTCCTCCTCTCCTTCTCCTCCCGCTGACCAGACCAGACCACAGGGCAGCCATGTCGCGGCCACTGACCGACATGGAGCGGCGCAAGCAGATCAGCGTGCGGGGGCTGGCGGGCGTGGAGAACGTGACGGACATCAAGAAGAACTTCAACCGGCACCTTCACTTCACGCTGGTCAAGGACCGCAATGTGGCCACGACCCGCGACTACTACCAGGCCCTGGCCCACACGGTCCGCGACCACCTGGTCGGCCGCTGGATCCGCACCCAGCAGTACTACTACGAGAAGGACCCCAAGGTGCCGGGCCGGGGGGTTAACGTGGGTGTAGGGGCGTGTGGTGGGTGTGAGGGGGTTGACACGGGTCTAGAGGGGTGTCAGTGGGTATTAGGGGGTTAACACGGGTCTGGGGTGTGTGTAGTGGGTATTAGGGGGCTAACATGGGTCTGGGGTGTGTGTAGTGGGTTATTAGGGGGTTAACAGGGGTCTGGGGTGTGTGTAGTGGGCAATACGGGGTTAACACGGGTCTGGGGTGTGTGTAGTGGGTATTTAGGGGGTTAACACGGGTCTGGGGTGTGTAGTGGGTATTAGGGGGTTAACAGGGGTCTGGGGTGTGTGTAGTGGCACAATACGGGGTTAACACGGGTCTGGGGTGTGTGTAGTGGGTATTAGGGGTTAACACGGGTCTGGGGTGTGTAGTGGGTATTAGGGGGTTAACATGGGTGTAGGGGCGTAAAGTGGTGGGTGTGAGGGGGTTAACACGGGTCTAGAGGGGTGTCAGTGGGTATTAGAGGGGGTAACAGGGGTCTGGGGTGTGTGTAGTGGGTATTAGGGGTGTTAACATGGGTGTAGGGGCGTGTGTGGGTTGTGAGCGGCTAACATGGGTCTAGAGGGGTGTCAGTGGGTATTAGGGGGTTAACATGGGTGTAGGGAGGGTTAAAGTGGGCAATAGGGGGCTAACATGGGTCTGGGGTGTGTGTAGTGGGTATTAGGGGGTTTAACACGGGTCTGGGGGTGTGTGTAGTGGGTATTAGAGGGTTAACATGGGTCTGGGGGTGTGGTGCTGTGGGCATTAGAGGGTTAACATGGGTCTAGGAGGGTGTGTGTAGTGGGTATTAGAGGGGTTAACATGGGTTCTGGGGGGTGTATAGTGGTATTACGGGGCTAACATGGGTCTGGGGGATGTGTGTAGTGGGTATTAGGGGGCTAACACGGGTCTGGGGGTGTATAGTGGTATTAGGGGGTTAACAGGGGTCTAGGTGTGTGTGTTGTGGGCATTAGAGGGTTACAATGGGTCTAGGGGGTTGTGTGTAGTGGGTATTAGGGGTTAACATGGGTCTGGGGGGTGTTATAGTGGTATTAGGGGGTTAACATGGGTCTAGGGGTGTGTGTAGTGGGTTATTAGAGGGTTAACATGGGTCTGGGGGTATGTAGTGGGTATTAGGGGTTAACATGGGTCTGGGGGTGTGGCAGTTGGGCTTATAGGGTTAACATGGGTCTGGGGGGTGTGTAGTGGGCAATATGGGGTTAACATTGGTCTGGGGGGATGTCAGTTGGTATTAGGGGGTTAACATGGGTCTGGGTGTGTGTCAGTGGGTATTAGGGGGTTAACATGGGTCTGGGTGTGAGTGCAGTGGACATTAGAGGGTTAACATGGGTCTGGGTGTGTGTGTAGTGTAGTGTGTATGTCAGTGGGCATTAAGGTGTGTCAGTGGGCAATGAGGGGTTAAAATGGGTCTGGGGATGGGTCAGTGGGCATTAGAGGGATTGATAGTGGGCATTAGAGGGTTAAAATAGGTCTATGGGTGTGTCAGTGGGAAATGATGGGTTAAAATGGGTCTAGGTGTGTGTCAGTGGACATTAGAGGGTAAAAATGACTCTGGGAGGGTGTGTCGGTTGGCATTAGGGGGTTAAAATGGGTCTGGGATATGTCAGTGGGCGTAAGGTGTATGTCAGTGGGCATTAGGGGGTTAAAATGGATCTAGGTGTGTGTCAGTGGGGAAATCTTTTAGGACCGTGATGAGAAAAACATTTTTCACACAGAGTGGTGAATCTGTGGAATTCTCTGCCACAGAAGGTAGTTGAGGCCAGTTCATTGGCTATATTTAAGAGGGAGTTAGATGTGGCCCTTGTGGATAAAGGGATCAGGGGGTATGGAGAGAAGGCAGGTACAGGATATCGAGTTGGATGATCAGCCATGGTCATATTGCATGGCGGTGCAGGCTCGAAGGGCCGAATGGCCTACTCCTACACCTATTTTCTATGTTTCTATGTTTCTATTAGAGGGTTAAAATGGGTCTGAGTGTGTGTCAGTGGGCAATGAGGGGTTAAGATGGCTCTGGGAGGGTGTGTCAGTGGGTATTGGGTTAAAATGGGCCTAGGTGTGTATGTCAGTGGGCATTAGGGGGTTAAAATGGGTTTGGGTGTATGTCAGTAGGCATTAGGGGGAAGTCAGTAGGCATTAGAGGGTTAAAATGGGTCTGAGGTGTGTCAGTGGGCAATGAGGGGTTAAAATAGGTCTGGGCATGTGGCAGTGGGCATTAAGGGGATGTCGGTGGGCATTAGAGGGCTCTAGATGTGTATGTCAGTGGGCATTTGAGGGTTAAAATGGGTCTAGGTGTATGTCTGGGCATTAGGGGGTTAAAATCGTCCTGAAGGGTGTGTCAGTGGGCATTAGGGGGTCAGTGGGAATTAGAGGGTTAAAATGGGTCTGGGTGTATGTCTGGGAAATGAGGGGTTAAAATGGGTCTGGGTGTGTGTCAGTGGGTGTCAGTGGGCAATGAGGGGGTTAAAAGTGGGTCAGGGCAATGAGGGGTTAAAATAGGTCAAGGTGTATGTCAGTTGGCATTAGGGGGATGTCAGTGGGCATTAGAAGGTTGAAATGGGTCTGGGGGTATGTCAGTGGGCATTAAGGGGTTAAAATGGCTCTGGGGGTGGGTGTGTGTCAGTGGGCATGGAAAGGTTAGTGGATATAGAGAGTGCTGGAAGGGTAGTGGGCATGTGTCAATAGGCGGGGGCATTTAAGGGGTTAATGGCTCTGGGGGTGTGTGTCACTGGGCATTGGGATGGGGTGTTAGTGGGTATGGAATGTACTGGAGGGTGTGTCAGTGGGCATTGAGGGTTACATATGGGGTGTCAGTGGATGTTGGGAGGCAGTGGTCATTGAGAAGGGGTGTCAGTGGGCATGGAGGGGGGTGTCAATGGGGTGGGGGGTGGCAGTGGGCATTGGGAGTGCTTGGTGGTGTCTTAGTGGGCATTGGGTGTCAGGTGGGCATTGGAAAGAGTTGCCAGTGGGCATCGAGGGCCACCGCCGGAAGACTACGACAAGGACCCTAGGGCGGGGCATTGGAGGGGTGTCGGTGGGCATTAAGGGGTGTGAATGGGCATGGAGACTGCAGGAGGGGGTGGCAGTGGGCATTGGGAGTAAGTAAGTAATGTTTTTATTTATATAGCTCTTTTAAATCGAATCGTGTTGAAGCCACTGCTTTACAGAGAAAAAAATGAGATTACCATACATCCATATGAAATACAAAAATAAGAAAAAAGACACAATACACCATAGGATTTAACATGGGAAAGTGGCAATGTTTAGCGGGGATTGGCAAAGGGGTAATTTGGCATTGGGCCGGGTGTTGGCGGGAATTTGGTGCATCAGTGGGCATTGGGAAGGGGGCATGGGGTGGGTGTCAGTGGGCATGGAGGTGTCAGTGGACTTTGGGAGTAGGGTGCCGGTGGTTGGGTACCAGCGGGTTGGTGGGCACTGGAGTGGGGTTGCCAGTGGGCACTGGAGCACGGGTCAATGGGGCAGGGGACCCGTGTGGGCATCGCAGTGGACACTGGCGGTGTGGTCAGCCATTGGGGTGGGTGGTACCAGTAGCCTCTGGGTGGGGTCTCCAGTGGACACTGGGTGAGGAGGTACCTTCCCATCCTGGTGCCCACCAGTAAACCCCCCCCCCCCCCCCCCCCGCCCCAGAGCTCGCGAACAACCCCGACCCTGCCCAGTGCCAGCCAGCATTCCTGCCTGTGCCAGCCAGCACCCATGGTTCACTGGAGCCTTCCATGCCCACTGGCAAACCCTGTCCCAGTGCCTGCTGGTGTGAGCATCCCTGTGCGTCTGTGCGATGGGTAACAGCAAGCTCTGGCATCAGGGTGGGCACATGTTGGCATTTTCTGGGTGCCACAGTGCATTGGGCGGGAGCTGCATTAGTGGTGTTTAGTCTGCGGTTGGAAGCATTTTTGTTTTCCAATCTGTGCTATCCAATTAACGAACAGTCCAGACACGACCACAATTAAGCCACCCACAGGTACTGATACAGGATAAAATGTTTAGCGCAAGATAAAGTCCCATTAATGATAGTTCGAACGCTTCCAATGAAGTAGCTGGGAGGTCAGGGTCGTTCTCTATCTGGGTGGCATGGTGGCGCAGCGCCAGAGACCCGGGTTCGATCCTGACCGCGGGTGCTGTCTGTGCAGAGTTTTACGTTCTCCCCGTGACCTGCGTGGGTTTTCTCCAGGTGCCCCGGTTTGCTACCAACACCCACAGGTTTGTAGGTTGATTGGCCTTGGCCTAAGTTCTCTTTGGTAATTAAATCTCATAGGAAACATAGAAAATAGGTGCAGGAGTAGGCCATTCGGCCCTTCGAGCCAGCACCGCCATTCAATATGATCACGGCTGATCATCCAGAATCAGTACCCCGTTCCTGCTTTCTCCCCCATATCCCTTGATACCATTGGCCCGAAGAGCTAAATCTAACTCTCTCTTGAAAACATCCAGTGAATTGGCCTCCACTGCCTTCTGTGCCAGAGAATTCCACAGATCCACAACTCTCTGGGTGGAATTTATTTTCCCTCATCTCTAAATGAAACTAAACAGCAGATTAATATCCACATTGCTCTAAACACTGGGGCACACGGCCTGGGACCTTGAAGTCCTGTGTGTTATACTGACACTCGACCGCCCAGCACTGGAGCATGTGGATCAATAGACAATAGGTGCAGGTGTAGGCCATTCGGCCCTTCGAGCCAGCACCGCCATTCAATGTGATCATGGCTGATCATCCCCAATCAGTACCCCGTTCCTGCCTTCTCCCCATATCCCCTGACTCCGCTATCTTTAAGAGCCCTATCTAGCTCTCTCTTGAAAGTATCCAGAGGCAGAGAATTCCACAGACTCACAACTCTCTGTTAGAAAAAGTGTTTCCTCATCTCCGTTCTAAATTGCTTACTCCTTATTCTTAAACTGTGGCCCCTGGTTCTGGACTCCCCCAACATCGGGAACACGTTTCCTGCCTCTAGCGTGTCCAAAGGAGCAACTGGGCACTGTACACTGTATCCCAGCACCAGCAAGGCTGGGTATTAGGAACTAGGCTTCAACGTGGTATAACACTGGTGGGGACAAGTCTGTCGCTGTATTTAATCTGGGGTACAGGTAGGGTCGGCAACTCTCTCACTCCCAAATAAGGGACAGAAGGTCAAAATACAGGACAAATTCCCCGTTGACCGACTTGGCCGTGGCTGGGTGAATGATGAGTTGGCCCCGGGCGCTGGACTGCACACAAAGCTCAGCAGGCGGGCCAGCTGAGGGGTTTTGGCCCCGGGGGGCCGCGCGCAAAGTCCGGCCCCTCGTCCAACTCGTGAACGGCCGTGAGAAGGAGGGGGGGTGGTGATGTTGGCGGTCAGCGAAGGCCCGAAGGTCTGACAGCTGGCGACCGACCGACGGGGCCACGGGCGAGGCGCTGCTGCTGCTGCTGCACTCCACGGGCTGCACTACGCCGGGACGGGGGAGGCGGGGGCCGGACGACCCGACAGTCCCCTCGACCCGAGTAGTAGCGGTCAAATACGGGACAAGGGCAGTCCCGTACAGGACAAACCAATTTAGCCCAATTTACGGGATGTCCCGGCTAATACGGGACCCAGTTGCCGACCTTAGGGACGGGTGTGTGTGTGTATAACACTGGGGTGCAGTACCAGAGGCGATGGGGCTGTCTTTTCACAACCTTGAGCTTTAGGTTGTTCATGAGTTTGGAATGAGATCGCTGCAAAGATGGGTCTCATTTCCCTGACTGAGGCTGGGGATGGGATGGCCACAGATGTCTGACCAACGGGCAGTCCTTACTGTGGCTGTGTGAAGAGAGCGCCACCAGTCGCTGCCTCTGGCACCCTGGGGAGGATACATTGCCCTTGCAAGAATTCCAGGACAGGTTTACAGCAAAGATACCCCGCGCTCCAAAGGTCAAACGTTGAAGAGAGATTAGAGCGACCAGGCTTGTATTCCCTGGAACACCAAAGGCTAAGGGTCGACGTGCCGGAATTTATTTTTAGTACTTTGAAATGCATCCGATTTGGGTGGCAAGGAAGGATCTTTCAGGGGCCACACACAGTTTAGGAATAAGGAGTAAGCCATTTAGAACGGAGACGAGGAAACACTTTTTCACACAGAGAGTGGTGAGTCTGTGGAATTCTCTGCCTCAGAGGGCGGTGGAGGCCGGTTCTCTGGATGCTTTCAAGAGAGAGCTAGATAGGGCTCTTAAAAATAGCGGAGTCAGGGGATATGGGGAGAAGGCAGGAACGAGGTACTGATTGGGGATGATCAGCCATGATCACATTGAATGGCGATGCTGGCTCGAAGGGCCGAATGGCCTACTCCTGCACCTGTTGTCTATTGTCTATCGATCTTTATAAGCTGCCCAGGACATTTTTTAGTGTAGAGGTGCAGCGCGGAAACACTGGGTCCCCGCCGACCAGCGATCCCCGCACACTAACACCATCCTACACCCACTAGGGACAATTTTTACATTTCTACCCAGCCAATTAACCTACAAACCTGTAACGCCTTTGGAGTGTGGGAGGAAACGGAAGATCTCGGAGGAAACCCACGCGTGTCACGGGGAGAGCGTAGTCGGGATCGAACCCGGGTCCCCGGCGCTGCATTCGCTGTAAGGCAGCAACTCCATCGTGACCGCCCAACGATGGCGTAACCTCAAAACCAGACTACGGCCTTTCATTAATGCTGGTAAAAAGAGAGGAATATCGATACAAAATGCTGGAGTAACTCAGCGGGACCGGCGGCATCTCTGGAGAGAAGGGAGAGGGGGTGACGTTTTTCGGGTGGAGACCCCGTCTTCAGTGCCGATACGTTATGTGAAGCCTTTCTGTATTTCAGGGGCCCTCTGGTTGAGAATTTTCTACTTGGAAATGATAGGTTTTTTTTTGCTCGCTCGGGATGTGAAGAGGTCTGAAGCAATAACGTGGGCGGGTTTCTGCAGCAAAGGCTCGTCCTCTGAACGGCCGGCGCAGCCTGCCCGGAGCACAGCATGCAGGCGCACGTAGCCGCAGAGATCAATCACAAGCGACAGCCCATGAAAATAAATCTGCTCCTCCCTGAAGGTTAAACAGGGGACATTCAGAACCGCCAGCCAGACACAATCCTGGAGTAACTCAGCGGAACAGACAGGCAGCGGGACTGGAGAGAAGGAGCGGGCGACATTTCGGGGCCGAGACTTCTTCAGACTGAGGGTCGGGGGGGGGGGGGGGGGGGAGGAGAGAGAGTCTAAGAGGTATTAGAAGGGTCAGGTGTGAAAAGGGCAGATCAAAGCCGTATGGTGATGAGGAAATGTAGCTGAGGGAAAGGTGACATCACTGACCCGAAACGGCATCCAGAGATGCTGCCTGTCCCGCTGATTTACTCCACCATTTTGTGTCCATGCAAGCCAGCATCTGTAGTTCCTACCTGCACGATGATCTTTAACCAGGAGGACAGTGGAGCTCATCCGAGAACTAGGATAGACAATACCTGCTATCTTTAAGAGCTCTGTCTAACTCTCTCTTAAGGATAAGGGGTAAGCCATTTAGAACGGAGACAAGGAAACACATTTTCAGTCTGTGGAATTCTCTGCCTCAGAGGGCGGTGGAGGCCGATTCTCTGGATACTTTCAAGAGAGAGCTGGATGGGGGTCTTAAAGATAGCGGAGTCAGGGGATATGGGGAGAAGGCGGGAACGGGGTACTGATTACGGGTGATCAGCCATGATCACATTGAATGGCGGTGCTGGCTCGAAGGGCTGAATGGCCTACTCCTGCACCTATTGTCTATTGAAAGGTGGTGCTGGCTCGATGGGCCGAATGGCCTACTCCTGCATCTATTGTGTCCTGCACCTAAAGCATCCAGAGAATTGTCCTCCACCGCCTTCTGAGGCAGAGAATTCCACAGATTCACACCTCTCTGGGTGAAAACGGTTTTCCTGGTCTCTGTTCTAAATGGCCGACCCCTTATTCTTAAACTGTGTGTGGCCCCTGGTTCTGGACTCCCCCAACAAACATCGGGAACATGTTTCCTGCCTCTAGCGTGTCCAAGCCCTTAATAATCTTACATGTTCCAATAAGATGACCTCTCATCTTTATAAACTCCAGAGTGTTACAAGCCCAGTTGCTCCATTCTCTCAGCGTATGACAGTCCCGCCATCCCGGGAATTAACCTGGTGAACCTACGCTGCACTCCCTCAATAGCAAGAATGTGCGGGAGGGACAGAGAGAGAGGGAAATGGGGATGATCAGCCATGATCACATTGAATGGCGGTGCTGGCTCGAAGGGCCGAATGGCCTACTCCTGCACCTATTGTCTATGGTCTATTGAAAGCAATGGCTACTTGAAGTTGGAGAAATCGATGTTCATACCGATGTTCATATACGCTGCACCAGCTCAAGGTGGGTCTGAAGCAAGCAAGGGATGTGCTGGACTTTGACAGCATTACATTCCTGCTTTTGCAGTGAAAGGTTTGGATAGAGCTGATGTGGAAAGGGGGTTTCCACTAGTGGGAGAGTCTAGGACCAGAGGGCACAGCCTCAGAATAAAGGGACCTACCTTTCGAAAGGAGACGAGGGAGAATGTCTTTGGTCAGAGGGTGGTGAATCTGTGGAATTCTTTGCCACAGACGGCTGTGGAGGCCAAGCCAGTAGGTATTTTTAAGACGGGTTGACAGATTCATGTGATCAATACGGGTGTCGGGGGTTAAGGGGAGAAGGCTTGAGAATGGGGATGAGAGGGAGAGATACGTCAGCCATGTTTGAGTGTTTGGTGGATATACGTGATGGGCCGAACGGCCTAATCCTGCTCCTAGAACTTATGAAGGTGAATTTTCCCACCCTTCCCTTCACGTCTCCACCAGATCAATTCCTGGAGGAAGAGGGGGAGAAAGAGAGAGAGGGGGAGAGAGAGAGGGAGAGAATGAGGGAGAGAGAACACACTAACACAACAGGGAGATGTATGAGAGATGAATTTTTCAGATGCAGCTTGCGAACAGGCCCTTCGGCCCACCGTGTCCTGCGTTGCCAGCGATCACCCCGCACACCGGCACTATCCTACACACCAGTGGTGATTTACAATTTACAGAAGCCAATTAACCTTCAAACCTGCACATCGTTTGGAGTTTGGACAACGTACAGACAGACAGACACACACACACACACACACACACACACACACACAGACACACACACACACACACACAGACACACACACACACACACACACACACAGACACACACACACACACACACACACACACACACACAGACACACACACTCACAGAGACACACACAGACACACACACACACAGACACACACACAACACACACACAACACACAACACACACACACAGACACACACACACACACACAGACACACACACACACACACACACACACAGACACACACACAGACACACACACACACACACACAGACACACACACACACACACACACACACACACACACACAGAGACACACACACACACTCACAGAGACAGAGACACACACACACAGAGACAGAGAGGCACACACACACACACAGAGAGACAGGCACACACACACACACAGAGACAGGCACACACACACACACACAGACAGACACACACACACACACACACACACACACACACACACACACACACAGACACACACACACACACACACACACACACACCACACACACACACACAGACAGGCACACCACACACAACACACACAGAGACAGGCACACACACACACACAGACAGGCACACACACACACACACACTCACACACACACACACACACACACACACACACACAGACAGACACAGAGAGACAGACACACCCACACAGAGAGAGACAGACACACCCACACAGAGAGAGACAGACACACCCACACAGAGAGAGACACCACACACAGAGAGAGACAACACACACACCACCCACACAGAGACAACACAGAGACACACACACCCACACAGAGACACACACAGAGAGACAGACGCACACACACACACAGACAGACAGACGCACACACACACACACACACACACACACACACACACACACACAGAGAGATTTGGTTCAGTTTATTTCACTGTCCCGTGTGCCGAGGTACAGCGAGAGGCTTTTGTTGCGTGCCAACCAGTCAGCGGAACGACTATATCTGGCGGTCACGGTGGCGCAGCGGTAGAGTCACAGAGAATGCGGCGCTGGAGACCCGGGTTCGATCCCGACTACGGGCCCTGTCTGTTCGGAGTTTGCGCGTTCTCCCCGTGACCTGCGTGGGTTTTTCTCCGGGATCTTCCATTTCCTCCCACACTCCAAAGACGTGCGTGCAGGTTTGTAGGTTAATTGGCTTCGGTATAAATGTAAAAATTGTCCCCCAGTGTGTGAAGGATAGTGTTAGTGTGCGGGGATCGCTGGTCGGCACCGACCCGGTGGGCTGAAGGGCCTGTTTCCGCGCTGGATCTCTGAACTAAACTAAAATATAACGTGATTACAATCGAGCCATTCACGGTGTACAGATGCATGATAAAGGGAACAACGTGAATAATGTTTAGTGCAAGACACGCACACGCACACACACACACACACACACACACACACACACACACACACACACACACACACACACACACACACACACACACACACAGTCTCTGTCTCGCTGGGCTACACTGACAGGAGGTGAAGTGCAAGAGGGATTGGGAAACAATAGACAATAGGTGCAGGAGGAGGCCATTCGGCCCTTCGAGCCAGCACCGCCATTCAAATTGATCATGGCTGATCATCCCCAATCAGTACCCCGTTCCTGCCTTCTCTCCATATCCCCTGACTCCGCTATCTTTAAGAGCCCAATCTAGCTCTCTCTTGAAAGTATCCAGAGAACCGGCCTCCACCGCCCTCTGAGGCAGAGAATTCCACAGACTCACAACTCTCTGGGTGAAAAAGTGTCTCCCCATCTCCGTTCTAAATGGCTTGCCCCTTATTCTTAAACTGTGTGCGGCCCCTGGTTCTGGACTCCCCCAAACATCGGGAACATGTTTCCTGCCTCCAGCCCTTAATAATCTTATATGTTTCAATAAAATCCCCTCTCATCCTTCTAAACTCCAGAGTGTACAAGCCCAGACGCTCCATTCCGTCAGCATGTGACAGCCCCGCCATCCCGGGAATTAACCCTGTAAACCGAATGCCCTGCAGCACCAGGCACAGTGGTTGCCTGATACCCGGGCAAGCTGCGTCTCAGACCCTTTGACCTTCTGGACGAGGCCTATTTTTACCCTGAGGTGGGGATGAGCGGAGCTATTTTTCCTTTTACCCTTCTCTGCACCCCCCCCCCCCCCCCCCCCCCCCCGACCCCAGGCAGTGAAGTGCAAACAAATGTCAAGGGTCGGGCCTGCTCCTTGTGTTGCAACTAATTGCTGATCTCAGCTTGGCAGAAGATCATCGCTCTGCCCCGTCGCATGCAGACCAGCCTTTTTAGCTTTAACCAAATAACCATATAACAATTACAGCACGGAAACAGGCCATCTCGGCCCTTCTAGTCCGTGCCGAACACTTACTCTCACCTAGTCCCATCTACCTGCACTCAGACCATAACCCTCCATTCCCTTCCCGTCCATATACCTATCCAATTTATTTTTAAATGATAAAATCGAACCTGCCTCCACCATTTCCACTGGAAGCTCATTCCACACAGCTACCACTCTCTGAGTAAAGACGTTCCCCCTCATGTTACCCCAAAACCTCTGTCCCTTAATTCTCAAATCATGTCCTCTTGTTTGAATCTTCCCTACTCTCAATGGAAAAAGCTTATCCACGTCAACTCTGTCTATCCCTCTCATTGTTTTAAAGACCTCTATCGAGTCCCCCCCTTAACCTTCTGCGCTCCAAAGAATAAAGACCTAACTTGCTCAACCTTTCTCTGTAACTTAGTTGCTGAAATCCAGTTTCAGTTTAGAGATACAGCGCGGAAACAGGCCCTTCGGCCCAAAGAGTCAGCGATCCCCGCACAGTAACGCTATCCTCCGCCGACAGAAATGCCGGAGAAACTCAGCGGGTGAGGCGGCATCTCTGGAGAGAAGGAAGAGGCGACGTTTCGGGTCGAGACCCCTCTTCAGACTGAAGTACAGGTGTCAGGGGGTCACAACCCTTCACACACCTAGGGACAATTTTACTTTTCTACCAAAGCCGATTAATCTACAAACCTGCACGCACGTCTTTGGAGGGTGGGAGGAAACCGGAGCTCCCGGAGAAAAACCCATGCAGGTCACAGGGAGAACGTGCAAACTCCGTACGGACAGCTCCCGTGGTCAGGATCGAACCCGGGTCTCCGTTGTGCTGTCAGGCAGGAGCTCTACCCACCGCTGTGCCTCCGGGGGGGGGGGGGGGGGAGATGCAAAGTAGAGTCGAAGGGCCTGTTTCTGTGCTGTATGACTCGGGTGCAACAGGGCGCAGCGGTAGACTCCCGGGTTTGATCCTGACCACGGGTGCTGTCTGCACGGAGTTTGCACGTCCTCCCTGTGACCTGCCCGGATGGTCTAATTCCGAGGCCGTGGCCTCTGGTCACAGACTCTCCCACTGGTGGAAACATCCTCTCCACATCCACTCTATCCAGGCCTTTCCGAGGTGTCTCCCCCCCCCCCCATCCTTCTAAACTCCAGCGAGTACAGGCCCAGCGCCGTCAAACGCAAAATTGCTGGGATCATTCCCGTGAACCTCCTCTGGACCCTCTCCAGAGCCAGCACATCCTCAGGCAGAGGAGGGAATGATGTACGGATCTTGAGCAGGCAGGCAGGGATCGTGGCCAGCACAGACATGGTGGGCCAAAGGGCCTGTTCCTCTGCTGTGGTGTTCCAAGTGCCAACCTGATTCTTCCCTGGATCTCAAACACTATTGAAGGCACTGATGCAAGGGTGTCGAGTGGTGCGCGATGGATATTTTACCTTAGACATCAGAGATACAGTGCAGAAACAGGCCCTCAGTTGGAGGCGGGAAACATGTTCCCGATGTTGGGGGAGTCCAGAACCCGAGCCGCTAACAGTTTAAGAATAACGAACGGGGCACTGATTGTGGATGATCAGCCATGGTCACTTAGAATGGCGGTGCTGTCTCGAAGGGCCAAATGGCCTACATCTGCACCTATTGTCTATTGTCTATCTTTTCTCTCAAGCCTTTCCTGACGTCCTCTGAGGGAGGGCTATATGTATGTATTTATGTATGTTCTTAATCTATGAACCACTGTTGTATAACGTTAGTACCTCCACCAATGTCACTTTGGTCAACGAGAGTTGTTTTTTAAATGTGCTGTAGAAATAGAAGGACTTGACTAACTCTCTCTTGAAAACATCCAGTGAATCGGATCCAAAACCTCCAGTGAATATGTTTTTTATTCAACGTTGTGACCATAGACCACAGTTTTGTACAGGGCTCTGGTGAGACCACATCTGGAGTGTTGCGTACAGTTTTGGTCTCCTAATTTGAGGAAGGACATCCTTGTGATTGAGGCAGCGCAGCGTAGGTTCACCAGATTGATCTCTGGGATGGCGGGACTGTCGTATGAGGAAAGATTGAAAAGACTAGGCTTGTATTCACTGGAGTTTAGAAGGATGGGGGGGGGGTTCTTATAGAAGCATATAAAATTATAAAAGGACTGGACAAGCTAGATGCAGGAAACGTTTTCCCAACGTTGGGCGAGTCCAGAACCAGGGACCACACAGTCTTAGAATAAAGGGGAGGCCATTTAAGACTGAGGTGAGAAAAAACGTTTTCACCCAGAGAGTTGTGAATTTGTGGAATTCCCTGCCACAGAGGGCAGTGGAGGCCAAATCACCGGATGGATTTAAGAGAGAGTTAGATAGAGCTCTAGGGGCTGGTGGGATCAAGGGATATGGGGAGAAGGCAGGCACGGGTTATTGATAGGGGACGATCAGCCATGATCACAATGAATGGCGGTGCTGGCTCGAAGGGCTGAATGGCCTCCTCCTGCACCTATTGTCTATAGTCTTATTGAATCGGTTCCAAAACCTCTAGTGAATATACCGGTCCAAATGTTTTATTTTCAACATTGTGACCATACCTGCCTCAATTACCTCCTCTCCACGCCCTTCCATGTAATGCAAGCAGAAATACTTTGTGTGCCACAAACGGTGGCGGCTCCTTGAGAGCTTTCTTGGAAAAGGCCCCAAAAATGTGGTTGGACTCAGTAGCAAATGGCATCTGTGCTGAGTCAGGGTTTTGCATCGATCTCACTTGTGGCTACTTTTTCCTTTATTTACTTTGAGCGTGGTTTTGTTTTTGTTTTACCAGGTTTGTTTGGGCTCGTTTTTAGTTTCAGCCTGTTAGTTTTATCTCGCTTTGTCATCGTTTTAGCTATATGCTGAGGGAATGGAGCGGCTGGGCTTGGACACTCTGGAGTTTAGAAGGATGAGAGGGAAATCTTATTGAAACATATAGGATTATTAAGGGTTTGGACACGCTAGGGGCAGGAAACATGTTCCCGATGTTGGGGGGGGGGGGGGGGGGGGGGGGGGGGGGGGGGGGGGGGGGGGGGGGGGGGGAGTCCAGAACCAGGGGCCACACACAGTTTAAGAATAAGGGGTAAGCTATTTAGAACGGAGACGAGGAAACACTTTTTCTCACAGAGAGTTGTGAGTCTGTGGAATTCTCTGCCGCAGAGGGCTGTGGAGGCCGTTTCTCTGGATCATCCCCAATCAGTACCCCGTTCCTGCCTTATCCCCATCTCTCCTGACTCTGCTATCTTTAAGAGCCCCATCTAGCTCTCCCTTGAAAGTATCCAGAGGCCCTCTGAGGCAGAGAATTTCTCAGCCCTCTGTGTGCAAAAAGTAGGCTAATTGGCTTGGTATGTGTGCGTGTCTGTGTGTCTGTCTCGCGGACCACAGACTCACAACTCTCTGTGAAAAAGTAGATTAATTGGCTTGGTATCAATGTAAAAGTGTGTGTGTGTGTGTGTTAATGTGCGGGGATCGCTGGTCAGCGCATACCCGGTGAGTCGAAGGCCTGTATATTCGCGCTATATCTCAAAACTAAATTAAACTAAGGGGTGATTGGATGGTAGGGGATCTTACAAAGAGTTTCAAAGACATTGCAATGTTGTCAAGGCCAAATAGAAATTTTCCATAGCAACTGTGGTTGGTTTATAAACAAAAGCTGCGGCTCCTAGGTTTCAAGTAGCCTCCTCTCAAAAATGGCAAACACCCCTCCTCCTTCGACTCTCAGTCAGCAAATCCTGGTTAACAAAAGCAAAGCGCTCCGAGCTGTCGAAAACCAGCCCGTGACGGGAAGATCAGGAAATTGCCATAGAGGGAGTACAGAGAAGGTTCACCAGACTGATTCCTGGGATGGCAGGTCTTCCATATGAAGAAAGACTGGATAGACTCGGCTTGTACTCGCTGGAATTTAGAAGATTGAGGGGGGATCTTATAGGGACTTACAAAATTCTGAAGGGGTTGGACAGGCTAGATGCAGGAAGATTGTTCCCCATGTTGGGGAAGTCCAGAACAAGGGGTCACAGTTTAAGGATAAGGTGGAAGTCTTTTAGGACCAAGATGAGAAAATAATTTTTCACACAGAGAGTGGTGAATCTGTGGAATTCTCTGCCACAGAAAGTAGTTGAGGCCAGTTCATTGGCTATATTTAAGAAGGCGTTAGATGTGGCCCTTGTGGCTAAAGGGATCAGGGGGGTATGGAGTGAAGGCAGGTACGGGATACTGAGTTGGATGATCAGCCGTGATCATATTGAATGGCGGTGCAGGCTCGAAGGGCCGAATGGCCTACTCCTGCACCTATTTTCTATGATTCTATGAAATGATCAATTAGGCCACAACGGTCTTCATCGGAGCTAGGCACGGAAATCGCTATCAAAACATGGGAGGGGGGGGGACACACAATTTCTTGGCGGCCGTGCGCATGCATGCGCACACACTTCGGCCGTGGGTCCCTGTGGACAGTAACATCGGGAGCTGACCTGGTTGGTGACCTCCCCTTTATTCTAAGACTGTGGCCCCTGGTTCTGGACTCGCCCAACATTGGGAACATTTTTCCTGCATCTAGCTTGTCCAGTCCTTTTATAATTTTATATGTTTCTATAAGATATCCCCGCATCCTTCTACACTCCAGTGAAAATAAGCCTAGTCTTTTCAATCTTTCCTCATAAGACAGTCCCGCCATCCCAGGTTCCCAGGCACTCGAAATAAATGTGTGGAAGAAATTAATTTAGAGGAATTTAATGGAAAATGAAAAGCGGAGACTTTGCAGGTTTGCTTTGAGATTTTATTGCATTTCGTGGAGAGATGGCTGCAGTTAAATTGCTCACCAGTTCTCTGAATTCACAGCAGAATTAGCGGACAGTTATACCGTGTAGTAAACGACTTTTGTTAGATACTACTCTACGAAAATATTCTATCAACTACATGGGTACTAATTATTTAATTAGCCATAACATACTTATCGCTTATGTTAATCTTATTCAACAACAGATGGTTAATGAAAGACAAACACAAAACAAGGGCATCTTGACGTTATTCTTTTTAAAAATGTTTTAATATAGAAACATAGAAACATAGAAACATAGAAACATAGAAATTAGGTGCAGGAGTAGGCCATTCAGCACCTTCGAGCCTGCACCGCCATTCATATGATCATGGCTGATCATCCAACTCAGTATCCCGTACCTGCCTTCTCTCCATACCCTCTGATCCCCTCAGCCACAAGGGCCACATCCAACTCACTCTTAAATATAGCCAATGAACTGGCCTCAACTACCCTCTGTGGCAGAGAGTTTCCAGAGACTCACCACTCTCTGTGTGAAGAAAGTCTTTCTCATCTCGGTCTTAAGGATTTCCCCCTTATCCTTAAGCTGTGACCCCTTGTCCTGGACTTCCCCAACTTGGGAACAATATCCTGCATCTAAGCCTGTCCAACCCTTAAGAATTTTTGTAAGTTTCTATAAGATCCCCTCTTAATCTCCTAAATTCCAGAGAGTATAAACCGAGTCTATCCAGTCTTTCTTCATAAGACAGTCCTGACATCCCAGGAATCAGTCTGGTGAACCTTCTCTGCACTCCCTCTATGGCAATAATGTCCTTCCTCAGATTGGAGACCAAAACTGTACGCAATACTCCAGGTGTGGTCTCACCAAGACCTGTACAACTGAAGTAGAACCTCCCTGCTCCTGTACTCAAATCCTTTTGCTATGAAAGCTAACATACCAATATATAATACATAATACATAAATTATGTATTATATATTGATATATACCAATATATATAATACATAAAAATGTTTTAATATATTTTTATATTTTTATTAGAAGCTGTGTAGAACCACGGCATATGATCTTCCATTTTCAATTTGGCAAAGCATAGCAAAAGGATTTGAGTACAAGAGCAGGGAGGTTCTACTGCAGTTGTACGGGGTCTTGGTGAGGCCACACCTGGAGTATTGCGTACAGTTTTGGTCTCCTAATCTGAGCAAAGACATTCTTGCCATAGAGGGAGTACAGAGAAGGTTCACAGACTGATTCTTGGGGACTTCCATATGAAGAAAGACTGGATAGACTCGGCTTGTACTCGCTGGAATTTAGAAGATTGAGGGGGGGATCTTATAGAGACTTACAAAATTCTTAAGGGGTTGGACAGGCTAGATGCAGGAAGATTGTTCCCGATGTTGGGGAAGTCCAGGACAAGGGGTCACAGTTTAAGGATAAGGGGAAGTCTTTTAGGATCTAGATGAGAAAAACATTTTTCACACAGAGTGATGAATCTCTGGAATTCTCTGCCACAGAAGGTAGTTGAGGCCAGTTTATTGGCTATATTTAAGAGGGAGTTAGATGTGGTCCTTGTGGCTAAAGGGATCAGGGGGTATGGAGAGAAGGCAGGTACAGGATACTGAGTTGGATGATCAGCCGTGATCATATTGAATGGCGGTGCAGGCTCCAAGGGCCGAATGGCCTCCTCCTGCACCTATTTTCTATGTTTCTAAGAAATAGAAAAAGAGAGAACGAGCAGGAAAGAGAGAAAGTGAAAGAAATAGTGACTGTGTAAACCCTTAAACTACCAGATAGTGTAGCCAAAGAGTGAATAAGTAAAAACCTAAAAAAGAATAAGAAGACAAAAACGAAAAAAATAATAAATTTTTAAAAAAAGGACCATAACGTGTTGATATACGTTATGAGTGTGAGTGTTCATATCTCACCACACCCATCACACTGTCCGTGAATCGGTTTAATTCCAAAATTGTGTTGCACCATACTATACTTGTAATGAATCAATATCTTTAAAAATTGCTCTGATTTTCCTGCTAAGATAAGCCTCTTGACATTATTCTATCTCACTTTTCAGACGACCCACGCCGCCATCCCCTCTCCGAGCCGATCATAAGCCCCCTCCCCCTCCCAATTTACAGTAACATTTCTATGCCACTAGCGGTAGGAGGCGCGGGTGATCACAGAAGTGAAAACAAACGTTGTTGTCTCCTCTACTATTTCATATTCACAGTTACCATCCTCCCTTCAGCACATCCCCAGACAGGAGGTAATGCGTCTAGTCTTACTTTGCAGATTCCCACGAACCCCGGCTGCACCTGGTCAAGCGAGAGCTGCCAATTGTCACATCCAAACACCCTTTGTTACCTCGTTCAGTTTGAATCAAAATTAAGTAAGGAAGGATATTAATTTTTCTTCCACAAAATGTTGCCTTCCTTCCTACCGACTCAACATACATCTTAACCTGAAGATAAACACAAAGGCCAGGCAGCATCTTCGGAGAAAGAGGATGAGCAACGTTTCGAGGTGGAAGATTGCAACCTTCATGTGGTTCGACTAATGCAATCAACTCGACACAGCGCACAAACGGAAGATCAAATGGAACAAGTTGTCCAACAACTTTAGGCTGTGCACGCCACACGAAAGAAGAAGCAACGTTTCGAATCGGGTCTCTTCCTCCAAAACCTGAAACATCACCCATCTTTTTTCCTCCTGAGATGCTGCCTGACGTGCTGAGTTACTCCAGCACTTTGTGTCTGTCTGCCTTCGGTGTAAACCAGCATCTGCAGGTTGAGTTGAGTTGAGTTTGAGATTAGTTTATGGTCTCGTGTACCGAGGTACAGTGAAAAGCTTTTGTTGTGTGCTATCCAGTCAGCGGGAAGGCAATACGTGATTACAATCGAGCCGTCCGCCGTGTACAGATACTTGCTACGGGGCCAGTCCAAGCTAATGAAGTCAAACCTATCAAAGATTGTCCGAGGGTCTCCAACGAAAATTATAAAAGGACTGGACCAGCTAGATGCAGGAAAAATGTTCCCAATGTTGGGCGAGTCCAGAACCAGGGGCCACACACAGTCTTAGAATAAAGGGGAGGCCATTTAAGACTGAGGTGAGAAAAAACCTTTTTCACCCAGAGAGTTGTGAATCTGTGGAATTCCCTGCCAGAGAGGGCGGTGGAGGCCAAGTCACTGGGTGGGTTTAAGAGAGAGTTAGAGTTAGTAAGAGAGAGCTCCAGGGGCTCAAGGGATATGGGGAGAAGGCAGGCACGGGGTACTGATTGGGGACGATCAGCCATGATCACAATGAATGGCGGTGCTGGCTCGAAGGGCCGAATGGCCTCCTCCTGCACTTATTTTCTATGTTTCTATGAGGTAGATGGTAGTTCCGGACTGCTCTCTAGTTGTTGGTAGGATGATTCAGCTGCCTCACAAACCTGGCAGCCATGGCGTTTGCAGCGCCAGAGACCCGGGTTCGATCCCGACTACGGGTGCTGTCTGTACGGAGTTTGTACGTTCTCCCCGTGACCTGCGTGGGTTTTCCCCCGAGATCTCCGGTTTCCTCCCACACTCCAAAGACGTGCAGGTTTGTCGGTTCATTGGATGGTATATGTGTGTAAATTGTCCCTAGTGTGTGTGTGTGTGTGTGTAAGATAGTGTTAGTGTGCGGGGATCGCTGGCCGGCGGGGACTCGTTGGGCCGAAGGGCCTGTTTCTGTGCTGTATCTTTAATGAATGAATAGGTTTATTGGCCAAGTATTCACATACAAGGAATTTGCCTCGGTGCTCCTCCCGCAAGTGTCATGGCAGACAGTGACAGGTAGGAATGACACATAAAATATAAAACAATAATAATAAAACATTATCGATTAAACATGAGAATTACATAAAATACCAGAGCAAAAGGAGGCAACAGATTTTTGGGTTATTGAGTGGAGCTACTACTCGTGGGGGAAAAAAAGCTGTTTTTATGTCTGGCTGTGGCAGCTTTGACAGTCCGGAGTCGCCTTCCAGAGGGAAGTGATTCAAAGGGTTTGTGGCCAGGGTGAGAGGGGTCAGAGATGATCTTGCCCGCTCGCTTCCTGGCCCTTGCAGCGTACAGTTCGCCGATGGGGGGGGAAGGTTGCAGCCAATAACCTTCTCTGCTGATCGGACGATTCGCTGCAGCCTCCGGGTGTCGTGCTTGGTGGCTGAGCCAAACCAGACCATGATGGAGAAGGTGAGGACAGACTCTACGCTGGCCGTGTAGAGTTGGACCATCGTTGCCTGTGGCAGATTGTGTATCCTCAGCTGCCGCAGGAAGTACATCCTCTGTTGGGCCTTTTTGACCGTGGAGTTGGTGGTGGCCTCCCATTTAAGGTTAAATTAAACTAAAGGTTTACAATCAGAAGGTGTACAATTGACCTGCTCTCTCCTCTCCCTCCTCTCTCTCTCTCTCCCTCCCTGCAGCGTATTTACTACCTGTCGCTGGAGTTTTACATGGGCCGCACTCTGCAGAATACAATGGTGAACCTGGGCCTACAGGGAGCCTGCGATGAAGCCATCTATCAGGTAAGAGAGGTGATGCCCATGAAGTGGCGCCTACCCGCAGTCGTACAGGGCCTTGGTGAGACCACACCTGGAGTTTTGCGTGCAGTTTTGGTCTCCTAATCTGAGGAAAGACATTCTTGCCACAGAGGGAGTACAGAGAAGGTTCACCAGACTGATTCCTGGGATGGCAGGACTTTCGTATGAAGAAAGACTGGATAGACTCGGCTTGTACTCGCTAGAATTTAGAGGGGGGATCTTATAGAAACTTACACAATTCTTAAGGGGTTGGACAGGCTAGATGCAAGAAGATTGTCCCCGGTGTTTGGGGAAGTCCAGGACAAGGGGTCACAGTTTAAGGATAAGGGGGAAGTCTTTTAGGACCGAGATGAGAATTTTCTTTTTCACACAGAGAGTGGTAAATCTGTGGAATTCTCTGCCACAGAAAGTAGTTGAGGCCAGTTAATTGGCTATATTTAAGAGGGAGTTAGATCAGGGGGTATGGAGAGAAGGCAGGTACAGGATACTGAGTTGGATGATCAGCCATGATCATATTGAATGGCGGTGCAGGCTGAAGGGCCGAATAGCCTACTCCTGCACCTATTTTCTATGTTTCTACTCGATAAATAATATTGTAAACAAACTTTTTTTATTTTTCAAATGAAGCTGAAGAAGTGTCTCGACCCGAAACGTCGCCCATTCCTTCTCTCCAGAGACGCTGCCTGTCCCGCTGACTCACTCCAGCAATTTGTGTCTATCTTCGATTTTAACTTCGGTGCTGCACATCTATATATCACTAAAACGATAACGCTACAATTTTAGGCCCACCTCACTCCCCGTTGTGCAGTGGCGAGTTTCGTTCAGATTGATGTTATATTTGAAAAGTTATTGACATTTTAAACTTTAATGCGCCTGGCAGTCGCGCTCCCACTTGCCGATCGCGCGTGTGCGCAGTCGGGGGAGGGATGCCGAGGCGTCACGACGGGTGTCTCGACCGAAGCGTCACCCATTCCTCCTCTCCACAGATGCTGCCTGTCCCGCTGAGCTACTCCAGCATTTTACATCTATCATCAAGAATCAATCTCTGCCTCAAAGGATATCCACTGACTTGGCCTCCGCAGCCGTCTGTGGCAAAGAACTCCACAGGTCCAGCACCCTCTGACTGAAGACATTTCTTCTCGTCTCATTTCCTAAGAGAACGTCCTTCAATTCTGAGGCTGTGACCTCTAGTCCTAGACTCTCCCACTAGTGGAAACATCCTCTCCACATCCACTCTATCCAAGCCTCTCACTATTCTGTACGTTTCAATGAGGTCCCAACCCCCCCCCCTCCCTCCCTCATTCTTCTGAACTCTGGAACAGCCATCACCCCCGGGTGAAATCGGAGAAGGTTTAGGCCTTACACGGTGCACAGCGATTGAACAAGCTGGTTTACGAGCGCCTGTGACATTTCACAGTCCAACTCTCGGGTCACGAATCGGGGCCCCAGCTGTTCCGGAACCTTCTCCCATTACAGACCACGGACGCTCGGCCAGGCATTGCTGTAACACGATGCTTAATTGCGCAGCAAACTTCACGGACCCTTGGTGAAGGCGTCCTCCATTTTAACCCTCCCGCCATTTTGATCCCTCAACGAACTTCTTTCATGGTTGTCCTGCAAATTCATCAGTCCTTCTCACTTCATAAGCGACAGGGGCAGAATTAGGCCATTCGGCCCATCAAGTCTACTCCGCCATTCAATCATGGCTGATCTGTCCCTCCCTCAGTGGAGGTCGGTTCTCTGGATACTTTCAAGAGAGAGCCAGATAGGGCTCTTAAAGATAGATCATATTGAATGGCGGTGTAGGCTCGAAGGGCCAAATGGCCTACTCCTGCACCTATTTTCTATGTTTCTATAGTGGAGTCAGGGGATGTGGGGAGAAGGCAGGAACGGGGCACTGATTGGGGATGATCGGCCCTGATCACATTGAATGGCGGTGCTGGCTCGACGGGCCGAATGGCCTGCTCCTGCACCTATTGTCCTAACCCCATTCTCCTGCCTTCTCCCCATAACCCCTGACACCCGCACTAATCAAGAATCTATCTGCATCTGCCTTAAAAATCTATCGCTGCCTTAAATATATCAACTGACTTGTGGCCTCCACAGCCTTCTGTGGCAAAGAATTCCACAGATTCACCATCCTCTGACTAAAGAAATTCCTCCTCATCTCCTTCCGAAAGGAACGTCCTTTAATTCTGAGGCTGTGACCTCTGGTCCTGGACTCTCCCACTAGTGGAAACATGCGCCCCACATCCACTCTATCCAGGACTTGCTCCAAGCCACGGTGACAGACACAACACAAAAAGCTGGAGTGACTCAGCGGGTCAGGCAGCATCTCTGGAGAAAAGGAATAGGTGACGTTTTGGATCGAGACCCTTCTTTGAGTCACAACCCGAAATGTCATCCCGTTCCTTCTCTCCAGAGACGTTGCCTGACCCGCTGAGTTACTCCAGCTTTTTGTGTCTATCTTTGGTTGAAACCTGTATCTGCAGTTCCTTCCTATACATCCAAGTCCTGGTTTTTTCCTCTCTATAGCGTTCAATCCAAGCAAGTGTGAGGTGTTGCAGTTCGACGGGTCGAATGCAAGTGGAAATGGAACAATAGATCAATTGACAATAGGTGCAGGAGTAGGCCATTCGGCCCTTCGAGCCAGCACCGCCATTCAATGTGATCATGGCTGATCATCCCTGATTCCTGCCTTCTCCCCATATCCCCTGACTCCGCTATCTTTAAGAGCCCTATCTAGCTCTCTCTTGAAAGCATCCACAGAACCTGCCTCCACCGCCCTCTGAGGCAGAGAATTCCACAGACTCTCCACTCTCTGTGAGAAAAAGTGTTTCCTCGTCTCCGTTCTAAATGGCTTACTCCTTATTCTTAAACTGTGGCCCCTGGTCCTGGACTCCCCCAACATCGGGAACATGTTTCCTGCCTCTAGTGTGCCCAAGCCTTTAATAATCTTTTTATGAGTATCTTTTATCAGTTTCATTGAGATTGCCTCTCATCCTTCTAAACTCCAGAGTGTACAAGCCCAGCTGCTCCATTCTCTCAGCATATGACAGTCCCACCATCCCGGAATTAACCTTGTAAACCTACGCTGCACTCCCTCAATAGCGAGAATGTCCTTCCTCAAATTCGGGGACCAAAACTGCACACAATACTCCAGGTGTGGTCTCACTAGGGCCCTGTACAACTGCAGAAGAAATCACACACGCACACATACTAGGGACATTTAACATTTTTTACAGAAGCCAATTAACCTAGAAACCGGCACGTCTCTGGAGTGTGGGAGGAAACCGGAGCACCCGGAGAAAACCCACGCAGGTCACGGGGAGAACGTACAAACTCCGTACAGACAGCACCCGTAGTCAGGATCGAACCCGGGTCTCTGGCGCTGCGAGGCAGCAACTCTACCGCTGCACCACTTGACGGGTTAATTGCCGCCCCCCCCCTTATATTTGCCCCTCGTGTGATGGGATAACGTGAAACTCGTGCGGACGCGCGATCGCTGGTCGGCGTGGGCCGAAGGGCCTGTCTCCGTGCTCCAGCTCCAAACTAAAAACTTGCACATCCGATGGCAAAAGGCTGCAGGCTCGTTACTTGGTTATTGTTCTCTCCCCCTAGCTCGGCCTGGACATCGAGGAGCTGGAAGACATCGAGGAAGATGCCGGGCTCGGCAACGGGGGTCTGGGCAGGCTGGCCGGTGAGGAGAGTTCGTCAGCTCGTGAATGATAGGAGCAGAATTAGGCCATTAATGATTTGGACGAGGGAATTGAATGCAACATCTCCAAGTTTGCGGATGACACGAAGCTGGGGGGGCAGTGTTAGCTGTGAGGAGGAGGCTAGGAGGCTGCAAGGTGACTTGGATAGGCTGGGTGAGTGGGCAAATGCATGGCAGATGCAGTATAATGTGGATAAATGTGAGGTTATCCACTTTGGGTGGCAAAAAAAAAAAAAACAGGAAAAGTAGAACTATTATCTAAATGGTGGCCAGATTAGGAAAAAGGGGAGATGCAACGAGACCTGGGTGTCATGGTACACCAGTCATTGAAAGTAGGCATGCAGGTGCAGCAGGCAGTGAAGAAAGCGAATGGTAATGTTAGCATTCGTAGCAAAAGGTTTGATATTTGAGTATAGGAGCAGGGGAGGTTCTACTGCAGTTGTACAGGGTCTTGGTGTGAGACCACACCTGGAGTATTGCGTACAGTTTTTTGGTCCCAAATCCGAGAAAGACATTCTTGCCATAGAGGGAGTACAGAGAAGGTTCACCAGACTGATTCCTGGATGGCAGGACTTTCATATGAAGAAAGACTGGATAGATTCGACTTGTACTCCGCTGGAATTTAGAAAATTGAGGGGGGATCTTATAGAAACGTACAAAATTCTTAAGGGGTTGGACAGGCTAGATGCAGGAAAGATGTTCCCGATGTTGGGGAAGTCCAGAACAAGGGGTCACACAGTTTAAGGATAAGGGGGGGAAGTCCTTTTAGGACCGAGGTGATAAAAACATTTTTTCACATAGAGAGTGGTGAATCTGTGGAATTCTTCTGTCACAGAAGGTAGTTGAGGCCAGTTCATTGGCTATATTTAAGAGGGAGTTAGATGTGGCCCTTGTGGCTAAAGGGATCAGGGGGTATGGAGAGAAGGCAGGTACAGGATACTGAGTTGGATGATCAGCCATAATTATTTTAATATGATTCATATTGAATGGCGGTGCAGGCTCGCCCCCCAAACACCCCAAAAAAAAGGGCCGAATGGCCTACTCCTGCACCTATTTTCTATGTTTCTATGTCTCCCCGGAGGGTGCGATTTGACGGCTGCTGCTGGCAAACTGATCAATCACAGCAGCAGGTTCTTTGTGACTTTGGAATAAAAGCTCCTTGTTGAAGGAAAGGAAACAAAGATGGCTGACCCTGTGCTTTCCCAATCTCCAGCGTGCTTCCTGGACTCCATGGCGACACTGGGACTGGCTGCCTACGGTTACGGAATCCGCTATGAGTTTGGCATCTTCAACCAGAAGATCGCCAATGGCTGGCAGGTAAGCAAGCGCGTCTTCTTTCTTTTGCCAATCTGGCCGGAAACATCACAATCTGGTTTGGGAACAAGCTCTGCCCAGGACAAGAAGGCTCTGCAGAGAGTAGTGGAGCGTTCGGCCGAACGCACTATGGGAACTATCTATTGGTATTATCTGAATGGTGTCAAATGGTATTATCTAAATGGTGTCAAGTTGGGAAAAGGGGAAGTACAACGGGATGTGGGGTTCCTTGTTCATCAGTTGCGAGTCTGTGGAATTCTCTGCCTCAGTTGGAGGTGCGGTGGAGGCCGGTTCTCCGGATACTTTCAAGAGAGAGCTAGATAGGGCTCTTAAAGAGTCGGGGGATATGGGGAGAAGGCAGGAACGGGGTACTGATTGGGGATGATCAGCCATGATCACATTGAATGGCGGTGCTGGTCGGAAGGGCCGAATGGCCTACTCCTGCATCTATTTATTGTCTAAGTACACTCGCCCCCCCCCCCCCCCCCCTGCAGAAAGTTGCAGATCCAGAGCCACAAGATCATGGGGGACCCCTTCCACCCCAGCAACGGACTGTTCTAGGACAGGCAAAAACGCCTCCGTTGTGAAAAAACACAAAACATTGCTGTTGAAAACAGATAATGAGAAGGAGTTTCTTCCCACAGGCCATGAGGACAGTAAACTCCTATCTCACCAGGGACTAACTTTACTGGACCAATTTACTGTTGTGTGGTAATTTTTTTAAATTGCTGTTTTTTTTTCTGGGTTTTTTTCTCCCACAAATATGTAAATACCGATTCTGTTCCATTCTGTTTTGTAGTTTTTTTGCTCAATCTGCAGGCATTGCCACTTTTCATTTCACTGCCCATCTCGTATGTGTATGTGACGAATAAACTTGACTTGACTGTCCGTTCCAACCTCACAGTCCGAGCTCTTGGCACATTGGCCTCCATCAGTCAGAGTATTGAGTATAGGAGATAGACACAAAATGCTGGAGTAACTCAGCGGGACGGGCCGCATCTCTGGAGAGAAGGAATGGGTGGTGTTTTGGGTCGAGACCCTTCTTCAGACTTCTTCAGTCTGAACAAGGGTCTCAACCCGAAATGTCGTCCATTCCTTTCTCTCCAGAGACGCTGCCCATCCCGCTGAGTTACTCCAGCATTTTGTGTCTATCTTCGATTTAAACCAGCATCTGAGGAGCAAAGAGGTTCTTCTGCGGTTGTACAGAGCCCTAGTGAGACCACAGCTGAAGTATTGTGTGCAGTTCCTCATCTCCGTTCTAAATGGCTTACTCCTTATTCTTAAACTGTGGCCCCTGGTTCTGGACTCTCCCAACATCGGGAACATGTTTCCTGCCTCTAGTGTGTCCAACCCCTTAACAATCTTATATTTCAATGAGATCCCCTCTCATCCTTCTAAACTCCAGAGCGTACAAGCCCAGCTGCTCCATTCTCTCAGCATTTGACAGTCCCGCCATCCCAGGAATTAACCTTGTAAACCTACGCTGCACTCCCTCATTAGCAAGAATGTCCTTCCTCAAATTAGGGGACCAAAACTGCACCAATACTCCAGGTGTGGTCTCACTAGGGCTCTGTACAACTGTAGAAGGACCTCTTTGCTCCTATATTTATTTCCTCTTGTTATAAAGGCCAACATGCCATTCGCTTTCCTCACTGCCTGCTGTACCTGCGTGCTTACTTTCATAGACTGATGTACAAGGACCCCCCAGATCCCGTTGTACTTCCCCTTTTCCCAACTTGACTCCATTTAGATAGTAATCTGCCTTCCTGTTTTTGCTACCAAAGTGGATAACCTCACATTTATCCGCATTAAACTTCATCTGCCGTGCATCTGCCCGCTCCCCCAACCTGTCCAAGTCACCCTGCATCCTCATAGCATCCTCCTCACAGTTCACACTGCCACCCAGCTTTGTGTCATCTGCAAATTTGCTAATGTTACTTTGAATCCCTTCATCCAAATCATTGATGTGTATGCATATCCCAAAATCATTCCGTGGGCCAACTCATCATCCTCCTGAGCCTTCTATGGAAGTACAGAAGTCTGAAAACTGCTTAGCCCAGTGCCCCTGAGCGTATTCATAGCACTCTGGTTAAGGTCAAACGGCAACAGTGTGAACTCCAAGCGCCTAAAGGTCACGGTGGTAATCTTGGAATCAGATTACTGCCGTGACCTTTAGGTCCCCCACACCCCCCTCTGCTAAAGAGCCACTCCCACCTTCTCTGTGCACGTCCAAATATTATGTTCATCACTGCACAAACCAACCTCCCTTCCAGTTTGAGAAAGAACTGCAGATGCTGGGAAAATCGAAGGTAGACAAAAAATGCTGGAGAAACTCAGCGGGTGAGGCAGCATCTGTGGAGAGAAGGAATTGGCGACGCTTCGGGTCGAGACCCTTCTTCAGACTGATGTCGGGGGTGGGGGGGTGGTGGAAAGAAAGGAGATGGGTGGAGACAGTGGGACTTGTGGGAGAACTGGGGAAGGGGAAGGGGGAGAAAGCAATGGCTATCTTAAATTGGAGAAGTCAATGTTCACACCGCTGGGGTGTGAGCTACCCGAGCGAAATATGAGGTGCTGCTCCTCCAATTTGTGCTAGTCCTCACTCTGGCCATGGAGGAGGCCCAGGACAGAAAGGTCAGTGGGAGGGGGAGTTGAAGTGCTGAGCAGCCAGGAGATCAGACAGGTTACGATGGACTCCCCCTTCCAGTTTTGCATCTATTATCTTCGATTTAAACCAGCATCTGCAGTTCTTTCCTCCATGTTTTGTCTGCTAAACTACAAAATCTCCTCGGGGTGTGTCTACTTTGAAGATGTCCTCCTCCTCCTCTCTCTGATGAGAATTCAGCAACATCCTCTCTCACTGCTCCCCCTCTGTCATTCCCCCCGCCCTCCGACCACAGTCTGAAGAAGGGTCTCGACCCGAAACGTCACCTGTTCCTTCTCTCCAGAGATGCTGCCTGTCCCGCTGAGTTACACCGGCTTTTTGTGTCTATCTCCCATCCGTCGACTCCATCTACACCTCGCGCTGCCTCGGCAAGGCCAGCAGCGTAAATCAAGGACCAGTCTCGCCCCCGGTCACTCCCTCGACCCGAAACGTCGCCTAACTCCTTCGCTCCTTAGATGCTGCTGCACCGACTGAGTTTCTCCAGCCTTTTGTGTACCCTTAACAATCTTATTTGTTTCAATGAGATCCCCTCTCATCCTTCTAAACTCCAGAGTGTACAAGCTCAGCCGCACCATTCTCTCAGCATATGACAGTCCCGCCATCCCGGGAATTAACCTGGTGAACCTACGCTGCACTCCCACAATAGCAAGAATGTCCTTCCTCAAATTAGGGGACCAAAACTGCACACAATACTCCAGGTGTGGTCTCACTAGAGCCCTGTACAACTGCAGAAGGACCTCTTTGCTCCTATACTCGTCTTTGGTAGTTCAGAAAAATATGCCTGTACCCCTCCCCCCACCACCCCATAAGTCAAACAAAAAATCTGCACATGCTAGAAATCCAATTTAGCATTAAACTTTGAAAGGCCTTTGGCCTGAAACGCTATCTGTTTGGCTTTCCACAGCATCTGCCGGATCTATTGAATGTTTCCAGCGTCTGCTATTTTTAATCTATCTCCGCACATCACCACTGCTGCCAATCTCGGCCCCGGCTGCAACTATGGGCATGTTACATAAGGTCATTAGTGATAGGAACAGAATTAGGCCATTCGGCCCATCAAGTCTACTCCGCCATTCAACCCGTGGCTGATCTCTCTCTCCCTCCTAACCCCATTCTCCCGCCTTCTCCCCATAACCCCTGACACCCGCGCTAATCAAGAATCTATCCACCTCTCCCTTAAAAACATCCACTGACTTGGCCTTCTGTGGCAAAGAATTCCACAGATTCACCACCCTCTGACTCCACACCTGGAGTATTGCGTACAGTTTTGTCTCCAAATCTGAGAAGGACATTATTGGCCATAGAGGGATTGCAGAGAAGGTTTCACCATACTGATTCCTGGGAGTCAGGACTGTCTTATGAAGAAAGACTGGATAGACTCTGTTTATACTCTCTGGAATTTAGGAGATTGAGGGGATCTTATAGAAACTTTACAAAATTTCTAAGGGGTTGGACAGGCTAAGATGCAGGAAGATTTGTTTCCCGATGTTGGGGAAGTCCAGGACAAGGGGTCACAGCTTAAGGATAAGGGGGAAATCCTTTAAGACCGAGATGAGAAAGACTTTTTTCACACAGAGAGTGGTGAGTCTCTGGAACTCTCTGCCACAGGTAGTTGAGGCCAGTTCATTGGCTATATTTAAGAGTGAGTTGGATGTGGCCCTTGTGGCTAAGGGGATCAGAGGGTATGGAGAGAAGGCAGGTACGGGATACTGAGTTGGATGATCAGCCATGATCATATAGAATGGCGGTGCAGGCTCGAAGGGCCGAATGGCCTACTCCTGCACCTAATTTCTATGTTTCTATGTTCTAAGAAATTCCACTTCATCTCCTTCCTAATGGAACGTCCTTTAATTCTGGGGCCGTGCCCTCTGGTCCTAGACTCTCCCACTGGTGGAAACATCCTCTCCACATCCACTCTATCCAGGCCTCTCACTATTCTGTACGTTTCAATAAGGTGTCCTCCCCCCCCCCCCCCCTCGTTCTTCTAAACTCCAGCGAGTACAGGCCCAGCGCCGGCAAACGCTCATCATATGTTAACCCTCTCATTCCTGGGATCGTTCTCGTGAACCTCCTCTGGACCCTCTCCAGAGCCGGCACATCCTCGGATATGGGGCCCGCAATTGCCCACAATTCTCCAAATGCGGCCTGACCAGCGCCTCACAGAGCCTCAGCGTTACATCCTGTTTTAATATAATTAACCCTCAAAGGCCAGCTGAGCATTTTTAGCCCGGGGGCAGCGCGCAAAGTCCGGCGCCCCACCCAACTCATGAACCGATGATCGGCCGTGAGAAGGAGGGGTGTTGGTGGTCAGCGAAGGTCCGAAGGTCGGACAGCTGGCCGGCCGGCCGACCGACCGACCCACGGGCGAGGCGCTGCTGCTGCACTCCATGGGCTGCACTACGTCGGGACACGTGAGGCAGGGCCGGACGCGGCACTCTGACCCGACAGTCCCCTCGACCCGAGTAATAGCACTCAAATACGGGACAAGGGCGGTCCCGTACGGGACAAACCAATTTAGCCCAATATACGGGATTGTCCCGGCTAATACGGGACAGTTGGCGACCCTAGTTAGCACCACCCTTGCACATCAGGGACAATTTACAATTGTGCGGGAGGAAACCTGGGCATCCAGAGAAAAACCCACACAGTCACTGAGAAAACGTACAAACAGTTTCTTCGCAGCTGTTCTGCGGCAACTGAATCATCTTGTCAGCAACTCGAGAACGGTCCCGACCTACCATCCACCTCATTATAGTCCCTTGGACTTTAATCTGACATTACTTGAACAATACGTTATTCCGTTTATCCTGTATCGTCTGCAGTTGTATAGGGCTCTGGTGAGACCACATCTGGAGTGTTGCGCACAGTTTTGGTCTCCTAATTTGAGGAAGGACATCCTTGTGATTGAGGCAGTGCAGCGTAGGTTCACCAGATTGGTCCCTGGGATGGCGGGACTGTCATATGAGGAAAGATTGAGAAGACTAGGCTTGTATTCACTGGAGTTTAGAAGGATAAGGGGGGATCTTATAGAAACATATAAAATTATAAAAGGACTGGACAAGCTAGATGCAGGAAAAATGTTCCCAATGTTGGGCGAGTCCAGAACCAGGGGCCACACAGTCTTAGAATAAAGGGGAGGCCATTTAAGACTGAGGTGAGAAAAAACGTTTTCACCCAGAGAGTTGTGAATTTGTGGAATTCCCTGCCACAGAGGGCAGTGGAGGCCAAATCACTGGATGGATTTAAGAGAGAGTTAGATAGAGCTCCAGGGGCTGGTGGAGTCAAGGGATATGGGGAGAAGGCAGGCACGGGTTATTGATAGCGGACGATCAGCCATGATCACAATGAATGGCGGTGCTGGCTCGAAGGGCCGAATGGCCTCCTCCTGCACCTATTATCTATGTTTCTACACAGCGGATAGCTTGATTGTAATCACGTGTAGACTTCCAACTGACTGGTTAGCTGGCTACAAAAAAGCTTTTTACATTCCTTCGTACACATAACAATAAACTAAGCTAAGATACTGTCCCTATATCGGGAGGTATAACATTTTCACGCCTCATGCTCGATGGGATAGGGGAGGCGATAGTGGGATGGTGAGAAGTGAGGGAAGGGGTAGGTGAGGGTGAGGGGAGGAGGGTGGTGAGTTGAGGTGAGAGGGGGAGGGGAGAGGTGAGGTGAGGTGATGGGTGGGTGGGGGAAAAGGGGGGGTGGTGGGGGATCTCGATGCCCAGCCACAAGGCCTGACTCTCTGACCTGACTGCTGTGTTAACAGGGAGGGCTGAGGGGTGGGGGTGAGAGGTGATGGGGAGGAGGGTGGTGAGGGGTGGTGGGGTAAGGGGTGAAGTGAGTGGTGGGGTAGTGACGGGGGGGTGTGGGGAGGTGTGGGGTGGTGGGGTTGTGTGGGGGGGGGGGGGGTGGGGGATGGTGGGGTGTGTGTGGGGTGAAGGGTGGTGAGAGCTGGGGGAGTTGTGGGGTGGTGAGGGGAGGGGTGTGTTGGGGGGTGGGATCTGGTTGCCCGGACCACCAGATAGATAGATAGATAAATACTTTAATAATTCCCTCAGGGAAATTTAGAGTTGCCATTTGCAACAAGGCCTGACTCTCTGACCCGACTGCTGTGTTAACAGGTTGGGGAGGGTTGAGGTGAGGTGAGTGGTGGGGTGGTGAGCGGGGAGGTGAGAGGGGAGTGGATGTGAGGGGTGCGGTGGTGAGGCTAGGGGTGGTGGCGGGGGAGGGTGTGGGGATGAGGAGTGGGGGATGGTGAGGAAGGTTGGGGGGGGGGGGGTGGGGGTGAGGTGGGATCTCGTTGCCCGGGCCCCAAGGCCTGACTCACTGACTCGAACTGCTGTGTTAACAGAGTGTTAAAGAAGGAACTGCAGATGCTGGAAAACTGTTAACAGGTTGGGTGAGGTGGGTGGGGAGGTGTGGGGTGGTGAGGAGATGTGAGGGGGATTAGGGTGGGTGGGTGGGTGAGAGCTGAGGGGTGGTGCAGGGAGGTGTGGGTTGGGGGGTGGGATCTCGTTGCCCATCCACAAGGCAGACAGATAAATACAGAGTACAGATAAATACAGAAATTCAGAGTTGCCATTTGCAACAGGGCCTGACTCTCCGACCTGACTGGTGTGTTAACAGGTTGAGGAGGTGAGGGGTGGGGGGGGGTGGTGAGGGGAAGGTTGGGGAGGTGGGATCGCATCGCCCGGCCCCATGGCCCGACTCTTGACCCGGCTGCTTTGCCCGCAGATTGAGGAGGCCGATGATTGGTTGCGGTTCGGCAACCCCTGGGAGAAGGCCCGCCCGGAGTACACCATCCCCGTCAACTTCTATGGCCGCGTAGACTACACCCCCAAAGGGGTCAAGTGGGTGGACACGCACGTAAGAGGCTCCTCTTGTCTCCATTCACAAAATAAAAATCGATAAGAATTAACAGTGAAAAATAAATAAACTCCTTCTGTCGTCGTCTGTCGTGTGGCGGGCACAGCATAAAGTTGTCGGACCACTTGTTCTATTTGATCTTCCGTTTGTGCGCTGTGTCGAGTCGATTGCATTAGTCGAAACGGGGCGGACCGGGTGAAGGTTGCAGTCTTCCACCCCCTCCTTCTGTCGACAGGAAGCAGACTTTATTGAATCTTTATTCATGTTCATAGGGGATAGGAGCAGAATTAGGCCATTCGGCCCATCGAGTCTACTCCGCCATTCAATCGTGGCTGATCTATCTCTCTCTCTCCGAACCCCATTCTCCTGTCTTCTCCCCATAACCCCTGACACCCGCACTAATCAAGAATCCATCTATCTCTGCCTTAAAAATATCCACTGACTCGTGGCCTCCACAGCCGTCTGTGGCAGAGAATTCCACAGATTCTCCACCCTCTGGCTAAAGAAACTCCTCCTCATCTGCTTTCTAAAAGAATGCCCTTTAATTCTGAGGCTGTGTGCCCTCTGGTCCTAGACTCTCCCACTAGTGGAAACATCCTCTCCACATCCACTCCATCCAGGCCATTCACTATTCTGTACGTTTCAATGAGCCCCCCTCCCTCATTCTTCTAAACTCCAGCGAGTACAGGCCCAGTGCTGCCAAACGCTCATCGAATGTTAACCCACTCGTTGCTGGGATGAAACCTCCTCTGGACTCTCTCCAGAGCCAGCACATCCTTCCTCAGTTAGATTTAGCCCTTGGGGCGAAAGGAATCAAGGGATATGGGGAGACAGCAGGAACGGGGGTACTGATTGGGGATGATCAGCCATTGAATGGCGGTGCTGGCTGGAAGGGCCGAATGGCCGACTCCTGCACCTATGTTTCTATTCCTGGGATCCCGGCTATTGTCTGTCCATCCCATGCCTTTGATGTTGTTCCTGGTGTGGGATGGTCGGTGGGTGGAGGCAACCTCACTCTGCTGTCTAACCTCCCTGAAGCCCGGGAGTTGTGCGGCGGTCCAGCGCGAGCGATGCGGTGCCGTAACCCTCTTCTCATCCGGCCTAGGTTGTCCTGGCTTTACCGTACGACACGCCGGTGCCGGGGTACCGCAACAACACCGTCAACACCATGCGCCTGTGGTCCGCCAAAGCCCCCAACGAGTTCAAGCTGGATGACTGTGAGTCCCCCTCTCTCTTCATTCCTCTTAAAAACAGTGCACGGGCGCCTGCCTCGCGGTCTGGATCCCGTCTGTACCGAGTTTGTACGCGGCTCGGTGACGTCTGTCATCGGCTCTGACCTCCCTTCATGCGAGGGGATCTATCGCAGTCGCTGCCTCAAAAAGGCTGGCTGTTTCATCGAGGACCCACACCATCCTGGCCACACACTCGTCTCCCCGCTACATTCAGGTAGAAGGTACAGGAGCCTGAAGACTGCAACGACCAGGTTCAGGAATAGCTACTCCCCCACAGCCATCAGGCTATTAAACTCGGCTCGGACAAAACTCTGAACATTAATAGCCCGTTATCTGTTTATTTGCACTTTATCAGTTTATTTATTCATGTGTGTATATATTTATGCAATGGTATGGACACACTGATCTGTTCTGTATTCACGCCTACTATGTTCTGTGTGCTGAGGCAAAGCAGGAATTTCATTGACCTATCAGGGACACACGACAATAAACTCTCCTGAAACTTGGCGCGTCGGTAGATTTGCCGCCTACAGCGCCGGAGGCCCGGATTCGATCCCGACCACGGGTGCTGTCTGCTCAGAGTTTGCACGTTCTCCCCGTGACCCGCGCGCGCTTTCTCCGAGATCTTCGGTTTCCCCCCGCACTCCAAAGACGTGCCGGTGCGCAGGTTAATCGGCTTGGGATAAATGTAAATGGTCACTAGTGTGTGCACGATAGTGTAATGCCCCTGTCCCACTTGGGCGACTACAGGCGACCAGGCTGTTGGCACATGTGTAGTCTCCTCAGTCGCCCAAAGGGTCATACTTTTTTTTTCGATGTTCAAATGTTCAAAAATTTCGGCCGAAATGTTCAAAACTTTTCGGCGACAGTCGGCGCCTGTGGGCTTGACGCCAATGTTCGGAGCGCGGCGTAGGTGCTGTCGCCAGGATGGCGTTGGTTGTCGGCAGGGCTCCATTGGCGATTACCTACGTCAACCGGCGACAGGTACCGGCGGCTGAATTGTCTTCAGTCAACATAGGAGCAAAGAGGTCCTTCCGCAGTTGTACAGGGCCCTAGTGAGACCACACCTGGAGTATTGTGTGCAGTTTTGGTCCCCTAAATTTGAGGAAGGACATTCTTGCTATTGAGGGAGTGCAACGTAGGTTTACAAGATTAATTCCCGGGATGGTGGAACTGTCATATGTTGAGAGAATGGAGCGGCTGGGCTTGTACACTCTGGAGTTTAGACGGATGAGAGGGGATCTCATTGAAACATAAGATTATTAAGGGCTTGGACACGCTAGAAGGCAGGAAACATGTTCCCGATGTTGGGGGAGTCCAGAACCAGGGGCCACACACAGTTTAAGAATAAGGAGTAAGCCATTTAGAACGGAGGCGAGGAAACACTTTTTCCCCACAGAGAGTGGTGAGTCTGTGGAATTCTCTGCCTCAGAGGGCGGTGGAGGCCGGTTCTCTGGATGCTTTCAAGACAGAGCTAGATAGGGCTCTTAAAGATAGCGGAGTCAGGGGATATGGGGAGAAGGCAGGAACGGGGTACTGATTGGGGATGATCAGCCGTGATCGCATTGAATGGCGGTGCTGGCTCGAAGGGCCAAATGGCCTACTCCTGCACCTATTGTCTATTGTCTTACCTTGCCGGAGCTTGTCGCGGGTGGACGTAGGTTGTCGTAAGCGTGCTCGTAGGTGGACGTTCTAATGGGTCGCCGGTTGTCGGTAGCTTGAGGTCGACTAGGTGGTAGGTTGTTGTAGACATTATCGTGAGTGTGGGGGGGGGGGGGGGGGTGGTCCAGTCGCCGTTTTTTCGGTGACCTGCTATGACTATACCAGTCGGGGAAAGTAATCGCCTAAGTGGGACTGGTCCATTAGTGTGTGGGGATCGCTGGTCGGCGAGGACCCGGTGGGCCGGAGGGCCTGTTTCTACGCTGTATCTCTAAACTAAAACAAAAGTACAGATTTAATAGTTTAGTTTAGAGATACAGCGCGGAAACAGGCCCTTCAGCCCACCGGGTCCGCGCCGACCAGCGATCCCCGCACACTAGTTCTATCCCACACAGTCGGGGCGATCTACCGAACCAAATTAACCTACAAACCCGCACGTCTTTGGAATTGGGGAGGAGACCGGCAGTAACCCGGAGAGAACCCACCTGGTCAAGGGAAGAACGTGCAAACTCCACACAGACAGCACCCGTAGTCAGGATCGAACCCGGGTCTCTGGCGCTGCCCCCACCTTGCCGCCCCGCCAGAGAGCCTCGGATTGAGCCAAAATGTAGAAACAAAGAACCGCAGAGGCTGGTTAATTGACAAAAGGACACCGAGTGCTGGAGTAACTCAGCGGGACAGGCAGCATCTCTGGAGAGAAGGAGCGGGTCGACACCCTTCTTCAGACTGATAAGTCAGTCTAAGGACTGTGTAGAAGAGTTCCATCCCAAAACGTCACCTATCCAATAGGCAATAGGTGCAGGAGTAGGCCATTCGGCCCTTCAAGCCAGCACCGCCATTCAATGTGATCATGGCTGATCATCCCCAATCAGTACCCCGTTCCTGCCTTCTCTACATATCCCCTGACTCCGCTATCTTTAAGACCCCTCTCTTGAAAGTATCTGTAGAACCGGCCTCCACCGCCCTCTGAGGCAGAGAATTCCACAGACTCACAACTCTCTGGGTGAAAAAGTGTTTCCTCGTCTCTGTTCTAAATGGCTTGCCCCTTATTCTTAAACTGTGTGGTTCTGGACTCCCCCAGTCCTGCCTCCAGCGTGTCCAAACCCTTAATAATCTTATATGTTTCAATAAGACCCCCTCTCCTTCTAAACTCCAGAGTGTACAAGCCCAGCCGCTCCATTCTCTCAGCATGTGACAGTCCCGCCATCCCGGGAATTAACCCTGTAAACCTACGCTGCACTCCCTCAATAGCAAGAATGTCCTTCCTCAGATTAGGGGACCAAAACTACACACAATACTCCAGGTGAGGTCTCACTAGGGCCCTGTACAACTGCAGAAGGACCTCTTTGCTCCTATACTCGACTCCTCTTGTTATAAAGGCCAACATATCCATGTTCTCCAGAGATGCTGCCTGACCCGCAGAGTTACTCCAGCACTCTGTGTCCTTTTGTGTATTAACCAGCATCTGCAGTTCTTTTCCTGCGCATCCTTAGACCGACTCAGTGAGCCCATGGCGCGATCGGCCTGTGAAGATCTCGGCAATCTTTCTGCCAGTGCAGCAGTAGAGATGATGGCAAAAAGGTTTCCCCGTATAGATCCAGACTCCCTCTGACATTCAGCATTGAACAGCGTCAGGAAGCTCTCCAGCCTCTTAAGATGCTATCGATTTACTGATTGCAATTTGTCCGCATAGAAGCCATTTAAACTTGGCACCAGCAGATCGCTGAGGTATTACCGTAAGCCCGAAGATACACCCATCTCCCATTCGAGGCGGCACGGTGGCTTAGCGGTGGAGTTGCTGCCTCGCAGCGCCAGAGACCCGCGTTCGATCCTGCCTTTGGGTGCTGTCTGTGCGGAGTTAAGGGCCTGTCCCACTTGCATGCGTCATCAAACATGGTCGCTTGATGCGTATGGCCGCGCGGGGCCGGTCCCGCTTAGATTCGCGGAGGCGTATGGCGTGCGGGTCTGGTCCCGACATCGAAAATCCCGCACTGTCCAAAGATTTCCGCCGCATCTCGACAGCGTACGCCTAGCGCGTGGCGTTGCGTGATGACGTCACCGACCGACGCCGTGCGACGCCCAAATTGAGTCGACCCACCTCCTGCCCAGCTGATTGATGAGTATGGCGCGAATTACGTCACGCGCCTGCTTACCGCGAACTCCGCTTCCGTTTGGGCGCGCCAAACGCATGCGATCGCACGCAAGTGGGACGGGCCCTTTATTATCTTCTCCCCGTGAGCCACGTGGGTTTTCTCCGAGATCTTCCCTTTCCTTCCACGCTCAGGTTTGCAGGGTCATTGCATGGGTAAGAATGTAAATGGTCCCCCGGTGTGTGTAGGATAGTGTGAGTGTGCGGGGATCGCTGGTCAGCACGGACTCGGTGGGACGAAGGGCCTGTTTTATGCGCCGTATCTCTAAAACCTCCCAAACACGTGCAGGCTAATTGTCTTCTGTAAAATTGTCCCCCTAGTGTAGGGTAGAACTAGTGTGCAGGTGATGATGGTCGGAGAGGGCTCGAAGGGCCTGTTTTCGAGCTGTCTCCCTCAACCAAACTAAACTAAATCCCCAATTTTCCCCAAATCGAACATGAGGAACTCGGGGATGGGATGTGGGTGTACGAAGGAGGGGTAAGGAGCAAGACAACTGTGGGGGTGAAGAAGTGGGTGCACACCAGAGTAAGGGAGTCTTGGAAAGAGAGAGGGTCATACCGGGCGTATCTTCCCATTTCCGCAGAGACCGTTCCCACCGTAACTCCGTGGTTAACTCGTCCCTTCCCACCCAAACCACCCCGAACCCCGGATATTTTCCCCTGCAACCGCAGGAGATGCAACACCTGTCCTCTTTACCTATCCCCCCCCCCCTGCCACCTCGACTCCTGCCAAGACCCAAACATGTCTTTCCAGGTGAGGCAGAGGTTCACCTGCACCTCCTCCAACCTCACCTACTGCATCCGCTGTTCCAGGTGTCAACTTCTCTACATCGGCGAGACCAAGCGCAGGCTCGGCGATCGTTTCACTGAACACCTCCGTCTTAACCTACCCGATCTCCCGGTGGCTCAGCACTTCAACTCCCCCTCCCATTCCCAATCTGACCTTTCTGTCCTGGGCCTCCTCCATTGTCAGAGTGAGGCCCAGCATAAAGTGGAGGAACAGCACCTCATATTTTGCTTGGGTAGTTTACCCCCTAGCGGTATGAACATTGACTTCTCTAACTTCAGAGAGCCCTTGGTCTCTCTCTCTCTCTCTCTATCCCCTCCCCCTCCCCTTCCCAGTCTCCCACTAGTCCCACTGTCTCTGCCTTCCATTCTTTCTTTGTCCCACCCCCTCCCCTGACATCAGTCTGAAGAGGGGTCTCGACCTGAAGCGTCGCCATTCCTTTTCCATAGATGCTGCTCACCGCTGAGGTTTCTCCAGCATTTTGTGTCTACCTTCGATTTTACCAGCATCTGCAGTTCTTTCTTAAACGAGAGGGGAGGGCGTTGGTTCAAACCGAACAATGCTGGGGTAACTCAGCGGGTCAGGCAGAATCTCTGGAGATAAGCTATGGGTGTGTTTGGGCTGAGACCTTTTCAGACTGTGAGTCCGGGGAGCGGGAGACTGGAGGTACGAAAAAGGCTCGGAAAGAACAATAGACAATAGGGTGCAGGAATAGGCCATTTGGCCCTTCGAGCCAGCATCGCCATTCAATGTGATCAAGGCTGAATCTTCCCCAATCAGTACCCCCGTTCCTGCCTCCCCATTCTCCCCATATCCCCAGACTCCGCTATCTTTAAGACCCTATCTAGCTCTCTCTTTGAAAGCATCCAGAGAACCGGCCTCCACCGCCCTCTGAGGCAGAGAATTCCACAGACTCACCACTCTCTGTGAGAAAAAGCGTTTCCTCGTCTCCGTTCTAAATGGCTTACTCCTTATTCTTAAAACTGTGGCCCCTGGTTCTGGACTCCCCCAACATCGGGAACATGTTTCCTGCCTCCAGTGTGTCCAAGCCCTTAACAATCTTATATGTTTCAATGAGATGCCCTCTCATCCTTCTAAACTCCAGAGTCCTAGCTAGGTGTACACCCATGACCTAGCCGCTCCTTTCTCTCAGCATATGACAGTCCCGCCATCCCGGGAATTAACCTGGTGAACCTACGCTGCACTCCCTCAATAGCAAGAATGACCTTCCTCAAATTAGGGGAAGAACGTGGAGAATTGAGTGCTGGTACCGTTGAGTTGAATTCTCCTAACGTGGTGCTGTATCGAAATGTTTTACACCCTGTATTAAAACCCCTGATGTGGCAAACCCCTCAGATCTTTTCCCTCTTGTGTTTCAGTTAATGTCGGTGGCTACATCCAGGCTGTGCTTGACAGGAACCTGGCGGAGAACATCTCCAGAGTTCTTTACCCCAACGACAATGTGAGTTGGTGATTGGATATTTGGGCGGGGGGGGGGGGGGGGGGGGGGGTGGAGCAGTGCCTCTTTCCACGCTGTATCTCAAAAGTAGACTCGAAAGTAGACTGTGAATGGCCAAATCTCTTTAAACTTTGAAGAAGGTCCTTGTACATCAGTCTATGAAAGTAAACATGCAGGCAGTGAAGAAAGCGAATGGCATGTTGGCCTTTATAACAAAGGGAGTCGAATATAGGAGCAAAGAGGTCCTTCTGCAGCTGCACGGAGCCCTAGTGAGACCACACCTGGAGTATTGTGCAGTTTTGGTCCCCTAATTTGAGGAAGGACATTCTTGCTATTGAGGGAGTGCTGCGTAGGTTTACAAGGTTAATTCCCGGGATGGCGGGACTGTCATGTGCTGAGAGAATGGAGCGGCTGGGCTTGTACACTCTGGAGTTTAGAAGGATGAGAGGGAATCTCATTAAAACATATAAGATTGTTAAGGGTTTGGACACGCTAGAGGCAGGAAGCATGTTCCCGATGTTGGTGGAGTCCAGAACCAGGGGCCACAGTTTAAGAATATGGAGAAAGCCATCTAGAACGGAGACGAGGAAACACTTTTTCTCACAGAGAGTGGTGAGTCTGTGGAATTCTCTGCCTCAGAGGGCGGTGGAGGCCGGTTCTCTGGATGCTTTCAAGAGAGAGCTAGATGGGGCTCTTAAAAATAGCAGAGTCAGGGGATATGGGGAGAAGGCAGGAACGGGGTACTGATTGGGGATGATCAGCCATGATCACATTAAATGGTGGTGCTGGCATCGAAGGGCCAAATGGCCTACTCCTGCACCTATTGTCTATTGTCTAAAGTAGAGGCAAAGGCCTTCTGTCTGATTTAAAATCCCCTGATCTTTCAACAGTTTAGTTTAGAGATACAGCGTGGAAACAGGCCACAGAGCCCACGCCGACCAGCGTTCTCCGCACATTAACGCTATCCTACACACATTAAGGAACATTTTTACATTGACCAATTAACCTACAAACCTGTATGTCTTCGGAGATTACCCATTTTCACTCGAAAAACCTCGATCCAGCCTCTACCACTCTCTGGAGCAGAGAATTCTACGAGTAGAAGTCCCTACATTTGATTTAAGTAATCTGCCCCCACATCTTGACACTACGCCCCCCCACACCGGAGACTTTCCCAGCTAACACACGCTCATCCTTCCTGTTCCCATTTCTGCCTTCGTGTCTCTTGCCCTCTCACCTGTCTCCCATTCTCTTCCTTTCTCCCCCCCCCCCCCCCCCCCCTCACAGTCTTTGAACGGGAAAGAACTGAGGTTGAAACAGGAGTACTTTGTGGTTGCCGCCACTCTGCAAGACATTATCCGCCGCTTCAAGTCCTCCAAGTTTGGGAGCCGTGACCCCGTGCGGACCACGTTTGAAGCCTTCCCTGATAAGGTAAGCTGAACTCTAGTGTCTCCTAAAGGCCAACTCTAATGCCCGCAGGCCCCAAAATACCCGCAAGCCCCAAAATGCCCGCCGGCCCCAAAATGGCGGCCAGCCCCAAAATGTCCCCAGGCCCCGAAAGTTGACATTCATTTCATTTCTACGCTGAACCGGATAGTCCTCGTGTTTCTTCTCGGGACCCCGCAGTCTCGTGTGTTTTACAGACGCTTTTGGAAACGGCACAGCCGGTGAAACTGTCCGTGATGCTCTGTCCACAAAATGGCCGCCAACCCCAAAATGGCCCCCGAGTGGCAAGGTGTACCCACATTTTGTTGGTCGGGGTGATGTGAGAGGCTCAACCTGAGGATTTATTCTGGATTAGAAAAAAACAATTTAAACTTGCATGATACGCTGACTGTGGCCACAATATCTGTGCCCAACGTGATGCCAAGATGCCAAGACACTTTGTTTCGATCTTTGAGAAAAGGTGCTCAACCAAAACGTCACCCATCCTTTTTCTCCAGGGATGCTACTTGGCCTGCTGAGTTACCCCAGCACTTTGTGCTTCAAGACATCCATTCTGTGCCTGGGTTTCTGAACTCCAAGTGACGGGGTTTGCTGTGAGTAGGGTCGCCAACTGTCCCGCATTAGCTGGGACATCCCGTATATTGGGCTAAATTGGTTTGTCCCGTACGGTAGCGCCCTTTTGACCGTTTGTCCCTTATTTGGGAGCGGGAAAGTTGGCCACCCTGGCTGTGAAGCCGTCCTGATTTTTCACTTTGTTTCTCAGGTTGCCATCCAGCTGAACGACACCCACCCAGCGCTGGCCATTCCCGAGCTCATGAGGATATTCGTCGACATCGAGCACTTGAGCTGGGAGAAGGTGTGGACCGTAGATATCAAGCCGGTCGCAGTTCACCTCGTCTTAACGTCCCAAAAAGCACTCGCGTGAAGCAGCAGCTCCCGCCGGCCCTCGTTCACCCTCCCCGCGCCCCGCCTCTCTTTTCCAGCCTTACTTCCCCCTCACCACAATCAGTCCGCCCTGAAACGCCGCTTGCCCATTCCCTCCACAGACGCTGCCCGACCCGCTGTGCTCCCCCAGCACTTTACGAGAGGTTTAGTCGGCGCAGCGGGTAGAGCCGCTCCCTCACAGCGCCGGAGGCCCCGGTTCGATCCTGACCACCGGTTCCGTCTGTACGGAGTTTGTACTTTCTCCCTGTGACCGCGTGGGTTTTTTCCCCGGTGCTCCGGTTTCAAAAGAGAGTTAGATTTAGCTCTTGGGGCTGACGGAATCGAGGGATATGGGGGAAAAAGCGGGAACGGGGTACTGATTTATGACGATCAGCCATGATCATATTGAATGGCGGTGCTGGCTCGAAGGACAAAATGGCCGACTATTTTTCCTCTCACACTCCAAAGACTTACTGGTCTGTAGGTTAATTGGCTTCAGTAAAGATTGTAAATTGTCCCTAGTGTGTAGGATAGCGCTAGTGTACGGGGGGGGGGGGGGGGGGGGGGCGAATAGGACAGGTTTGGAGGGATATGGACCAAATGCAGGCAGGTGGGACTAGTGTAGCTGGGACATGTACCTGTCCGACTGTTTCTTAAACAAAGGGATAGTCCCAGCCTCAACTGCCTCCTCTGGCAGCTCGTTCCATACACACACCACCCTCTGTGTGAAAAAGTTACCCCTCGGATTCCTATTAAATCTCATCCCCTTCACCTTGAACCTATGTCCTCTGGTCCTCGATTTCCCCTACTCTGGGCAAGAGACTACCCGATCTATTCCTCTCATGATTTTATAATGTTGGGGAAGTCCAGGACAAGGGGTCACAGCTTAAGGATAAGGGGGAAATCCTTTAAGACCGAGATGAGAAAGACTTTTTTCACACAGAGAGTGGTGAGTCTCTGGAACTCTCTGCCACAGAGGGTAGTTGAGGCCAGTTCATTGGCTATATTTAAGAGTGAGTTGGATGTGGCCCTTGTGGCTAAGGGGATCAGAGGGTATGGAGAGAAGGCAGGTACAGGATACTGAGTTGGATGATCAGCCATGATCATATTGAATGGCGGTGCAGGCTCGAAGGGCTGAATGGCCTCCTCCTGCACCTAATTTCTATGTTTCTATGTTTCTATAAGATCACCCCTCATCCTCCTGCGCTCCATGGAATAGAGACCCAGCCTGCCCCGACCTCTCCCTGTAGCTCACACCCTCGAGTCCTGGCAACATCCTCATAAATCTTTTCTGAACCCTTTCAAGCTTGATAATGTCTGTCCTTTAACACGGTGCCCAGAACTGAACACAATTGTATACAATCTTATACAATGGCAACATCACCTCCCGACTTCTGTGTTTAAGAAGGAACTGCAGATGCTGGAAAAACCGAAGGTGGACAAACATGCTGGAGAAACTCAGCGGGTGAGGCAGCACCTATGGAGTGAAGGATTCCTTCGCTCCATAGATGCTGCCTCACCCGCTGAGTTTCTCCAGCGTTTTTGTCCACCTCCCAACTCCTGTCGTCCGTTCGCGGCAGCTCACCGGCCCGTGTCTTTGCGCCCCGCAGGCTTGGGAAATCACCAACCGCACGTGCGCCTACACCAACCACACGGTGCTGCCGGAGGCCCTGGAGCGCTGGCCCGTGCACCTCTTTGAGCTCCTGCTGCCCCGTCACCTCAGCATCATCTACGAGATCAACCGGCGGCACATGGAGGTGAGGCCGCGCCGCTCGCACGCACTCGCGCACGGTCACCGACGTCTGCCGGCGCGAACCGCAGGCGGACGCTAAATACTGGAGTGACTCGGCGGGACAGGCAGCGAAGGAGAGAAGGAATGGGCGACGTTTCGGGTCGAGACCCTCCTTCAGTCTGACCCAAAAATGTCACCCATTCCTCCTCTCCAGAGATGCTGCCCGTCCCGCTGAGTTACTCCATCATTTTGACGTCCACCTTCAAAGTCTTCTCCTCTCGGTGTCTTCCCCGTTGCTTCACCCATTCTACATGCCTTTGACTTGGTCCTATCCGCGTGCCATACAATTAGGGTCGCCAACTGTGTCCCGTATTAGCCGGGACATCCCGTCTAGTTGGATTAAATTGGTTTGTCCCGTCCGGGACTGCCCTTGTCCCGTATTTGACCGCTACTACTTGGGTCGAGGGGACTGTCGGGTCGTCCGGCCCCCGCCTCGCCCGTCCCGACGCGGTGCATCCCATGGAGTGCAGCAGCAGCAGCAGCAGCAGCAGCGCCTCGCCCGTGGCCCCGTCGGTCGGTCGGCAGCCCGGCCAGCTGTCGACCTTCGCTTACCACCGCCACCACCACCATCACCACCCTTATTTCTTTTATGTGAAGCACTTTGGTTTCAACGCGAGTTGATTTAAACGTGCTATATAAATAAAATGTACTTTATTTTACTTTTACCCCTCCTTCTCGCGGCCGTTCACGAGTGGGACGGGGCGCCGGACTTTGCGCGCGCCCCCGGGGCAAAACGCCCTCAGCTGGCTTTGGTGAGAGCAGTCCAGCACCCGGGCCGACACTCATCGCTCACCTGAAGCCAGCCACGGCTGAGTCGGTCGTCGAATTTGTCCCGTATTTTGACCTTTTGTCCCGTGCTTGGGAGCGGGGAAGTTGGCGACGCGCGGTCCGTCCGTCTGTCTCTCCCCGCGCTGACCCGTCTGCCCCCGCAGAACGTGGCGAGTCGCTACCCGGGGGATAACGCCCGCCTGGGACGCATGTCGCTGATCGAGGAGGGGGACATGAAGAGGATCAACATGGCGCACCTCTGCATCGTGGGGGCGCACGCTGTCAACGGGGTCGCACGCATCCACTCCGAGATCCTGAAGGAGACCATGTGAGTTTGTTCCCAAAGCGGATTCCCACCCTGACCTTTCCTTTCCTGGGCCTCCTCCATTGTCAGAGTGAGGCCCAGCGCAAAATGGAGGAGCAGCACCTGAATAGGTGAGGCCCATGGAGTGCAGCAGCGCACTCCCCCAACATCGGGAACATGTCTCCTGCCTCTAGCGTGTCCAATCCCTTAGCAATCTTATATGTTTCAATAAGATATCCTCCTCATCCTTCTAAACTCCAGAGTGTACAAGCCCAGCCGCTCCATTCTATCAACATATGACAGTCCCGCCATCTTCTAATTGGTCCTCTAATTTGAGGAAGGACATTCTTGCTATTGAGGGAGTGCAGCGTAGGTTCACCAGGTTAATTCCCGGGATGGCGGGACTATCATATGCTGAGAGAATGGAGCAGCTGGGCTTGTACACTCTAGTTTAGAAGGATGAGAGGATATCTCATTGAAACATATAAGATTGTTAAGGGCTTGGACACGCTAGAGGCAGGAAACATGGTTCCTGATGTTGGGGGAGTCCAGAACCAGGGGCCACAGTTTAAGAATAAGGAGTAAGCCATTTAGAACAGAGACGAGGAAACACTTTTGATAGTGGTGAGTCTGTGGAATTCTCTGCCTCAGAGGGCGGTGGAGGCCGGCTCTCTGGATACATTCAAGAGAGAGCTAGATAGGGCTCTTAAAAATAGCGGGGTCAGGGGATATGGGGAGAAGGCAGGAACGGGGTACTGATTGGGGATGATCAGCCATGATCACATTGAATGGCGGTGCTGGCTCGAAGGGCCGAATGGCCTCCTCCTGCACCTATTGTCTATTGTGTATTGTCTATAATCCCACAGATTCACAACTGTAGGGACAATTTACACCAAGAATGCCGACCCAAGCTAATTAGACCACAAACCCGTCGGAGAAACGTCGCGGGGAGAGCGCACGCGCTCTGGGTGCTCCGGTTTCCCTCCCACACTCCAAAGACGTGCGGGTTTGTAGGTTAATTGGCTTCGGATCATAGAGATATACAGTGTGGAAACAGGCCATTCAGCCCACCAGGTCCGCACCGACCAGCGATCCCCACACACTAACAGTATACTGTTATCGAGATCACACGCACGCTCGCTGCCTCAGACTTCCTCAATGGACACTAAGAGACCCTCATAGAGTCAGCATAGCTCATCTTCACTCACTCTTCATCACTCTCTCACTCTGTCACTCTCCTCTCACTCTCTTACTCTCCTCCTCACTCTCTCTCTCTCTCTCATCACTCTACTCACTCTCTCACTCTCTCACTCTCATCACTCTCTCTCACTCTCCTCACTATCCACTCTCTCTCTCTCTCACTCTCTCACGCCTCCTCTCTCCTCACTCTCTCTCTCTCACTTCTCTCTCACACACATCGCACACTCACTCTCTCACTCTCTCACACACACACACTCACTCACTCTCACTCCCAACATACTCTCACTCACTCGCACACACACTCACTCAACACACTCTCACACTCACTCTCACGCGCGCACACACACACACTCACATACTCTCACGCTCTCTCACTCACACTCACATACTCTCACACACACACACTCACACACTCACACACACACACTGGGGACAATTTACATTTACAGAAGCCAATTAACCTAGAGAAACCGGCACGTCTCAGGATGTGGGAGGAAAACTGGAGCATCCGTGGGAGAAAACCCTGCGCAGGCCAGCGTCGACGGGTGAGAACGTACAAAATCCGTACAGCCAGCGCCGTATTCGGGATTCAAACCCGGGTGCTCCTCTGGCGCCACGAGGCAACGATTTGGCTAAGGTGTATAATTGTCACGTGTGTGTGTGTGTGTGTGTGGGACAGGTCTCGTGTACGGGGGGGTCGCTGGTCGGCACGGTCTCGGTGGGCCGAAGGGCCTGTTTCCGCGCCGTGTCTCTCAATCCCAAAACTGCGCACTGCGAGCGCGTCAGTAGTGTAACGTGCAATTAAACGGCCGCACCTCGTCCGCAGCTTCAAGGACTTCTACGAGATGGAGCCCGGCAAGTTCCAGAACAAGACTAACGGCATCACTCCTCGACGCTGGCTGGTGCTCTGTAACCCTGGCCTGGCAGACATCATCGCTGAGGTAACTCCTGCCCCCAACACAACCCTCACTCTCCCCCCCCACCCCCCCATCACCCCCCTCACTCTCCCCCCCCCCCAACCCCCCTCACTCTCCCCCCCCCCCCCAACCCCCCTCACTCTCCCCCCACCCCCCTCACTCTCCCCCCCCACCCTGCTCACTATCCCCCCCACCCACTAGCTACCCCCCTCACTCTCCCCCTAACCCTCACCCCTCACTCTCCCCCCCATCCCCTCACTCTCCCCCCCCCCCCAACCCCTCACTCTCCCCCCACCACCCCCTCACTATCCCCACCACCCACTCACTACCCCCCCCCCCCGCATTACATCCTCTACTGCCTTCACCCGAGCAAATAAGGGCTGACAAATTCTATCTCCCGCCCTTTCTCTCTTTCCCCCTCTGTCCCATATCTCTCTCTCTCTCCCCCCTCGCCCCCCTCTCCCCCCCTCCCCCCCGCCCCTTCCCCCTCCCCCTATCATCCCACTCTCTCTCCTCTCTGTCTCCTCTCTGTCTCTCCTCTGTCTCCCCACCCATCCATCTATCTCTCTCTCTCTCTCTCTCCTCTCTGACACACTCTCTCTCTCCTCTTTTTTTTTTTTTTTTTTTTTCCCTCTCCTCTCCCTCTCTCACTCTGACACACTCTCTCTCTCTCTCTCTCTATCTCGCTGCCTACCTATAGAAGATCGGTGGAAGAGTACATCGTTGAGATGGATGAGCCTGAAGAAGCGCTGAAAGTATGCCAACGATGATGACTTGATCGGGCCGAGGCAACGGTTAAGCAGGTGACGGAGCGGACCCTACGGAGAGAGAGGGGGGGAAGGGGGAGACGTCTGTGGGGCTGGTGGGGAGCAGCACCCCCCGGGGCAGTAAACCCCGCAGAGAGGTGGCTGGAGGGTGGAGGGGGGGGGAGGCTTGTTGGGAGATGAGAGGCATCGGGGAGAGTTTCTTGGGGAGGAGGGAGAGGAGAGAGTGCGGGCTGTGTGGGAGGGGGAGGGGGTTAAAGAGAACAGAGGAAGGGGTTTTGTTTGCAGGGTTTTGTTGTGTGGAGGGGGTAGAGCGGGAGGAGGGGGGAGAGGGGGGCAGGGGAGGTGAGGGGATGGGTGTGAGGGGGTGGATGTGGTGTGATAGAGAGTAGAGAGGTTTTTTTTTTTTTTTTTTTTTTTATTTTTTTTTTTTTCAGAGAGAGAGGCCGGGAGGGAGGGGTGGGGAGGGGGGGGGTGGGGGCGGATGGGCGGTTTTAGAGGGGGTGAGGGGAAGGAATTGGTGTGTGGGGGCCGCGAGAGGTTGGAGAGTGTAGAATGGGGAGCGGGGGTGGGGAGGGGATTGTAGTGGGGCGCGCGGAAGAGGGAGTGGTGGGGCCGGCAGCGTTTGATTGGTGAGGGGAGGTAGTTAGAGGTGCTATTGGGGAGGGGGAGAAGATGGGAGGGGAGGGGCCCCAGTTGGATGGGGGGAAGTGGAAGGGAGGAGAGAGGGGGGGGGAAGATGGAGCTGACCCGGCCCAGTGTGGGTCTGACGCGGGCTCATTGTGCTTCAGGAGAACAAAGCTGAAGTTCTCGGTCTCCTGGAGAAGGGAGTTTACAACGTGAAGATCAACCCCAGCTCCGATGTTCGACGTGCAAGTGTAAGAGAATCCACGAGTACAAGCGGCAGATCATCAACTGTCTGCACATCATCCACCTTCTACAAACGTGAGTGCTATCACCACATCCGCCCCCCCCCCCTCCCCCCCCGGCCCCCCCCGCCGCCCCTCTTCACCGCACCCTCCCCAATACTTGCCCTTTCCCCCCCCCCCCCCCCCCCCCCCCCCCCCCCCCCACCCCCCCCCCCCCCCCCCCCCCCCCCCCGCCCCACACCCCCCCCCCCCCCCCCCCCGGGTCCCCCACCCTCCGCCCCCTCTCACGCACCCTCCCCAAACGGGCCATCTTCCCCCCATGGGCCCCCTCCCACCTCGACCCCCCCACAGCCCCACCCCCCCCCCCACCGCACCCTCCCCTTACGGCCCCTTCCCCCCCCCCCCCTCCCGCCCACCCCCGACCCCCCACCACACCCCCTCACCGCACCCCTCCCCAACAGCTGCCCTCCCCCCCTCCCCCCCCTCCCACCTCGACCCCCCACCAGCCCCCCCTACACCGCACCCCTCCCCATACGGACCCTTCCCTCCCCGGCCCCCCCCACCCATCCCGACCCCCCCACCAGGCCCCCCTCACCGCCCCTCCCCAATGGCCTCTTCCCCCCGGCCCCCCTCAGCCCCGACCCCCCAACGGCCCCTTCCCCCCCAGCACCCCCCACTTCCCGACCCCCCCGACCCCCCACCAGCCCCCCCTCACCGCCCCCTCCCCAACTGCCCACTTCCTCCACCGGCCCCCTTCCTCACCGCTTCCTCACGGGCCCCCTCCCCCCTTTTTTTCCTTTTTTATTTCCCCCTCCTCCACCTCTCCCCACCTCCCCCCTCCCCACCGGCCCCTCCCCACAGAATAAATCAGAGCACCAATGGACCAAGGAAATGTGGAGCCCACAATGGTCCATTGTTGGGGGGCTTGGTGGGAGAGGTGATAAGGAGGGCACGTGTGGATGCGGGCACTGGATGACTGGGGGTGGGGGGGCGGGGGGGGGAGGGTGGGTGGGGGGGGAGGAGAGAGAGAAGGGCGGGTCGGGGAATGCAGGAGTTACTTGATGTTAGAGAAGTCAATGTTCATGCCGCTGGGGTGCGAGTTGCCCAAGCGAAATATGAGGTGCTGTTCCTCCAATCTGCGCTGGGCCTGACTCTGACAGTGGAGGAGGCCCAGGACAGAAAGGTCAGTGTGGGAATGGGAGGGGGAGTTAAAGTGGCAGAAGGTCGGGGAGTCTCTTGCCCAGAGTAGGGGAATCGAGGAGCAGAGGGCATGGGTTCAAGGTGAAGGGGAAAGGATTTAATGGGGAATCTGAGGGGTAACATTTTCACGCAAAGGGTGGCGGGTGCATGGAACGAGCTGCCGGAGGAGGAAGTTGAGGCTGGGACTATCCCAACGTTTAAGAAACAGTTGGACAGGACGGGTCTGGAGGGGTGGATAATGGGGTAAACGCGTGCAGGTGGGGCTAGCGTAGACGGGGCAAGTTGGGCCGAAGGGACTGTGTGACTGACTCTTCTGTGGCCGGTCTCTAAGCTGAATGTTCTTCCTTGCAGGGATAAAGAGAGAGCCCAACAAGAAGTACACGCCCCGTACGATCATGATCGGAGGCAAGGTACGCACGCCTCTACACGCTGCAGTGTTCACAACTTACCAGTCAAACCTCAGTCGCCACGTTTAAGGTAGACAAAACTGCTGGAGAAACTCAGCGGGTCAGGCAGCATCTGTGGAGCGAAGGACGCTTCAAGAGAGTTTAATTGCTTTGCTTCAGCACAGATCATAGAAGGCATGAATACAGAAACAGATCAGGTGCGATGGTGTCCATATACCAGTGAATATATATATATACACACAACACACAACACACACACACACACACACACACACACACACACACACTCACACACACACACACACACACCACACACACACACACACACACACACACACACACACACACACACACACACACACACACACACACACACACACACACTCACACACACTCACACACAACACACACACACTCACACACACACACACACACACACACACACTAGACACTCTGCAATGGGCTGTTATGTTTTATTCAGAGTTTTGTTGAGTTGAGTTTAATAGCCTGATGGCTGTGGGGGAAGTAGCTATTCCTGAACTGGAGTTGCAGTCTTCAGGTCCTGTACCTTCTTACCTGAAGGTAGCGGGGAGATGAGTGTGTGGCCAGGATGGTGTGGGTCCTTGATGATGCTGCCAGCCTTTTTGAGGCAGCGACTGCGATAGATCCCCTCGATGGAGGGGAGGTCAGAGCCGATGATGGACTGGGCAGTGTTTACTACTTTTTGTAGTCTTTTCCGCTCCAGGGCCGAACCAAGCCACGATGCAACCGGTCAGCAAGCTCTCTACTGTGCACCTGTAGAAGTTAGAGAGAGTCCTCCTTGACAGACCGACTCTCCGTAGGCTGAAGAAGGGTCGAGACCCAAAGCGTCACCCATTCCTTCCGTCCATTGATGCCACCTGTCCCGCTGAGTGACTCCAGCATTTTGTGTCTCTCTCTCTAGCTTGACCGATATGCATCCTCCGCACACTACTGTGGTGCAGGGGAACCTCCGCTTCTCTTCATTCTGTCTGTGTGGTGAACCCTGGTGCCCACAGCCTTGGGAGTGTGGGACGGGACGGGAAGGTGTGGTCAAGGCCTGGCTCTGTGTGTGAACCCGCCCCTCGGAGTCTCACTACATTTGTTCCCCATCCTCACCAGCTCATAAGGCCAAAAGTGATAGGAGCCAATTAGGCCATTCGGCCCATCAAGTCTCCTCCGCCATTCAATCGTGTCCGATCTATCCCTCCCTCCTAATCACATTCTCCCCATAACCCCCGACACACGTATTAATCAAGAGTCTATCTATCTCTGCCTTATAAAACATGACAATAGGTGCAGGAGGAGGCCATTCGGCCCTTCGAGCCAGCACCACCATTCAATGTGATCATGGCTGACCATTCCCAATCAGTACCCCGTTCCTGCCTTCTCCCCATATCCCCGACTCCGCTATCTTTAAGAGCCCTATCTAGCTCTCTCTTGTAAGCATCCAGAGAACCGGCCTCCACCGCCCTCTGAGGCAGAGAATTCCACAGACTCACCACTCTCTGTGAGAAAAAGTGTTTCCTCGTCTCCGTTCTAAATGGCTTACTCCTTATTCTTAAACTGTGTGTGTGTGTGGCCCCTGGTTCTGGACTCCCCCAACATCGGGAACATGATTCCTGCCTCTAGTGTGCCAAGCCCTTAATAATCTTGTTATCCACTGACTTGTGGCCTCCACAGCCGTCTGAGGCAGAGAATTCCCACAGATTCACTGCCCTCTGGCTAAAGAAATTCCTCCTCATCTCCTTCCTAAAGGAACGTCCTTTAATTCTGAGGCCGTGCCCTCTGGTCCTGGACTCTCCCACTAGTGGAAACATCCTCTCCACATCCACTCTATCCGGGCCTTTCACTATTCCGTACGTTTCAATGAGGGAGGGGACCTCGTTCTTCTAGACTCCTTCTGAAATTCAGCTTCAATCCCTCCCAGCCATCTGGAGAGCTCCTCTCCTGTCTGACCCCCACCCAGAGCTGGGCCCGTGCCCGCTGGTGTTTAGAAGAACGGGGGGGGGGGGGGGCTCGTTGAAACGTGCCAAACTAAACTAACGGTAGAGGAGGCCACGTCAGGAATGGTGTCCATCCTGGTGGATTTTGGTTGGGTGGTGTGGAATTGGTTCTTCTCTGACTCCTTCCCCCTCTCTCTCTCTCTCTCTGTGGGGCAGGCTGCGCCGGGCTATCACATGGCCAAACTCATCATCAGACTCATCACTGCCATTGGGGAGGTGGTGAACAACGACCCCATTGTGGGCGATCGCCTGAAGGTCATCTACCTCGAGAACTACCGTGTGTCTCTGGCTGAGAAAGGTTTGTCTTCTCCCCCTCTTCTCTCACCTTCCCCTCTCCCCCTCCTGACCATGTCCCCTCTCCACTGTGACCCTTTGCCCCCTCTCCACCGGTGAACCTTGCCCTCTCCCTACCCTGACCCTTTGCCCCCTCTCCACCGTGAAACCTTGCCCCTCCCTACCCTGACCCTTGCCCCTCTCCACCGTGGACCCTTGCCTCTCTCCCTACCCTGACCCTTGCCCCTCTCCACCGCGACCCTTGCCCTCTCTCCCTACCCTGACCCTTGCCCCCTCTCCACCGTGACCTTGCCCTCTCTCCCTACCCTGACCCTTGCCCCCTCTCCACCGTGACCCTTGCCCTCTCTCCCTACCCTGACCCTTGCCCCCTCTCCACCGTGACCCTTGCCCTCTCTCCCTACCCTGACCCTTGCCCCCTCTCCACCGTGACCCTTGCCCTCTCTCCCTACCCTTGACCCTTGGCCCTCTCCACGGTGGACCCTTGCCCTCTCTACCTGGCGGACCTTGCCCCTCCACCGCGGCTTGCTCTTTCCCTACGTGACCCTTGCCCCTCTCCACCGCGACCCTTGCCCTCTCTCCCAACCACCACCGTGACCCTTGCTCCCTCTCCACCGTGACCCTTGCCCTCCCCACCTCTGCCCCCCTTATCCACGTGACCCTTGCCCTCTCTCCCTACCCTTGCCCCTCTCCGTGACCCTTGCCCCCTCTCCACCGTGACCCTTGCCCTCTCCACACATGACCTTTGCCCTCAAGACCCCCTATCTGTGACCCTTGCCCCCTCTCCACCGTGAACCCTCCTTGCCCCTCCACCGTTGAACCTTGCCCTCTTCCCTACCCTGACCCGTGCCCCCTCCACCATGAACCTTGCCATCGCTCCCTACCCTGACCCTTGCCCCCTCTCCACCACCTTGCCCCCTCCGTGACCCTTGCCCCCTCTCCACCGTGACCCTTGCCCCCTCTCCACGCTGACCCTTGCCCCCTGTGCCCAGTGATCCCGGCGTCGGACCTGTCGGAGCAGATCTCCACGGCGGGGACGGAGGCCTCTGGCACGGGCAACATGAAGTTCATGCTGAACGGGGCGCTGACCATCGGGACCATGGACGGGGCCAACGTGGAGATGGCGGAGGAGGCCGGCATGGACAACTTCTTCATCTTCGGCATGAGGGTCAAGGAGGTGGACGCCATGGACGCAGTGGGGTGAGGAGAGGGGCGAGGGCACTGGGGAGGGGGGGGGGGGGGGGCAAGGAGTGGGGCAGAGGGAGGGACGTCGGGGGGAGGAATGAACGGGGAAGGGGCAAGGGGTGGGCATGGGGTAAGCTAGGGGTGGGCAAGAAGGGGCAGGAATAAGGGAGGGGTAGGGTGGGCATGGGTTGACGGGGTGGGAAGGATTGGGCATGGATGGGCTGGGGGAGGTGGGGGGGGCTGTGGGGCTGCCCTCTCACCCTGCCGCTTCTCTCCCCCCCTCTCCAGCTACAACGCCCAGTCCTACTACGACCGTCTGCCGGAGCTGAAGCAGGCCATGGACCAGATCAGCAGCGGCTTCTTCTCGCCCAACGACCGCGGCCTCTTTGGGGAGATCGTCACATGCTGATGCACCACGACAGGTGGGGGGGGGGGGGGGGGGGGGGAGACGGGGGGTGGGGGAGGACCAGCGGGGAGGGAACGGTGGGGGGGGGGAGACGGGGGGGAGGAAGGGGGCAGTGAGACCAGTGCGGGGTGGCTGTTGATCGGGGGAGGGTGAGAAAGGGGGGAGACGGGGGAAATGAAGGGGGGGGTGATGCACCACTACAGTGGGCACAGGGGAGTGAGGGGGTGGGTGGGGGGATGATGGCAGGGTGAGGGGGGGGGAAGGTTGCTGATAGATGGGGTGGGAGAGGGGCTAGGGAGGGAGGGAGTGGAGGGGGGGGGCGTGAGGGAATTGGAGAGAGGGGAGTGACTGGGGTTGGGGAGGGGGTGGGAGAGAGCGAGGGTGAGGGGGAACGGAGTGGGAGTGAGGGGGAGGGGAGAGAGCTGGGGAGAGTGAGGGGGAGCGGGTGGTTGAGGGTGTGGGGGAGAGCGGGGGGTGAAGGGGAGCGGGGTGGTTGAGGGTGCTTGGGGTGCGTGAAGGGGTGCGGGGTGGTGAGGGGGGAGATGCTGCCTGAGCCGCTGAGTTCCTCCAACACTTTGTGTTCTGCTCTCTCTCTCACTCTCTCTCTCTCTCTCTGCCGCTCTGGCCCTCCGCAGGTTCAAGGTGTTTGCTGATTACGAGGATTATATCAAATGCCAAGACCGTGTCAGTGCGCTCTACATGGTCAGTGACCGCGTGCGCCTGTCCGTGTGTGTGTGTGTGTGTGTGCGTGAGCACGGGGAGCTGAGCGTGTCCATGCGTGTCTCTGTGTTTTGCTGCCTCTCGGTGCCAGAGACCCGGGTTCAATCCCACCTCGGGTGCTGTCTGTCCGGAAGGGATGGGTGGCGTTTCGGGTCGAGACCCTTCTTCAGGCAGAACGGTCTGAAGCGTCCCCCGTTCCTTCTCTCCGTCCAGCTTTTTGTGCCCGCCTTCGGATTAAACCGGCATCCGCAGTTCCTTCCTACACATCATCAACATCAGCGGTCACTCGAAATGAGTCCTTTCCACACGCGCTCGGTTTTCCACCAGGTTCCGTCCAGTCCGCTGTAACCAAAATCCGTTATGAAATGTGACACCCGGGCGCTGTCTTGTACCTTCTCCCCGTGACCTGCGTGGGTTTTCTCCGGGAGCTCCGGTTTCCTCCCACACTCCAGAGACGTGCGGGTTTGTCGGTTAATTGGCTTCAGTAAAAATTGTAAATTGTCCCGTGTGTGTGTGTGTGTGTGTGTGTGTGTGTGGGATAGTTCTGGTACACGGGGCGATCGCTGGTCGATGCGGACTGAAGGCCTGTTTCCGCGCTGTACCTCTGTAGCAATACAGAGGGTGGGTGGTTACAGAGAGAGGGGGAGTGGGGGGGTGGAGAGAAGCATATAATGTTATAGAAACATATCAAATTATAAAAGGACTGGACAAGCTAGATGCAGGAAAAATGTTCCCAATGTTGGGCGAGTCCAGAACCAGGGGCCACACAGTCTTAGAATAAAGGGGAGGCCATTTAAGACTGAGGTGAGAAAAAACTTTTCCACCCAGAGAGTTGTGAATTTATGGAATTCCCTGCCACAGAGGGCAGTGGAGGCCAAGTCACTGGATGGATTTAAGAGAGAGTTGGATAGAGCTCTAGGGGCGAGTGGAGTCAAGGGATATGGGGAGAAGGCAGGCACGGGTTATTGATAGGGGACCATCAGCCATGATCACAATGAATGGCGGTGCTGGCTCGAAGGGCCGAATGGCCTCCTCCTGCACCTATTTTCTATGTTTCTAAGCAGGCGAGTGTGGGTCTTCTGTGCTTAACCCGTCTCCCCCCCCCCCCCCCCTCTCTCACACACAGAACCCCAAGGAGTGGACCAAGATGGTCATCAAGAACATCGCCACTTCCGGCAAGTTCTCCAGCGACAGGACCATCGGGGAGTACGCCCGCCAGATCTGGGGCGTGGAGCCCAGCAAGCACAAGATCCCACCTCCCAGCGAGCCGCGCGACTGAGGGAGCTGCATCTGCACCTTCACCCCCCCTGTCCCCCCCCCCCCAGGGCCGTGCGGGGCGATCTCGGGGGGAGGGGAGGGGTCACTGCCTCTCGGACCTCAACCCCAGCTTTTGTTCCCTCCGGATCTTTAACAGTCGCATGCCTTGTCAGTGTCGATCCTTGCCTCTTGCCAGCTGGAAAACCAGCGCCCCCTCCCAACCTCTCCCCTTCTACCAATCTCTCCCCCTTCCTCCCTCTCTCCCCTAACTCCCCCCTCTTCCCAGTCTCTCTATCCCTCTCTCTCTCCCCAGTCTCGCTCTCCCTATCTTTCCCTCCCCCAGTCTCTCTCTCCCATCTCTCTTGGGATCTATCTCCCCAGTCCCTCTTCCCTCTCTCTCTCCCCAGCTTCCCCTCCCTCTCCCTCCCTCTCTCCCCAGTCCCTCTCCCTCTCTCTCTCCCCAGTCACTCTCCCTCTCTCTCTCCCCAGTCACTCTCCCTCTCTCTCCCCACTCTATCTCCCCACTCTCTCTCTCTCTCTTCCAATCTCTTCTCATTCCCCTCTCTCTATCCAGTCTCTCCCCTCTCTCTCATCTCTCTCCTCAGTTTCTCCCTCACTCTCCCCCAGCCTCTCTGCACCACCTCCCAACACTGAAGAGATATCCTACTGAAAGTGAGCTGAGGGCGGACGGACTGACCGGGGGGGGGGTAGTGATTGTACTTGTACCTTGTACAATCACTTGTAGTGATTGTACCTTCCCGACACCTCTGTCTGCCCCCGTTTACGAAGCCAAGCTCTCATTTCATCAGTCGCCTCCGAGCGGGTCGCTGTATTGGCCTTGAGGCCAAGTAAAATTGCGTTGAGCCCAACATCTGTCTCCATCCACTGCAGCTGGAGCCCCATTAGCCCCCCCCCCCCCCCCCCCCCCCCCCCCCCCCCCCCCCCCCCCCCGCTCACCCTCCCTCTCCCTCCTCCCCCAACACACTGATCTTGTTAAGTCCTCCCTCGGGCGCATTTAACGTGTGACTAATTTATTTTCAAGTGTACATATTAACGGCAAACAGGTATGGAATTTGGCCGGCGGGCCTGAGCGAAGAAGTTGGATGGCGACGGATGGAGTTTACCCGAGGGGTCTCGGCCTTTGAACCTCACCCTTGAAGGCCGAACGGCCCTTCCACACTCCACCTCGGGTCCGAGCTGACTGCGCCCCCCCCTCATCTCTCACACTCCAGAGCCCCAGGGAGGTGAAATCACCCCCTCCCCAGGCCCCCACTGTCGGCCCCGATCCCACTGACCTCCAGTCCCTCTTTCCCCCCCCCCTCCCATACCCTCCGAAGCTCTGGCTTTGCTGCACTCCGACCGATCCCAGCCATCTCTCATTCTCTCCAGCTCAGCTCTGACACTTCCCGCCCCCTCCCTCTCACTCTCCTCCTTCCTTTGTCTCTCTCACCCACTTTATATTTCTCCTCTCTCCCCCTCACTCTCACTTTCAGTCTCTCCCCCTCTCTCTCTCTCTCCGTCCCTTCAGTCTTTCCCTCCTGCCTCCCTGTGTTACTCCCTGTCTACCTGTCACTGTCTCTCCCATCCCCTCTCTCTCTCTGTCTCTCTTCCTCTGTCTTTCTATCTCTCCATCAGTCTTTCCCTCTCTCTCTCTCCCCCCCAGTCTTTCCCTCTATCTCCCTTTCAGTCTGTGTCTCGCACTTTCTCTCCCTCTGTCTCACACTCTCTTTTTCAGTTTCACTGCTCCTGGGCTCGGAGGTTTACAGGAGGGCAAGAGCCAGTAATGGCAGTGGCAGTGTCGGTATCTAGACTAAAGCCATTCTCTCCCCCGCCCCCCCCCCTCCCCCCCCCCCTCTCTCCGGCAATAGCCCTCCTGTCTTGTTTAACCCTCGGGGCCAAGACACAGGGCGCGGTTTGGGGGCTGTTGTGTCTCAGAGACCCCATGGCCACGCGATCAACGAACGAATCCCCTCCCCCCTCAGTCGTCCGTGACACCCACCCCCCCCACCCCCCCCGACATTAACTGAAGCCCCCCTCCTCCCCCACCAAGCCGAGAGGTTCCCTATTTATTGGCGCACGGGCCTTGAGTGAATTGCATGTTCCTCTGGTTGTGATGTCCTGTTCACCTTTCTGCTGATCTCAATAAAAGTGACGGTTTACCTTCCGCCATTGGCTCTGCTTCTTATTTTACCGGAATATTACTAGCGGCGAGACCGTTAACAATAGTAACATAGACAATAGGTGCAGGAGGAGGCCATTCGGCCCGTCGAGCCTGCACCGCCATTCAATATGATCATGGCTGATCATCCAACTCAGTATCCTGTACCTGCCTTCTCTCCATACCCCCTGATCCCTTTAGCCACAAGGGCCACATCTAACTCCCTCTTAAATATAGCCAATGAACTGGCCTCAACTACCTTCAGTGGCAGAGAATTCCACAGATTCACCACTCTCGGTGTGAAAAATGTTTTTTTCATCTCGGTCCTAAAAGACTTCCCCCTTATCCTTAAACTGTGTGACCCCTTGTTCTGGATTTCCCCAACATCGGGAACAATCTTCCTGCATCTAGCCTGTCCAACCCCTTAAGAATTTTGTAAGTCTCTATAAGATCCCCCCTCAATCTTCTAAATTCTAGTGAGTACAAGCCGAGTGTATCGGCAACCATCTGTCGTGGAGCGACCGCACGGATGCCTCTGAAACTCCATTATTATAAAGCTGTCTCCATCACCGCCCCTGACAGCACGATCCAGGCCCTCTATGTAAGAAAACCTTCTCCTGCTCATCTCCATTAAGCTTTTCCCCCCTCACACGTTATAGCTCTGCCCTCTACTGATGGACATTTCCACCTTGAAGAAAAAAGCTTCTATCGATCCAATCTACGCCTCTCAACATTTTATATATGTAGTTAAGATACAGTGCGGAAACAGGCATTTACATAGGAAATAGGTGCAGGAGTAGGCCATTCGGCCCTTTGAGCCAGCACCGTCATTCATTGTGATCGTGGCTGATCATCCCCAATCAGTACCCCGTTCCTGCCTTCTCCCCATATCCCCTGACTCCGCTATCTTTAAGAGCCCCATCTAGCTCTCTCTTGAAAGTATCCAGAGAACCGGCCTCCACCGCCCTCTGAGGCAGAGAATTCCACAGACTCACCACTCTCTGTGAGAAAAAGTGTTTCCTCGTCTCTGTTCTAAATGGCTTACTCCTTATTCTTAAACTGTGTGTGTGTGGCCCCTGGTTCTGGACTCCCCCAACATCGGGAACACGTTTCCTGCCTCTAGCGTGTCCAAGCTCTTAATAATCTTTTATGTTTCAATGAGATCCCCCTCTCATCCTTCTAAACTCCAGAGTATACGAGCTCTATCTAACTCTCTTAAATTCAACCAGTGAATCGGCCTCCACTGCCTTCTGTGGCAGGGAATTCCACAAATTCACAACTCTCTGGGTGACAATGTTTTTTTCTCAACTAAGTTTTTAATGGCCTCCCCTTTATTCTTTGACTGTGGTCCCTGGTTCTGGACTCTCCCAACATTAGGAGCATTTTCTCAGCTCAGAGTCCACGCCGACCGGCGATCTTCCCCGTACACAGGCACTGCCCTACACACTAAGGTCAATGTACGATTCTTACTGAAGTCAATTAACCTACAAACCTGTACGTCTTTGGAGTGTGGGAGGAAACCGGAGCACCCGGAGAAAAACCAGGGTAGATTCATGGGCAGGCAGAGATCAGTTTAACTAAGCACCATGTTCGGCACAAACTTTGTGGGCCGACAGGCCTGCTCCTGTGCTGTACTCTTCTACGTTCAAATGGCGAGAGTCCGCGTGGAAATGTGGAAACAGGCCCTTCGGCCCAACTTGCCCACACCCAGCCAACATGTCTCGACTACACCAGTCCCACCTTGCCTGCGTTTGGTTCTATCCGTGTACCTGTCTAACTGTTTCTTAAACGTTGGGATACTCCCAGCCTCAACTACCTCGTTCCATACACCCACCGCCCTTTGCATGAGAAAGTTGCCCCTCAGATTCCTATTAAATCTTTTCCCCTTCACCGTAAACCCATGTCCTCTGGTCCTGGTCGTTCCTGAGGTCAGGATTGAACCCGGGTCTCTGTCGCAGGGGTGGGAAGATTGCAACCTTCACGTGGTCCGCCCTGTTTCGACGAATGCAATCGACTCGACACAGCGCACAAACGGAAGATCAAATAGAACAAGTTGTCCCACAACTTTAGACTACGCCCGCCACACACAAGAAGAAGTGACGGTAGCAGGAGTGGCGTATCGGGAGAGTTACTGCCTCACAGCATCGGAAACCCGGCTTCGATCCTGACTACAGCTGCTGTCTGTGCGGGGTTTCCACATTCTCCCTGTGATCGAGTGTGTTTTTCTCCGGGTGCTCCGGTTTCCTCCCACACTCCAAAAGATGTGCAGGTTTGTAGCTTAATTGGCTTTGCTATAGTGCAAATTGTCCCTGGTGTGTAGGATGGTGCTGGTGTACAGGAGTCGCTCTTCGGGCCGAAAACAATTGTTTCCACATTGTTGCCCAAATGTCATTCCCTGATTTTCCACGAGTCTACAAAAGCCTCTTAAAAGGTACTATCATACCTGCCTCCACCACCAGCCCTGGCAGCGAGTTCCGGGCGCAATAGACAACAGGTGCAGGAGGAGGCCATTCGGCCCTTCACGCCAGCACCGCCATTCAATGTGATCACGGCTGATCATCCACAATCAGTACCCCGTTCCTGCCTTCTCCCCATATCCCCTGACTCCGCTATCTTTAAGAGCCCCATCTAGCTCTCTCTTGAAAGTATCCAGAGAACCGGCCTCCACCGCCCTCTGAGGCAGAGAATTCCACAGACTCACCACTCTCTGGGTGAAAAAGTGTTTCCTCGTCTCCGTTCTAAATGGCTTACCCCTTATTCTTAAACTGTGTGTGGCCCCTGGTTCTGGACTCCCCCAACATCAGGAACATGTTTCCTGCCTCTAGCGTGTCCAAACCCTTAATAATCTTATATGTTTCAATAAGATCCCCTCTCATCCTTCTAAACTCCAGAGTATAGAGTATACGAGCTCTACCTAACTCTTTTAAATCCATCCAGTGAATCGGCCTCCACTGCCTTCTGTGGCAGGGAATTCCACAGATTCACAACTGTCTGGGTGTCAACGTTTTTTCTCATCTCAGTTTTTATAGGCCTCCCTTTTATTCTTAGACTGTGGCCCCTGGTGCTCATGATCCCCTCTGTGATCATTGCACCTACTATCCCATGTGCAAAGAACTTGCCCCACACATCTCCATTTAACTTTGCCTCTCTCTAAAGCCCTCTGCTATTCTAGTATTTGATATTTGAAGGCAGGAACAGAAATGATGAGCGTTTGAAATTTCAGGGCCTGTACTCGTTGGGAGATTAGAAGGGTGAGAGGAAGGTCCTTACTGAAACTTACCAAAGCCTGGATAGAATGGATGCGGAGAGGAGGTTTCCACTTGTGGGAGAGTCTAGGACCGGAGGGCACAGCCTCAGAATTAAAGGACGTACACCTTTAGGAAGGAGATGAGGAGGAGTTTATCTAGTCAGAGGCTGGTGAATCTGTGGAATTCATTGCCACAGACGGCTGTGGAGGCCAAATTATTGGGTATTTTTAAAGCGGAGATTGGTGGGTTCTTGATTTGTACGGGTGTCTAACGCCCCTGTCCCACTTAGGAAACCTGAACGGAAACCTCTGGAGACTTTGCGCCCCACCCAAGGTTTCCGTGCGGCTCCCGGAGGTTTTTGTCAGCCTCCCTAATGGTCGAAAATGGTCTCCTTTTTAAAAATCGGTAATTTTTTTAGTCGAAGCCGGTTGCGATGCCAGTTGTAGGTGGTTGCCGGAGGACAAAAACCTCCGGGAACCGCACGGAAAGCTTGGGTGGGGCGCAAAGTCTCCAGAGGTTTCCCTTCAGGTTTCCTAAGTGGGACAGGGGCATAAGGTTACGGGGAGAGGGCATGTTGAGAGGGGAAAAATAATCTGCCATGATTTAAAGGCGGAGTAGACGCAGTGGGCCAAATAACTTAATTCTGCTCCTGTAACTTATGAACTTATATCCCTCCATCTCTGCATAACCATGTGCCTGTCTAAAAGCTTCTTAAGCTCCTCCATTGTATCTGCCTCCCTCACCACCCCTTGCAGTGTGTTCAAGGCCCCCACCATCTTGTAAGTCCTGCTCCACGTATCTCCTTTAAACTTTGCCCCTTTCTGCTCCGAGCTCTCGAAAATATTCTAGTAGTTGATATTTGAAGGCAGAGAGAGAAGCATATGAGCAGTGCGTGACGGCACTGGGCCTGTACTCGCTGGAGTGTGAAGGATGAGGGGAAACTTCCCAAATAGCAAAAAGCCTGGATAAAGTGGATGCGGAGAGGACGTTTCCACCAGTGGGAGAGTCTAGGACAAGAGGGCACAGCCTCAGAGAAAAAGGACTTTCCTTTAGAATGGAGTTGGGGAGGAATTTCTTTAGTCAGAGAATCAGGTGAATCTGTGCCCCTCTCACCTTAGAACCCTCTGGTTGAGTTTAGTTCAGAGATACGGAAACCGACCAGCGATCCCCGCGTATTAAGACTATCACACACAAACTAGGGACAATTTTCACATTTACCAAGCCAATTAACCTACAAAACCTATACATAAGTATTTGATATTTGAAGACAGGGAGAGAAATGTATGAGGAGCATTTGAAGTCGTCTGGGCCTGTTCTCACTGGAATTTCGAAGGATGAGTGGGCTTTGCCCAATGAATCTCATTGGAACTTTGCCCCTCAGCTCAGAAGTATAGTTATTGTGGCAGACTCAAAAAGCTGGAGTAACTCAGTGGGACAGGCAGCATCTCTGGAGGGAAGGAATGGGTGACGTTTCGGGTCGAGACCCTTCTTCAGACTGTTGTCAGGGGTATAGTGATGATGATATAGAATTCTAATGGCGTGGGAGATTTCAGGTGGTCCGCCCTGTTTGGACGAATGCAATTAACCCCGGCGTGCACAATAAGATCAAATAGAACAAGTTCTCCTATAACTTTAGGCTGTGCACCCCATACGCAAGAAGACTATTACACCCCTGCCGTGTGAACATTGACTTCTCCAATTTCAGGTAGTCCCTGCTTTCTCCCTCTTTCCCCTCCCCTTCCGAGCTCCCCCAAAGCCCTCCGTCTCTGCCTCTTCCTTTCTTCCCCCCACCCCCCATCAGCCTGAAGAAGGGTCTCGACCCGAAACATCGCCCATTCCTTCGCTCCATAGATGCTGCCTCACCCACTGAGTTGCTCCAGCATTTCTGTCCACGTTCTAATACTTGAGATAATGTTCTAGCATTTGATCGGTGAGGGCAGGGACACAAACAACCAGGCAGATTTGTTTGTTACGGGTGCCTTTATTAACTCTACACGTTTCCGTTGCTCGAGGGGAAGCTTCCTTTAGCCTCCAGTTCGCCACTCCCCGACTCGCTCGTCGCTCGCCTAAAAATCGTTAAGGACTCTTATTTTTCTTTTTTCTTCTCCTTTTTGTAAAAAAAAAGATCAGTCAGCGCTCGCCCTCCCCGGATGCCAGGGCGGGAAGAAGGTGCTAGAAGCCCCGGTAGAGGCCCAGCACCTTGGCAGCCTTGATCCGCACACAGGGAGAGACGTCGTGAAGCATCATGATGATGGCCACGCAGACGTTTTCATCCGCGCTGGTCTCCACGTAGTCCTTGGGCAGGTTGTAGAGGAGGAAGCCGGCCAGGATGACGGCGTTCCCCCGGATCTCCGGCAGCATACTCTTGAAGAAGGACATGCTGCCCGTGAGGTAGAGGCTGACGTTGTCCGGGAAGTCACTGACAATCAGCTTGGTCAGCTGGCCGATGAACTCCCAGTAGCGAGAGTGGGCCTCCTCCAGCAGCTCGGTCTGGAAGACAGCGCAGATGCCGTCGGAGCAGAGGTGGGGGCCGACCAGGTGGAGCACGGTCTTGCAGGCCCGAGACACCTCGGGGCTGCTGTCGTTGAGATGCAGGAGGAGGCTGACCAAGCTGTGGTGGACGTGCTCCAGGAAGGCCTGGCGCGAGCCGTCGCAGGCGAAGCGCGAGAGGTTGCCGAAGGCGGCGAAGGCGGCCGCCCTCAGCCGCTCGTCCTCGTTCTCGAAGAAGGGCTGGATGGCGGCCACCACCCCCCCCAGGACGTTCCTGACATCCTGCTCCTCCAGCTGGCGCACCACCTTGGACAGGCCCGACATGGCCTCCAGCGCCACCAGGTCGTCCAGCTCGGCCTTCTCCTCCAGCCCCGACACCATGGCGGCCAGCAGCTTGTCCGAGTACTTGGAGATCTTCTGCGGGGAGCCCAGCGCCACGTTGCCGAGGCCCCTCATGGACAACCAGTGAACGGTGGGCGAGGTGTCCTCCAGTCCCTGCAGCAGGCTGCCAACCAGGCGATCGGTCATGCTGAGACCTTGCAGCGCCGGCTGTGCCAGCAGCTCGCCGAAGAAAGCCGCCACCGTCAACCGCTGGTGCTCGTGGGCGCCCAGGAGGACGGGCTCCAGGCAGCGGACAATGTCGGGCAGGTGGCAGGCGGAGTGCCGGCTCGCCGCCCTGGCCAGCACCGACACGCCGCGCTGGTGCTCCTCCGCGCTCTTCATCAGCTCCCAGCCCCCCTCGTCCTCCATCAGGGCCACCACCTCGTCTGTCCGCCCGCGCACCAGTGTCATCTTCAGCGTCTCCACCGTCGAGTCCCAGACGTTGACCTGCGGGGGACTCTGCAGCTGGAGGCTCAGCTTCTTCCTCTTGGTCGAGCTCTTGCCCTGGCCCTCGGACATCTTCTCGCTGACCAGGAAGCTGAGGAAGAGGACCAGCGTGCCGAAGAGTTTGGGGTAGAGGGTGACCACCGGCTCGGTGGACTCGGGGTTGGAGACCATCTCGTTCAGGGCGTAGATGATGGCGACCGCCTCCGGCGAGCCCGCGGCCTGGGGCCTCTTGCCGCCGCCGCCAGCCGGGAGGTCGTGGCCCAGGTAGGCGTTGAGCTTGCCCACCAGGCAGTCCATGGTGGCGGCCGCCAGCTTGGCCTCGCGGGCCAGCGAGTGCCAGATGGCGCTGGTGTACTTGTCGTAGGGCAGCGGGCGGAAGAGGAGGTAGGTGAGGACGCCGAGCAGGCACTGGGAGGTGAGGATGGAGATGAAGTGGATGACGGAGAAGCGCACCTGCTCCAGGGGGATGGCCTGCATGCGGGCCTGGAGCTGGTCGAGGATGTCGGGCACGTGGTCCTTCAGCGCCTCGCCGTGCTTACGCACCAGGGTGTTCATGACCACCGAGGTGGCGCTGGAGCAGGTGGAGTGGAAGTCAGACAGCCCCTCGAAGAGGGTGAAGAGGAGGGGGGGGAGCTGCTGCCGGGGCAGCTTGTTGGAGATGACCTTGGCGATGTCGTAGCAGATCTGGAAGAGCATGTGGCTGTCGGGGTTCTGCAGCTGGTCCTTGATGGTGCGGAGGTGGTCAACCAGGTCATCCATCTGGTTGACCACGCAGCCCTCGTAGCGCACCTGGATGTAGAGGAGGGTGTACAGGCTCTCCATGGCCATGTAGCGAATGGAGAGGACTGGGTCAGCACAGCGGGGCACGAAGCGGCCCACCAGCATGCCCAGGTTGTGGAAGGTACCCATGTTGACCATTTTGAACCTCTCTCGGTAGAAGGTCAACAGGGCCAACATGGCCTCGACCGAGCGTTCCCTCTCGTGCTCCTTGACCGACACCATCCACTCCTGCACGTGCTTGAAGATGAACTCCAGGCCGTCGGAGGTGAGGTTCTGGGTGAGGAACTCCTTCAGCAGCTCGTGCAACGCCCCCACCGTCTCGCAGTGCAGCACCTCGCGCTCCTTCAGCTTCTTGGTGTCCTTCCGCTTGTCGGTGTCGAGCGGCAGGAAGGAGAAGACGGCCTCCAGGCAGTTGCGCAGCAGCTCGGACGACTCCATCTCGTTGAGCCGGGGCTCCAGGCGGATGAGGTGGGTGCAGGCGTTGATGGCCGACTGCCGCACCCGGGTCTTGAGGTGGGCTTTGGGCTCGCTGGTGATGAGGTCCTGCATGTAGGACAGCACCTCCTCCCTGCGGCTGAACTTGAAGTGGTGCTTGCCCTTGTTGGCGTAGACGGCTTTGGCGATCAGAGTGACGGCTTTGATCAGGGTCAACTTGATCATCAGGTCCTTCGTCTCCACCTTGATGCCCAGCACCTTGGTGTTTGAGAGGCTGATGATGTGGTCCAAGATGTGGATCTCGATGCGTTGGAGGATCAGACCCTCGGGGGCGTAGAGGGCCACGTAGCCGTAGCAGAGGATCAGGGTGCTCTTCACCCTCTCCATGTCCCCGTCCAGCTTCTCCTTCAGGATGTTGAAGAAGCTGGCGGTCTTCTTCACGATGTCCATCTTGACAAAGTCGTCCAGCTTGGCCAGCGTTTCGTCCAGGTGGGACATGGCGCAGAAGCCGATGCCGGTCGCCAGCCCCTCGCGCTCCAGGGCCTCGTTATGCTGCACGCTGAGCAGCATCTCCTGGAGCTCGTTGTTGATCACCTCCTTGTTGTTGGTCTGGCCCAGCACGATGCCCACGCACTTGTAGAGGAAGGCCTTCTCCTTGGGGTAGGCGTGGTAGCTGTGGATGTGGCGGGTCATCTCCTCGCTCAGCTGCCAGGTCCACCTCTCGTCCGTCACCGTCTCCAGCGTGCGGCTGAGGAAGAAGAAGAGCTTGTCCTCCCACAGCTTCTGGGGGAGGGTGTCCTCCTGGTTCTCCGCCAGGTACTGAGTCAACTGCGGCAGCTCCTCGTCCCACAGCTTCACCACCTCGGGCTGGATGTTGGGGCTGAGGACCTGGAGGAGGCGCAGGGCAGCGACACCTCGCCCCTGGCCTGCGTACGGGGTGGCGGACACGGCCAGGAGGCGGGTCAGCAGGGAGTGCGGCTTGGGCATGCCCAGCCTCTCGTTGTAGTTCAGCGCGTGGGTCTCCAGCTTCTCCTGCCTCTTCCTGGCGCCCACCTTCTCCAGACAACGGCAGACGGTGGTCAGGGCGTTGGTGTAGTGGATGGGCGTGACGAACTCCAGGAGGAAGGGCCACAGCACGTCCTCCATGACGTCCAAGGTGACCAGGAAGTCCATGGTGGCCTCGCAGAGCTTGCGGAGCTCCTCGTCGCTCACCTGGTCGACGGCCTCCTGCATCTGGAGCCAGGAGGGGCTCTCGGAGGGGACCAGGCCGCACAGCTGGATGAGGAACTCCACCAGGGTGGTGCCCCCTTCCAGCTGGAGGTAGCCGTGCTCCCCCATGCTGCCGATCACCTGGGCCAGCATCTTCTTCACCTTGTTGTCGTTGTCCTGCAGGGCCTGCTTCATGCCGCACACAATCAGGGCCTTCTTGGTCTCCAGCGGCTTGAAGCCTGTGCCCACGATGTGGCCGAGGATGGTCAGGGTGCCAAAGCGCACCTTCTCGTTGTTGTTGGCCAGCTTCTGCAGGAGGAACTTGATGAGGCCGTCGACGGAGACGTGGGAGAGGATGACGAAGCAGCGGAGGACCTCGGCGTGGTTCCTGCGGCCCAGCTCGTTGGCCGGGTCGGCCGGCGCGCAGATCTGGTGGTGGAGCTGGGGGAGGAGGGTGTCCATCTGCGTCTCGGGCATGTGGCTGGCGATCTCCACCCCCGCCTCCAGGATGTTGCGCAGGCACTGGGTGACGTAGAAGGCCTCGCACCGCTTCTTGTAGAGGCCCAGGATGCCGGCCACGAACCGGGGCAGCTCCTCCTCCACCCGGTCGGCGGGCAGCAGGTGGACCATGTAGCTCAGGGCCACCACGATGGCGGTCCTCAGCTTGACGTCCTTGTTCCGCAACCAGTTGATGAAGAGGATCCGGTAGGCGGCGTAGATCTCCTCGGAGAAGACGTCCTTGTTGAGGACGGGCTTGGTGGTCTTGTCGGCGGTGGAGATGTACTCCAGGATGCTCTTGCTGAAGAGGCCCATGGCCGAGGTGAAGACCCACTTCATGTTGTCCTGCTTGGCCAGGTGGAGCATGGGCAGCATGGTCTGCAGGGTGGTGGGCAGGTAGGGCACGATGCCTTGGATGTTGGCCACCGACAGGTTGGCCAGGGTCTGCACCACAAAGAACTGGGGCAGGGTGCCCGGCTGCAGCTTCTGCAGGATCTCCTCCAGGATCTCGTCGCTGAACCTGGAGCCCAGGGCCACCAGCAGGTTGCTAGCCGCCTCCTTCCAGTTGACCGCAGCCTCGTTAGAGCGGATCATCTCCTCCGAGGCCAGGGCGATCATCTTCTTGGCCAGCGGCTGCCCCACCTGGCAGATGGTGTCCTTCACCACCCTCTCCATGCTGAGGAGGATGGCTGTGCGGTGGCCCTGGGCCAGCTGGCCGTGCTTGAGCAGGAAGTCCAGGCAGGAGACCAGCACCTGCTCGGGGTTGTGGCAGCCCAGGTCGTAGAGGGACTGGGAGATCTGCCGGCGCACCCCCTCGTCCTTGTCGAAGGCCGCGTCCGTCAGGGCCGCCAGCGACGCCTCCGCCTTGCACGACTCCATCTTGCAGGCATCCATGGCCCGGGGGCCGGCCAGGCGGGGGGTGTTGGGCGGGGGAGGGGGGAGCGGCGCGGGAGGGGGCTCCGACAGCTTTGTGGGCGAGAGGGGAGATGGCCGAAACTCACGGCCGACTACAAGAGCTTAAAAACCTTTCCTTCCCCTTTTCCCCCCTCTGATCTGGGGGACAGTTTTGGGTTCTGATCTGGGGACAAAGGGTTATGCCCTGGGGGACAATATTCTCCGCACCCCTTCCACCTTGGTTTTGGGGAGAGATTCCTTTTATTCCACCTGACCTCCCTCTTCCATCGCCTATCGCTCTCTCACTCTCCCCCCCCCCGCCAGTCAGTCTAGTCAACACTCACCCCCCCCCCCCCCCGCCAGTGATGGGTCTTGCTGCCCGGGTTTTTAATCTCTCGTTCTCTCCCACCGTTCCGTCCGCCCGCAACCCCCACAGCGGGTGGACTCCGGACAGGTTTGCCCCCGCCCCTCCTCACCCTTCCCCACCCCCCCCCGCCCCACTCGCCGCCAGTTGGCTTATGTGGAGGTAAAGAACTCCTTCTCGCCTCGTCTCTGCCCCCCGCTCGGCGCGACCGTCAGCCGGCACCTCATGTCTCCCCCCCCCTTCCTTCCCCCAAAGCACCTCTCGGCCACCGCTCAGATCCTCGGAGTAGAGGGCTGGTCTCTCTCCCTGTGCTTTACTCCCCCCCCCGCCTTTGCTCCTTGGTCGCTTGGGCCCCTCCCTCCCTACCCCGCCCTGCCCCCCCCACCCCCACCCACCCTGGGGGGGGGATGTGTGTGACCACCAGCGTCATTGTGAGATCATCCCTGCGACTGTGAGCTTGGTGAGAGGCTATCGACAGTCAAGGGGGGGGGGGGGGAGCGGGTGTCCACCCTGGGTCCTAGAGCGAGTCGACGACTCAATGGTTCTTTGTGACCTCACCTGACCACTTTGCCCCCTTCCCCTCCCTCCCATCTCCTCCTCAGGAGAGGAAGAAGCAGTGTTTATTTAGCCAGAGGGTAGTGAAAGGCCTGGATGTGGAGAGGATGTCTCCACTAGTGGGAGAGTCTAGGACCAGAGGGCACAGCCTCAGATTAAAAGGACGTACCTTTAGAAAGGAGATGACAATAGACAATAGGTGCAGGAGGAGGCCATTCGGCCCTTCGAGCCAGCACCGCCATTCATTGTGATCATGGCTGATCGTCCCCAATCAATAACCCGTGCCTGCCTTCTCCCCATATCCCTCGACTCCACTAGCCGCTAGAGCTAAATCTAAATCTTTTAAATCCATCCAGTGACTTTGCCTCCACTGGCAGGGAATTCCACAGGATCACAACTCTCTGGGTGAAAACGTTTTTTCTCACCTCAGTCTTAAATGACCTCCCCTTTATTCTGAGACTGTGGCCCCTGGTTCTGGACTCGCCCAACATTGGGAACATTTTTTACTGCATCTAGCTTGTCCAGATAGAGTGAATTAGAATGATGAAGGGGGGGGGAAGAGAAACCTCATTGAAACATACCGAATACTGAAAGACCTGGATAGAGTGGATGTGGAGAGGATGTCTCCACTAGTGGGAGAGTCTAGGACCAGAGGGCACAGCCTCAGAATTAAAGGACGTACCTTTAGAAAGGAGATGAGGAGGAATTTCTTTAACCAGAGGGTGGTGAATCTGTGGCATCCATTGCCACAGACGGCGGTGGAGGCCAAGTCAATGGGTGCTTTAAAAAGCCGAGTTTGACAGGTGCGTCAACGGTCACAGAGAGATGGCAGGAGGATGGCGTTGAGAGGAAAAGATAGATCAGCAACGATCGATGGGCCAAAATGGTCTAAATCTGCGCCCATGTCATTCAGTCAGGGTCTTATAAGAGCAGGGAGAACACGGTACAACTTTAGAACATAAAACACAGAACAGGAACAGGCCCTTCGGCCCACAATGTCGGTGCTGAACACGATGTCCTGTTACATTAGTCTATCCACTATTATTTTATACGCTACTGTATCCATTTCTACCATTCCCTTGGCAGCATGTTCAAAGCATCCACCACTCTCTTTATAGAAACATTTGCCCCGCACATCACCATGAGGTTAGTCTACTTGGTCTGAATGTGATTTATATCCCTTCATATAAATGCGGCCCTTCTTAAAAAGCGGCCCCTTTCATATCTGTCTACACCTCTACCCCCCCAGCAGGGCGTTCAAGGCAACCACTAAATGAGGCAGCAGGGCTGCCCAGCGGTAGAGTTGCTGCCTTACAGCGCTGAGGCACCAGACACCCGACCACGGCCGCCGTCTGTATAGTTTGTGTGTCCGAGGAAAGGGAAGATCTTGGAGAGAGCCCACGCGGGTCACGGGGAGGACGTACGGAGTTTGCACCCGTAGTCAGGATCAAACCCGGGTCTCTGGCGCTGTGAGGCAGCAGCTCTACCCGCTGCGCCACTTTGCCGCCCCAAACTACGAGGCACGAATAAGTAGTGGGTAGTCCCCTCATTATGGGGACCCATTAAAGGAGATTGAAGAGGCCTCGGCTATGGGGAAGGGGGGGGGGGGTAAGGCTTTATAAGGCGCTGTGAGCAGTTTTCAGCCCCACTTGAGTTTACTTTACTATCTCACGTCCCGAGGTACAGTGAAAAAGCTAGTGTTGCGTGCTAACCAGTCAGCAGAAAGACCAATACATCTGAGGCAGGACGTGTTGGCGTTAGAGAGGGTCCAGAGGAGGTTTACAAGAATGATCCCGGGGTTAATGTAGGCACGCTTGAAGGATCTGAGCCTGTACTCAAATGGGTGGCGCAGATCCTCGAAGCCACAAGCTGAAGATGGTCGAATGACATTAAACCTTGCGCCATCGTTAGCCTACCCACTGTGTAAGAAGGAACTGCAGATGCTGGATAAATCTAAGGTAGGCAAAAATGCTGGAGAAACTCAGCGGGTGAGGCAGCATCTATGGGGATTCTTCAGTCTGAAGAAGGGTCTCGACCCGAAACGTCACCTATTCCTTCTCTCCATAGATGCTGCCTCACCCGCTGAGTTTCTCCAGCATTTTTGTGTACTTCTAACCTACCCACGTGACCACCAGAATGGAAGGAATGCTGCAGATGGGACAGTTCGTTGGGCCGAGGACACTGCCTTGAGAGGCATCATGCGGTTATGATTAAATCTCACTGTGAAGATCATCTTTTGTGCAGGGGATAACGCCAACTCATTGACTTTTTCTCACAGAGAGTTGCGAGTGTGGAATTCTCTGCCTCAGAGGGCGGTGGAGGCAGGTTCTCTGGATACTTTCAAGAGAGCGCTAGATAGGGCTCTTAAAGATAATGGAGTCAGGGGATATGGGGAGAAGGCAGGAACGGGGTACTGAATGGGGATGATTAGCCATGATCACATTGAATGACGGTGCTGGCTCGAAGGGCCGAACGGCCTACTCCTGCACCTATTGACATCAAATTTTGCTTCCCTATCCAATTGGGAATGTTCCTACAGATGTTTTAGTTTTGTTTATAAAGAGATATAATGTGGAAACAGTCCATTTGGCCCACCCAGTCCGCACCGACCAGCGATCTCCACACATTAACACTACCCTACACACACGGGACAATTTTACATTCAAACCAAGCCAATTAACCTACAAACCTCCACATCTTTGGAGTGTTGTGAACCAAAGATCTCGGAGAAAACCCACACAGGTCACGGGGAGAACGTACAAACTGCGTACAGACAAAGCACCCGTAGTCAGGATTGATCTCAGGTCTCTGGTGCTATGAGGCAGCAGCGCTACAAAGAGTCAATGAACCTGCAAATCCTTGGGATGTGGGAGGAAACTGGACCGCCCTGAGGAAAGCTGACCAGCGGTCACAATTGGATGGATCGCATCCCGCAGCGGCAGAGGACGTGGCCACAAACTCAGTACCATGTCTGGCCTTCAGTCAGACTATTGAACACAGTTGGGAGTCCATGTTAGTTGTACAAGGCGTGGTGAGGCCACATACTGCATTCAGTTTTGATCACCCTGTTATATGAAACATTGTTAAGCTGGAGAGGGTGCAGAGAATGTTTATTGCTGTGGGTGGTGCAGCGGTAGAGATGCTGACCAGAGACCAGGCTTAATAAGGAGTAAGCCATTTAGAATGGAGACGAGGAAACGCTTTTTCTCACAGAGAGTGGTGAGTCCGTGGAATTCTCTGCCTCAGAGGGTGGTGGAGGCAGGTTCTCTGGATGCTTTCAAGAGAGAACTGGATAGGGCTCTTAAAGATAGCGGAGTCAGGGGATATGGGGAGAAGGCAGGAACGGGGTACTGATTGGGGATGATCAGCCATGATCACATTGAATGGCGGTGCTGGCTCGAAGGGCCGAATGGCCTACTCCTGCACCTGTTGTCTATTGTCTGCAAGATTATATGCACTTCCGTGACCGTGTGGATTTTCCCCGCTGACTCCAAAGACACACAGGTTTGTAGATTAATAATTGGGTTCAGTAAAGATTTTAAATTGTCCCTAGAGTGTGTAGGATAGTGCTAATGAACGGGAATCGCTGATCGAAATGGACTCGGTAGGCCGATGGGCCAGCTTTTGCGCTGTATCTCCAAACTAAACAAAGATTCACAGGGAGACAAAAATGCTGGAGAAACTCAGCGGGTGAGGCAGCGTCTACGGAGTGAAGGAATAGGAAACGTTTCGGGTCTTCAGACTGAAGAAGGGTCTCGACCCGAAACGTCACCTATTTATTCCTTCGCTCCATAGATGCTGCCTCACCCTCTGAGTTTCTCCAGCATTTTTGTCTACCTTCGATTTTTCCAGCATCAGTTAGTTCCTTCTTAAACAAGAGAAGATTCACAAGCATGTAGGCAGAGCTGGAGGACTTTATTGAGCCACAGGGAGAGGCTGGGCAGGCTAGGACTTTATTGCTTGGAGCGCAGGTGGCTGAGGGGTGATATTATAGCAGTGTACAAGATCATGAGAGGAATAGATACCACTAGTTTATCCACTTCAAACACCGCCCCCAGCAGTGTTCCAGGCACCCACCACTCTGCGTAAAAACGTGCCCCGCAGATCATCTTGAAACTTTGCCTCTCTCACCTTAAAACTACAGCTTCTAGTCTTTGATTGTTCTATCCTGGGGGATAAAGACCGTCTAACCTGCTACACAAGTCCAGTACTTTAGTCAGAGGGTGGTGAATCTGTGGAACGCTCTGTCACAGAAGGCTGTGGAGGCCACAAGTCAATGGATAGTTTTAAGGCAGAGATGAATAGATTCTTGATTAGTACGGGCGTCAGGGGTTATGGGGGAGAAGGCAGGAGAATGGGGTTGTGAGGGAGAGATAGATCAGCTGTGATTGCCACTAGGGGCGCTGCCTCTGCCTGCAGTCCGTTTGTTTTTCCATCTTTTTTTAATTTTTAGTCAGTTTAAAGTTTGTTTTGGGGGGAAACTTTAACTTTTCTATGTGGGGGAGGGGGGCAGGGTAAGGGGGAAACTAACTCCCAGTCGCTTCCTGGCGGGGACGCAACTATTTCTCCGAGTCGCCCCACCTCGCGGCCGACCTCCTGGATCGGAGCGGCCTTTCCTGCCGGGGACCGGGAACCGGACCAGAGCTACAACAGCGGGGGCGCTGGAGTCACCACGGAGCGGGCGATGCCTATCTGGGTCGCCGTTTGGAGCTCCGGAGCGTTGCTCCAATCATGGAGCTCTGGTTTGGAGAGCTTTGGTGTCTTCCCTCACAGTGGGAATTTTGATCCTGCTGCGTGAAGATGTTTCATGTTGAATTCTATCTACTCTGTGTTGTGTTCTTTATTTTTTACTGTATGGCTGCATGTTGATTTCATTTCACTTTGCCAACTGGCACACGTGACAAATAAATGTATGTTGTATTGAATGGCGGAATAGACTCGATGGGGAGTGGCCTAATTCTGCTCCCATCACTTATGACCTTAATTCTGGTTGACAATAGACAATAGGTGCAGGAGTAATCCATTCAGCCCTTCGAGCCAGCACCGGTTGGAGTTCCAATCAATCCCCTCACCTGGCGTGAGTGAATGAACCCCAGGTAAACAAAAGTGCTGGAGAAACTCAGCGGGGTGAGGCAGCATCTATGGAGCAAAGGAAATAGGCAATGTTTCGGGCCGTAACCCTTCTTCAGACCGAGTGAACCCCATGCAAGTGCGGTTTTACTTAGGGACATCAGTGCATTCGACTGAAACAAGACACAAAGCGTCTCCGGAGGGAATGGACAGACGACGTTTCAGGTCGGAACCCTTCAGCTCATTCTCCTTTGTCTTAACCCCGCTGGATGATGAACTGAGAGCTTGCTGCTCACAAGACGCCCACACATTCATGTTGCAATCTTTATTCTATACGTTATATATTCTCATTTCCACAGCAATAAATAGACGTACAATTGTAAACAAATGCCTCTTAACATTTGAGTGTAACAAGTTTCAATAGCAACAACTCCCTTCCCTGTCTGTCTGTTTAACACAGCGATTGGGAGGAAGAGGGGGAAAAAAACATAAAGTGCGTCGGGTCATAAAATGCAGAGTAGGTTTTAAGGTAGAAATCCCTGCTCTTGCACACGTCAATAGGAGCCAACAGTAGGTGGACATGTTAAACCGCCTGACAAATTTCACCTGCAGTGCGGTGTGTGTCTGATCGCTGCCTGATGCAGGGGCAATGCACTTCGATGCTAATGCAGTCACCCACCACACTTCCCTTGGTAATGGCCGCGTCCCTTCCCAAAACATTACAGTAGCACCAACAGCGATAGAAACCCTGGAGGCAAGCACAGAGCTCAGAGTGCCCAGTCACCAATAAACACTGCGGAGTTGGGAGGTTTGAGAGTGCAGTGAGGTTACACAAGATAGAGACAATGCCCGCCAGATCTCAACTGAAACTGGAGGAATCAGTGCAATGCCTCCCAGTGCTCGATAAGACAACAGCAATCCTTTGCTTCAAAGGTTGGATTCTGGCAAAACTCAACTAGGGGAAAAAAAAACCCACAGGAAAGTAGTCAGTAAATTTACCCGTGAGTATTAGGTCTGTGATCTAGCGTTAGTCAGGAAAGGACAGAGACTGGTGCACATTGTTGTTGTCCGCACATACCGTCAGCTAGAACAGTCTTTCCCCAACTAGAGAACATCACCAAGTTTGTGTCGAGGCAGCTTTCAACGTGAAGCCTCTTCGGCCTCAAGGTCTCCGTTAAGACTCCTCCCGCGTTCAAACGCCTACTGAAGTCGTACCTTCTCTGTCGTGGTCTGCAAACATGGCCGGAGACAGGATGAAGAGATCTTGGGGCCAGTCGTTGTCGAACAGTGGCAGGTTTTCTGGGGAGGACGAGGAGTCCAGATCTAGTCCCAGGAAGCAGCGTGAGCGGGTACAGAGGATGCAGAAAGGAGGCGTACCATTGGGCCCCGGTGGAGAAGGCACCATCTCTTTCTGCAGGTAACTCCGAGTGGCACCACTGTGGTGGGCAGGGCGATCCCGGTGCCAGGTGTAGTGGGAAGGGATTGCGGCAATCACCTGAAATAAACAAACAGAGTTAGAATCAGATCGCAGAACAGCACGGATGGATATCATCATCAGTGGTCACTCGAAAGCAGTACAACTGTCCTCTCATGGAGGTCGCCCGTGTGTGACTTTGGTGCACAGGCAGCTACCCCACCGTCCTCGACAAAGTAACGTTAGCAAATTTGCAGATGACACAAAGCTGGGTGGCAGTGTGAACTGTGAGGAGGATGCTATGAGAATACAGGGTGACTTGGACAGGTTGGGGGAGTGGGCAGATGAAGTTTAATGCGGATAAATGCCACTTTGGTAGCAAAAACACAAAGGCAGATTACTATCTAAATGGCGTCAAGTTGGGAAAAGGGGAAGTACAACGGGATCTGGGGGTCCTTGTTCATGTAAGCATGCAGGTATAGCAGGCAGTGAAGAAAGCGAATGGCATGTTGGCCCTTATAACAAGAGGAATCAAATATAGGAGCAAAGAGGTCCTTCTGCAGTTGTACAGAACCCTAGTGAGACCACACCTGGACTATTGTGTGCAGTTTTGGTCCCCTAATTTGAGGAAGGATATTCTTGCTATTGAGGGAGTGCAACATAGGTTTACAAAGGTTAATTCCCGGGATGGCGGGACTGTCATATGCTGAGAGAATGGAGCAGATGGGCTTGTACACTCTGGAGTTTAGAAGGATGAGAGGGGATCTCATTGAAACATATAAGATTGTTAAGGGTTTGGACACGCTAGAGGCAGGAAACATGTTCCCGATGTTGGGCGAGTCCAGAACCAGGGGCCACAGTTTAAGAATAAGGAGTAAGCCATTTAGAACGGAGATGAGGAAACACTTTTTCTCACAGAGAGTGGTGAGTCCATTGAATTCTCTGCCTCAGAGGGCGGTGGAGGCAGGTTCTCTGGATACATTCAAGGGAGAGCTAGATGGGGCTCTTACAAATAGCAGAGTCAGGGGATACGAGGAGAAGGCAGGTACGGGGTACTGATAATCAGCCACGATCACATTGAATGGCAGTGCTGGCTCGAAGGACCGAAGGGCCTCCTCCTGCACCTATTGTCTATTGACAGATCTGGGTCATGATCCAGTGGCACGGAGTCCAAGACGACCGGAGACCCTTTTCTGCTGCAGCCTTCATCCGCCTTCCCAGTCGTTGTGACGCTCCACTAAGGTCAGCCACCTGTTCCACCATTGTGGTCTTGGTTGGATTGCTCTTTGTCAGAGACCTTCCCCCTCGACCTTACCGCCATGGGTGGCCCACCAGGAGCGTAGCTCCAGACGGCACCGCTCTCAGGATCTCAGGTCCACACAAGCTTCTCCACCACGACAAGGTGACAATCCACAGAGACATACGGTGTGGAAACAAGCTCATTGGCCCACTGAGTCAACAACAACCAGTGATCAACTAGTGTGATCACCCCGTACACTAGTTCTATGCTGCACACCAGGGACAAATTAACTGAAGCCAATTAACCTACAACCTGAAGGGTCTCGACCCGAAACATCACCCATTCCTTCTCTCCAAAAATGCTGCCTGTCCCGCTGAGTTACTTTGGCTTTGTGTGTCTACCTTCAGTTTAAAGCAGCCTTTGGAGTGTGGGAAGAACCCGGAGCAACTGGAGAAAACCCACACGGTCTCAGAGAGAAGGTGCAGTCCAATCAGCACCCTGGGTCAGGATCAAACACGGGTCTCGTGCTGTAAGGCAGCAACTCCACTGCCGCACCACCCAACTATGCGGCATCTCTGGAGGGGGTCAAGGAAAGAGCGTTCACGTCGCGGCCCTGTTTGCACCCATCTTTCCACCACCGCGCACACGACCTGACAAGATAGACAGCATCGTATGCAGATGCCGAGAAGTGTTTCAGCTCTGGCTGAACAACTTCTAATCTTGTGTGTGGATTCCGTAAAGGGCTCTGTCCCACTTTCACGACCTAATTGCGATCTTTTTTTACTTGTGGACATTTTTGATCAGGCTAGAAAAATGCCACGACCTACTTGATGCCATGAGTACCTACGACTAGCATCACGGCCTGCTACGACCTACCTATGACCTCGTGACGACCATGCTGCGAGTACGAGTCAACGGCAAACTCGGCAGAGGTCGTGAATTAGGTCATGAAAGTGGGACAGGCCCTTAAGAAGAAACATCTCTGAAGAAAAAGAACGGGCAACGTTTTGGGTCATTACCCTTCTTAAGGGTTCCGATGTCATCTATGCTTGATAGATGCTTCATGATCCGCATTCTATGTCTACCTTTGGTATAAACCAGATTCTGCAGTTCCTTCATACACATGGGGGAAACATGTAACTGCAGATACCGGTTTACACATAAGGACACAGTGCTGGAGTATCTCTGGAGAAAATGGATAAGTGACATTTTGGGTCAGGAGCCTTCGGATGTAGCCACAGAGGAACTGTAGATGAAGTAAGTTTATTGGCCAAGTATTCCCATACAAGGAATTTGCCTTGGTGCTCTGCCCACAAGTAACAACATGACATACAGTGACAGTTACGAGCGACTCAGAAATCACTAAACATTAATAATAAAACATTAATGATAAAATGGTAGTGCATCCGTGGATAACAAGGGAAATCAGGGATAGTATCAAAGCAAAGGACGATACGTACAAAGTAGCCAGAAAAAGCAGCATACCAGAGGACGGAGAAATTCAGAGACCAGCAGAGGAGGACAAAGGGCTTAATTAGGAAAGGAAAAATAGATTATGAAAGAAAACTGGCAAGGAACATAAAAACTGACTGCAAAAGTTTTTATAGATATGTGAAGAGAAAGAGATTAGTTAAAACAAATGTAGGTCCCTTGCAATCAGAAACAGGTGAGTTGATCATGGGGAACAAGGATATGGCGGACCAATTGAATAACTACTTTGGTTCCGTCTTCACTAAGGAAGATATAAATAATCTGCCGGAAATAGCAGGGGACCGCGGGTCAAAGGAGGAATTGAGTGAAATCCAGGTTAGTCGGGAAGTGGTGTTGGGTAAATTGAGTGGATTAAAGGCCGATAAATCCCCAGGGCCAGATAGGCTGCATCCCAGAGTACTTAAGGAAGTGGCTCTGGAAATAGTGGATGAATTAGTGATAATCTTTCAAAACTCTTTAGATTCTGGAGTAGTTCCTGAGGATTGGCGGGTAGCAAACGTAACCCCTCTTTTTAAGAAGGGAGAGAGAGAGAAAACAGGGAATTACAGACCAGTTAGTCTAACATCGGTAGCGGGGAAACTGCTAGAGTCAGTTATTAAAGATGGGATAGCAGCACATTTGGAAAGTGGTGAAATCATTGGACAAAGTCAGCATTGATTTATGAAAGGTAAATCATGTCTGACGAATCTTGTGGAATTTTTCGAGGATGTAATTAGTAGCGTGGATAAGGGAGAAACAGTGGATGTGGTGTATCTGGACTTCCAGAAGGTTTTCGACAATGTCCCACATAAGAGATTAGTATACAAACTTAAAGCATACGGCATTGGGGGTTCAGTATTGATGTGGATAGAGAACTGGCTGGCAAACAGGAAGCAAAGAGTAGGAGTAAACGGGTCCTTTTCACAATGGCAGGCAGTGACTAGTGGGGTACCGCAAGGCTCAGTGCTGGGACCCAAGCTATTTACAATATATATTAATGATCTGGATGAGGGAATTGCAATATCTCCAAGTTTGCAGATGACACTAAGCTGGGGGGCAGTGTTGCACCTATGGAGCGAAGGAATAGGTGATGTTTCAGGTCGAGATTCGACCCGAAAAGCCGCCTATTCCTTTGCTCCATAGATGCTACCTCACCCGCTGAGTTTCTCCAGCTTTTTTGTCTACCAAGGAACTGTAGATGTTGGTTTATAATATGAAATAGTGCTGGAGTAACTGAATGGGTTAGGTAGCATCTGTGGAGAAAATCGATAGGTGATATTTTGGATCTGGACCCTTGTCCAGACTGAATGTTAGGGGGTGGGGGGGGGGGGGGTAAGAAAGTAGGAAAAGAGAAGAGGTGGGAAAAGTCTGGCAGGTAATAAGTGGAGTAAGAAGGAACTACAGATGCTGGTTTAAACCAAAGATACACACAAAATGCTGGAGTAACTCAGCGGGACAGGCAGCATCTCCGGTGAGAAAGAATGGGTGACGTTTCGGGTCGAGGCCCTTCTTCAGGCTGATGTCCGGGTAATGGGAACCCTTGGTTAAATATGATAGGACTTGGGGAAGATTTATTCAACATAAATTGTCCCCTCTCCAACAGTTATAAAAATTATTTTACCTTTATATGGTGGAACGGACTTGACGACAAACTGGGACTTAAATTGTTGAAATTCTTTGCAGCTCAGATTCTGTTTTTTTTCCCCTTTAGTTTAGGGGGCTTTTGCTTTTTCCTTTTTTCTCGTTTTTTTTCTTGTTATCTTTTTTTTTAAATATATAAGTTTTCTTTTAAATATTTAACTATATTTACATAGAGACCAGGAGGTCTATATCCAATGTGTATTTTGACACTGGACTCATATGTAGGTTATACCTGTTATTAATGTAATCCTGATCCCTATGCACCAATATCATTGTCATGTTTATCATTATTTATTGTTGTTGTTTATATTCTTGAAAAAAAAGCTAATAAAAAGATTTTAAAAGGGAAGGGGGATTAGAGTGTTTAGCAACCTACTTGATCGCCCAGTTGCTAAACACTTTAACCGGAAACATTCCCCGTCTTTTATCTCCAGAGATGCTGCCTGACCCACTGAGTTACTCCAGCACTTTGTGTCTACCTTCGGTATAAACCGGCATCTGCTGTTCTTTCCACCACAGAGGGATATGGATCATGTACAGGCAGGTGAGAGCAGTTTAACTTGGCACCATGCTCAGCACGGACATTGTGGGCCGAAGGGCTCTATGTTCGAGATCCAGGGTCTCAACCCAAACCATCACCTATTCTTTTTCTCCATGGATGCTGCCTGACCAGCTGAGTTATTCCAATATTTTGTGTCTATTTTCAGTATAAACCAGCATCTGCAATTCCTTCCTACACAATAATGAGTTGCGCCAGCCTCGAGCAAGAAAGACACAAAGTGCCGGGAGAAGACAATTGAAGAAACATTTCTCTCTGTGGATGCTGCCTGACCTGCTGTGTGTTTAGCTCAGGATTCCACACCAGCGATGATAATCCTCTGCCTGCAATCAATGGGCTCGAGGGGCTACGAGCAATTGCACATAAGGTCATACGTGAGAGGAGTAGAATTAGGCCATTCAACCCATCAAGCTTACTCCGCCATTCAATCACGGCTGATCTATCTCCTAACCCCATTCTCCTGCCTTCTCCCCATAATCCCTAACACCCCCACTAATCAAGAATCTATCTATCTCTGCCTTAAAAATATCCATTGACTTAGCCTCATCAGCCTTCTGTGGCAAAGAATTCACAGTTTCACCACCCTCTGACTAAAGAAATTCCTTCTCCATAAACTAATGTCTTTTAATTCTGAGGCGATGATCTCTGGTCCCCAGACTCTCCTACGAGTGGAAACATCCTCTCCAAACCCACTCTATCCTTTCACTATTTGGAACATTTCAATAAGGTTCCCCCCTCATCCTTCTAAACTCCAATGAGTACAGGCCCAGTGCCGTCAAACGCTCGTATGTTAACCCTGGCATCATTCCTGTAAACCTCCTCTGGACCCTCCCCGGAGCTAGTCCATCCTTCCTCAGTTATGGGGTCCAAAACTGCTCACAATACTCCGAATGTGGCTTTCTAGAGCCTCAGCTTTAGATCCCTGTTTTTTGCATTCTAGCCATCTTGAAATAAATGCTAGCATTGTGTTTGCCTTCCTTACTATAGATTCGACCTGCAAATTAACTTTTGGGAATCTTGCACCAGCACTCCCAAGTCCCTTTGCACCTCTGATTTCTGGATTCTCTCCCCATTTAGAAAAAAAGACCACGCCTTTAATCCTACCACCAAAATGCACGACTCCACACTTCGCTGTATTCCATCTGCCACTTCTCTGCCCACTCTCCCGACCTGTCCAAGTCCTTCTGCAGGGTCCCTGCACTCTCTACACTACCTGTCCTTCCACCGATTTCCGTGTCATCCACAAACCTGGCCACAGAGCCCTCAATCCCCTCGGCCGAATCATCAATTCATAACGGCTGCGGCGACCGTTGCCGACCTCAGCAGCTCACCTGCTCGCAGCAGTGGCGGCTCACGGCTGCCCTGTAGTTCATCTGAGCCCAGAGGTCGAGCCGGAGTTTGAGGAAATTCGGGACCAGCTTCCGCCAGTTCTCTCCCAGCGCCCACGGGAAGATCTCGTACTTGTACTGCTCCTCATCCTCTTCCATGTCGTTCGCCAGGTACCTGCGGGAGAGAGCAGATTACAACGGGCTGCTGATGTTTCAGAGGGGCACAAGTACATAGGTTCTAGGAGCAGAATTAGGTCACTGAATGAGCGAGTAAAGGGCCTGTCCCACTTGGGCGACCTAATCCGCGAGTTCTGGCGAGTTTGCCCTCGACTCATACTCGCAGCATAGTCGACACGAGATCGTAGGAGGTCTTCGTAACTCTCCTTCATGCTCGAGAGTAGTACTCGAGGCCTCAGCTAGGTCGCGGCGGATTTTTCAACATGTTAAAAAATGCCTGCGAGTAAAAAAAGGTTGCCATGGTAAAAACCAACAATTTTTACTCGTAGGTTTAGTCGTAGTAGGTCGGCATGTTAGTTGTAGGTATTCGAGGGTAGTCAAAGGTAGTCGTAGATAGTTTTCATCATAGTCAAAGGGAGGTCGAAAGAGATCGAAGGAGGGGAAGGAGGTCGTCTTCACTCTCCACTATTCGGTATCCAATTTTCCCGGTTAGTCGTAGCTAGTTGAAGCTGGTCTTCAACATAGTCGAAGGTGGTTTTCAACATGTCACTTTTTCAAACTCTTCTAAACTCTCCAATTAGGTCGCCCAAGTGGGACAGCCCCTTTAGTGAGTGGGTGAATACTGTATTGTCAGGTCACAGTGAGATTCTTTGTTTTACATACCCGATGTACACAAAGGGTCGCTACATAAATGACGCTGAGAAAGTCACAAAGCATCCTGCGCCAGACCCCCCCCCCCTTAGGTCATCCTTTGTCCCCCCCCCACGGAGGATCAACCATGCCGACCCATCACGTCGACTCCCCTATTCAACAATGGCTGATCTATCTCTCCCTCTCAATCCCATTCTCCTACCTTCTCCCCATAACCCCTGACAGCCTTATTAATCAACAATCTGTTAATCTCCACCTTAAAAAAAGGAGACCATTGACTTGGTCTCAACCTGAAACGTCACCCATTCCTTTTCTCCAGAGATATTGCCTGTCCCGCTGAGCTACTCCAACATTTTGTGTCTATCAGAGGTACACAAAAGTGCTGGAGAAACTCAGTGGGTGCAGCAGCAGCTATGGAGCGAAGGAAATTGGCAACGTTTCGGGCCGAAACCCTTCTTCTATCTTTGGTTTGAAGAGTCATCTGCAGTTCCTTCCTGCACCAAGGTTTAAATGCTCAAAAATTATATTTGAGTTTGACTTGGTGAATGAATGAATAAGTTTGCTGGCCAAGTATTCACATACAAAGAATTTGCCTTGGTGCTCCGCCCGCAAGTGACAACGACATACAGTGACAGTTAGGGATGACACATAAAACATTAATATAAACATAAACAAGAGGGGATTGTATTTATGTGTAGTATTATCAGATGGGATATCAAGCAAAACAAAGCTTTTCCTGTACCTTGGTGCAAGTGACAATTATAAACCGGTCCCTAAAATGGCGTGCCTGCCTCTGCAATGGGAGCCGAGCTCCACCTGCCAGCGCTCACACATTGTGTACTTACAGCGCCACAAAGAAGTTCATCCTCGAGTATTCACTTGTGTGAAGAACTGCCCGTTTGAAGTATGTCAGGACCATGGCCATCAAATACTGAAAGAGAACAGGGCTGTCAGATACTGAGTGCAGGAAAGAACTGCAGATGCTGGTTTAAATCAAAGGTAGACACAAAATGCTGGAGCAAATCAGCGGGACAGGCAGCATCTCTGGAGAGAAGGAATGGGTGACGTTTCGGGTCTGAAGGGTCTTGACCCAAAGCATCACCCATTCCTTCTCTCCAGACAGCTGCCTGTCCTGCTGGGTTACTCCAGCATTTTGTGTCCATCTTCGGCCAGAACTGACCTCTTCCCTATATTCTTAATGATCTATTAGATTTACTAACAATTACCTTGTCTGCAATTCTACAGCAACTGTCCATCCACAGGAAGTCCTGAATCACCTCATCATCTGCAAGTGACAGCGCTGTGGTTAGAGTACAACAGTAACCGCTGATCAACTGAGATTTGATGTAAAACATTAAACCTGTTAGATGACCCATGGGGAACATCAATCAACACCCATCCCCGAGTGCCAGACTTCAGAAGAGTAAAGGGCCTGTCCCACTTGGCCGTCATTTGCGCTTCATTTACGTGTCATATGTAAAATAGGTCGACGCATCGTGACGCGTGGGTGACGCACGCGCTACGCATGGTGAGGCGTGGAATGGCATGCAGAGGCACACGGTATCCCGCGGTGCTCCAGGATTTCGTAGCGTAACAAAATCCTTGCACGCCACCTGCGTGACGTATATATCGCGTACGCACGCTGACGCATTGGCCTCGCACGCTGGCATCCCGACATCTCACGTGTATCGCGTGGTGATGCATGGTTATGTCACCGTGCGTGAACGTCCATAACCACGTGTCGCCGCGCGCCGCAGTGTATTCTAATGACGTCACGCATACCAGACGGCTGTGATGGCGCGTGATTTGCGCGCGACGTCATTCATTACGACGCGTCGACCTATTTTACATATGACGCGTAGATGAGGCGCAAATGACGGCCGAGTGGGACAGGCCCTTAAGACTCCAGAGCAGCAAACACCAATGTGTGGGACGGTGGCGCAGCGGTAGAGTTGCTGCCTTACAGAGCCAGAGACCCGGGTTCGATCTGGTGCTGTCTGTACGGAGTTTGTACGTTCCCCCAGTGACCTACGTGGGCTTGCCCCCACCCCCCCCCCAAAAGACTCTTCGGTCCCCCACCACACTCCAAAGACGTACAGGTTTGTAGGATACACAAAAGGCTGGAGAAACTCAGCGGGTTTAGCAGCATCTAAGGAGCGAAGGAGATAGGTGACGTTTCGGGTCGAGACCCTTCTTCAGACTGGTCAGGGATCAGGGAAACGAGAGATATAGACGGTGATGTGGAGAGATAAAGAACAATGAATGAAAGACATGCAAAAAAGTATCGATGATAAAGGGAACAAGCCATTGTAAGCTGTTTGTAGTGTGAAAATGAGAAGCTAGTGCGACTAGGGTGGGGGGGAGAGAGATAGAGAGAGAGGGAATGCCAGGGCCCGAGGGCTGAGGGAGAGGTGGGAAGGGGAGGAGACAGCAAGGGTTAACAGAATTGAGAAAATTCAATGTTCAAGCCTAGAGGATGCAGACTCCCCAAGCGGAATATGAGGTGCTGTTCCTCAAACCTGCGGTGTTGCTCACTCTGGCCGTGGAGGAGGCCCAGGACCGAGAGGTCGGATACGGAATGGAAGGGGGAGTTGAAGTGCTGAGCCACCGGGAGGTTGGGTTGGTTATTGCGGACCGAGCGGAGTTGCTCGGCGAAACGATCGCCAATATCTCTCTATATCTCCGTCGTCTATATCTCTCGTTTCCCTGATCCCTGACCAGTCTGAAGAAGGGTCTCGACACGAAACGTCGCCCATCTCCTTCGCTCCTTAGATGCTGCTGCACCCGCTGAGTCTCTCCAGCCTTTTGTGTACCCTCGATTCTCCAGCATCTGTAGTTCCTTCTTTAACACAGGTTTGTAGGATAATTGGCTTGGTATAAATGCAAGTTGTCCCTAGTGTGTGTAGGGTAGTGTTAATGCGGGGGAAATCGCTAGTCGGTGTGGACTCAGTGGGATGAAGGGCCTGTTTCCGTGTTGTATCTCTAAACTAAACTAAAATTGAGAGGAGTAAGGAATTTACCCAACATACCAAGCAGCTTAAGGAAGGCGTCCAACTCTTGGTGTTTTATTACAAATGGAGGCTCTTTTGAGAGTTTTGACATCTTGCTGCCTTCCCCTTCACCCCTCTCCTGCAACCTCTGCTTCCGAGGCACCAAATCCCGGCTCTGACGCGACAATTTCGAAACACCTGGCTTCACCTGGATGGTGACCGAGGAGTGATTCTGTGCACAGGTCTGGTGGTGCCTCATGATGGTAAACGAAGGCAGTCAGGGGTGGTCTGTGAGGAAGAGAAGCAACATCAAGTCACGACTGAGAGCGACGCAGTGTGGAAACAGGCCCTTTGGCCCAACATGCCCCAGCTACACTAGTCCCAGCTGCCCGCGTTTGGTCCATGTCCCTCCAACCCCGTCCTATCCAAGTACCTGTCCAACTGCTTCTTGAACATTGGGATAGTCCCAGCCTCAACCACTATCTCCGGCAGCTTGTTCCATACACCCACCACCCTTTGTGTGAAAAAGTTACCTTTCAGATTCCTATTAAATCTTTTCCCCTTCACCTTAAACCCAAGCTCTCTGGACCTCGATTCACCTACTCTGGGCAAGAGACTCTGTGCATCTATCCGATCTATTCCTCTCCTGATTTTGTACACCTCTATAAGATCACCCATCATCCTCCTGCGCTCCAGGAAATGGAGTTCCTTTCTACTCAACCTCCCCCTGTAGCTCAGATCCTCTAGTTCTGGCAACATCCTCGTAAATCTTCTCTGTACCCTTTCCAGCTTAACATCTTTCCTGTAACCCAGAATTAAACACAATGCTCTAAATGCGGTCTCATCAACGTCTTATACCACAGCAACGTGACCTCCCAACTTCCATACTCAATACTCTGACTGATGAAGGCCAAGAACCATGCACCCACACTCCTAGATCATTCTGCTCTACAACACTTCCCAGAGGCCTACCATTCACTGTGTAGGTCCTGCCCATGTTAGACTTCTCAAAATGGAATACCTGATATTTCTCTATTAAATTCCATCAACCATTCCTCAGCCCATCTGACCAATCGACCAATGTTTCATAGAAACATAGACAATAGGTGCAGGAGTAGGCCATTCGGCCCTTCGAGCATGCACAACCATTCAATATGATCATGGCTGATCGTCCAACTCAGTATCCAGTACCTGCCTTCTCTCCATACCCCCTGATCCCTTTAGCCACAAGGGCCACATCTAACTCCCTCTTAAATACAGCCAATGAACTGGCCTCAACTACCTTCTGTGGCAGAGAATTCCACAGATTCACCACTCTCTGTGTGAAAAAATATTTTCTCATCTCAGTCCTAAAAGACTTCCCCCTTATCCTTAAACTGTGACCCCGTGTTCTGGACTTCCCCAACATCAGGAACAATCTTCCTGCATAAAGCCTGTCCAACCCCTTAAGAATTTTGTAAGCTTCTATAAGAAACTTCTTTCACAACCAACTTCACTATCTGTAACTCAGCTACAGCTCCTTCGTTCAGCAAAGCCAAGTGTAGACTATGTGGAAAGCACCAAGTGTTGGAGGAATTCAGTGGGTTAGGCAGCATTTGTGGAGGGAAATTGACAGACAAAAGTGAAACAGTACAGCGAGTTCATGGAAAGGGACTGCAGATGCTGGTTTAAACCGAAGACAGACAAAAAGCTCAGTGTTGGATCAGAGCATAGAAACATAGAAAATAGGTGCAGGAGGAGGCCATTCGGCCCTTCGAGCCAGCGCCGCCATTTATTGAGATCGTGGCTGATCTTCCGCTATCAATAACCCGTGCCTGCCTTCTCCCCATATCCCTTGACTCCACTAGCCCCTAGAGCTCTATCCAACTCTCTCTTAAATCCATCCAGTGATTTGGCCTCCACTGCCCTCTGTGGCAGGGAATTCCATAAATTCACAACTCTCTGGGTGAAAAGGTTTCTCACCTCAGTCTTAAATGACCCCCCTTTATCTTAAGACTGTAGCCCCTGGTTCGGGACTCGCCCAACATTGGGAACATTTTTCCTGCATCTAGCTTGTCCAGTCCTTTTATAATTTTATAAGTTTCTATAAGATACCCCCTCATCCTTCTAAACTCCAGTGAATATAAGCCTAGTCTTTTCAATATTTCCACATATGACAGTCCCGCCATCCCAGGAATCAAACTCGTGAACCTACGCTGCATTGCCTCAATCACAAGGATGTCCTTCCTCAAATTAGGAGACCAAAACTGTACACAATACTCCAAATGAGGTCTCACCAGAGCCCTATACAACTGCAGAAGAACCTCTTTACTCCTGTACTGAAATCCTCTTGTTATGAAGGCCAACATTCCATTAGCTTTCTTCACTGCCTGCTGTACCTGCACGCCAACTTTCAGTGACCAGTGTACAAGGACACCCGGGTCTCGCTGTACCTCCCCCTTACCTAACCTAACCCCAATGAGATAACCCCATCTCTGGAGAAAAGGCATAGGTGATGGTTCAGACCGAGAGTCAGGGGAAATAAAAAGGTATAAAAGGTATGCCTCGTTATCAACCAACATTGTACATTTCCTTGATCTTCATCTGCTTTGATCTGTCTTTTTCACACCTTACATGCTCTTTGCACCCTTCAAAATCTATAATTTCCCTTTCCCTCGACTCTCAGTGTGAAGCACAGTCCCAACCCGAAAAGTCACCAATTCCTTCTCTCCAGAGACGCTGCCTGACATGCTGAGTTACTCCGGCATTTTGTGTATATCTTTGGTGTAAAGCAGCATCTTTAGTTCCTTGTTTCTGTGTTTTGGGTCACAAACCCTCTCCGTTTGCAGTAGGGGGAATAAGTTGGAAAAGAGAGGTGGGGGTGCCTGGTAAGTGATAGGTGGATACAGGAAAGGAGGGATAGATTGTAGATGGGTGTAGTAAGGGACAAAACTGTGGACAGCAGACAAAACAAGGAGCTAAATGTAAAGTCATAGGGAGTGACATAGATGGAAGGGGAGGAAGGGGAGCAGGGCAGGGGGAAAATAGGGGCACAATAATGGGAAAATTGCCAGCACAAAGGAGAGGGAAGGGAACAAAAGGCAGAGGAAAGGAAGAGGATGTTTAAGAAGGAAGTGCAGATGCTGGAAAATCAAAGGTAGACAAAAATGCTGGGGAAACTCAGTGGGTGAGGCAGCGAAGGAAATAGGTGACGTTTCGGGTCAAAATAAAGAGGAAGCAGGATTCTACTCAGTTGAAGGATTTTGTACACCTCTCATCCTCCTGCGCTCCAAGGAATAGAGACCCAGCCTGCTCAACCTCTCCCTGTAGCCCAGGCCCTCTAGTCCTGGCAACATCCTCGTAAATCCCAGTCTGAGGAATGGTCTCAACCCGAAATCATTCCTATCCAGAGATGCTGCCTGTCCCTCTGAGTTACTCCAGCATTTTGTGCCTATAAATCATCGCCTGTGAATCCTGCCTGTACCAGCCCCAGGGCACTCAACCTCTGCAAGATTTTGCAGCACCTGGTGCATTTTTGTTGCTTGAGGAAACCCCAGCTGGAAATGGGACAAGCTGTTTTATCCCCCCCCCTCTCTGCCTCACTCACTCACTCACTGTGTGGGGAAGGTGCAGTGGACCCACAACACAGTCTCCACACAATGTATGAGCACCTCCACCATCAGCACCCATTCTCCTTCCCTCCCCTCCTCATGTTCCATCCTCCATCGATGCCCCTTGGCTTGTAGGCCGCGGGCGGGCCGGGCCGGGCTGTCCGCCCTCATCGCCATCAGCTGACGGCCGCTCTCACCTGAAGGAGGGGAAGGCGGGAGGCACGTGCCGCACCTGGCGCCCTCCCCCCGCCCCTCCCGCGCTTAATACTGGCTGCGTCACAGCCCCTCCCCCCTCCCTCCCCAGCGCCCCGCCCCTAGGCCCACCACTCACGCGTCGCCGCCCCTAACCCCGCCCCATGACGTCATCGCTCCCGTCCCCTAGGTCCCACACTCACGGTGCGACGGCCCGCCCCTCATCCCTCCCCCCAGACGCATCGCTCCCGCCCCTAGGCCCAAACCCACCAACCCCTCGTCATCGCCCCTAACCCCGTCCCTGACGCCCATCACCCCGCCCCTAGACCCCCCCCGACGTCATCGCCCCGCCTCTATGCCCAACACTCAACGCGTCTCAGCCCCCTAACCCCGCCCCCTGAAGTCTCGCCCCCGCCCCTAGGCCCACCACTCACATCGTCACCGCCCCTAATACCGCCCCTGACGTCATCGCCCCGCCTCTAGAGAACCAACCACCACTCGTCACCGCCGCCCTAACCCCGTGGGGGGGGGCGGGGGGGGGGGGGGGGGCAGGGGGGGGGGGGGGGGGGGGGGAGGGGGGGGTGGGGGTGCGCCACCCTCTATTTAACGTCATCGGGGCCTCTCCGTCCACCACCTCACACGTCACATGCCCCCTAATCAAGCCCCCGAGGAGGCACCCCCGCCCCTAATTTTACGTCATCGCCCACCGCCCCTACGGTCGACGCTCCTCCCGCCCCACACGCCACGTCTGAAGAAGGAGGGCACCAAACTAAAAGGCTGGAGCAACTCAGCGGGTGAGGCAGCATCTAAGAGCGAAGGAGATAGGCGACGTTTCGGAGGTCGAGAACCCTTCTTCAGGACTGAGGGGGGAGCTCACGTCTTAAAATGGAATCTTTGGTCTGGACCCGAAAACGGTCGCCTATTCCTTCGCCTCCTCAACCCGCTGAGTTTCTCCCAGCATATTAGTCCACCGACCCTAACCCCCGGCCCTCAGAGGTCACGGACCTCAACCCCCGCCCACGCCCCTACATAATACGTCAACCGGCCCCCGCCTCTAACGTCTACCACTCACGCCAACGTCTCCAGGCCCCTAACCTCCCGCCCCCAGGTGGGCGCCCCGCCCCAGGTGGGCGCCCCGCCCCCAGGTGGCGCCCTCGCCCCCAGGTGGGCGCCCCGCCCCCAGGTGGGCGCCCCGCCCCTAATAAACGTAATCGCCCCGTCTCTAAAACGATCATCCAATTCATCGTCGTCCCAATCGCCCCTAACCACCGCCCCCCGGAGGCGCTCCGACCCCTATCCCGTCGTCGCTACCCGCCCCAACACCATAGACGTCAGCCGCCCCGCCCATATGTCACCGAGCCAGCCCGCTGCTTTAATCACAGGCCTGGCTGCGTCATCGCTCGCCACTACCCAACACGCGCCCTCACGTCGTCGAACTGCCAATACGGTCAGCAGCTCCATCCTCCGCGCTTCCGGCGCTAACGTCATCACCCGCCCTTGACCAACAATCCCGCCGCCCCCCCGCTCCTATCGTCACCCCGACCCCGCCGCCCCCTCCCCATCCCCCACTGGCTTCATCCGCCTCCCCCGCCACCTGGCCCCTCACTCCCGGCCACACGCTCAGCGTCCGGCCCCCACTCCACCCGCCCCTGCACCGCCCCCACCACGTCACCGCCCCGCCCCGCATCCACGTCACCGCCCCTATCCCCAACCCACCCAACCCGTGGGCCTTGCGTTGGCGTTCGTTGCTAGGAAAATGGCCTGGGGCGTAAATGCCTCTGATTATTTGTTCGTTTTTGAAAAATAGTGTGTTTGCAAACGTTTTTTATTCGGTTGTTTTGTTGTTTTTTTTTTTGGTGGGAGGGGCTGCTGAAGGTGATGTTGATTGAAAGCAACGAGGTGTGCTATCGGATGGTCCAGTACTCCGGTACTGCGGTGCTGATTGGTGAGGAGCCCTCGTGTGGAGGTGGGTGGGTTTGCTGTGGATTGGTGGGACGCGGCCGGCCGAGTCGGTCGTTGAATTGGCCGGACCGGCCGGGGCACGGGGCTGGCGGTTGATTGGCGGGACCCAACCAGAAGCAAACAAAAACAAATAAAATTACTCAAAAAAAAAAAGCTTTTCCCCTTCTCATATAAATTTATTCTCATTACTTTAATTAATATATTTATTCTATCCCAACTTTCATTATTATAATTATTTCTCCATTAACTCCTACCCCTCCATCATCATTATTTCTCTACTTTCCCCTCTATCAATTATTCTCTTACTTATATTCATATCAAATATTCTCTCTCCCCTCTTTTAATCAATTTTTTCATTTTTTTTTTAAATCAATTATCTTCACTTTTCCTTTCTATCATTATCAATTTC
>CM069173.1:4434274-4507632 GCA_035221665.1 Okamejei kenojei
TACTGTTTTTTCATTGTACCGTTGCTAGGCAAATTCATTTCATTTGCACTTTATGTATTGGGGATTGTTATCTTCTTTTTTTTTTTTTTGTATTTTGTGGTAGCCGTAGGGAGAAGCCGAGCGAACTCCTACTGCCCCGGTGCGGGACTGCACCTGAGGCGAGCGCGGGGACGACACGCAACGCGCACCGCGATCGGCGCCGGGTTGGACCCCTCTTTCCGCCCACAGTCCAGTTCCGGGGGGCCTGGCTCTCCCGCCACCGCCAAAGCAAGCTGTTTCCCTGGCGGGGAGGAACGAGATGCCCGATCCATGTTGGCGACGGCGACCAGCCGGTGCTCAACCACCTCCTGGTCACCCCACGCCTTCTATCTCAAGCGCCAGTTCTACCCCACTGTGTGTACCTCACCAAGTCCAGCCCCAGCAGTGGCTGTAATATTGGGGGTGTGGAAGGTGTGGGGGGGGTTATGCCCGAGAGCTGTGCCGAACTACCTCCTCTTTGGAGACCCACAGACTTGCAGGCTTTGCCTTGTAACTAGAACGACAATCCAGAACAATGGCCCCACCACGCAGTTAAGATAAGGAGTACGCCATTGAAGCTAATACTTCCCACGAGTGCCCTGTCGTATCTGAATGAATCTCGCATTTTTTGTTGAAACGTAACTCCCGCAGTTGCCTGTTAAAACACAGAAGTTGAAGTGGAAAAAAAAAGCTGGAGAAACCGCGCGTGAGTACAGGATCTAGGACGAAGAATGGGCCGACTTTGGCACCCTAGACGGCAGGAACCATGTTCCCGATGTTGGTGGAGTCACCAGAACCAGGGCCACAGTTTTAGAATAATGGGAAAGCCATTAGAACTGATACGAGGGAACACTATTACTCATGAGTTATGAGTCTGTCGAATTCTCATGCTCAGAGGGCGGTGGAGGCGGGTTCTCTGGATGCTTCAAGAGAAGAGCTAGTATAGGGCACTTAAAAAATAGCGAGTCCAGGATATGGGGAGAAGGCCGAACGGGGTAACAGATTGGGATAATCCCCAATGATGGAACATGTATCCAGCCTCCTAGCTTTCCAAACCCTAACAATCTAAATGTATCCAAAAAGATCCCCTCTTGCCTAAAACTCCATAGTGTACAACCCACCGCTCCATTCTCTTCTCGCATATACAGTCCCTGCCATCCTGGAATTCACCATGTGAACCTAATCGGCTGCACTCCCTCAATAGCAAAAACAAACACGTTGATGAGACGAGCAACGGGCCCCTTCATGAGCCATTAAAAGAAAAGCATAAGTGCCAAATCAGCAACTAGAGAGTAGAATTAAAGAGCGGAATTTTCACATATTTCGAAAGATGATTTCAGCGGGAAATATGTGCGAAAGACTGGGCCGAACTTAAACGAGAAATGGTTATCAGATGGCGGTGAATGCGCAACATATCATAGACCTGACTACCTTCGGAGAGTTTTGTGGTGAACAGAAGGTGGATGTTTAACAATATAATAAGTGAAACAAGGAAGAGGGGAACTTTCAGCTATTATAAGGGACTTTACGATAGGAATAGAACTTTATGAATCCATGAGAGACTTGGTCTGCAAAACACGTCATAACAACCCAAGCTATACGTCAACTAAAGAGACCTGTAGAGAGGATTTGGTTGTGGTGGTGGAGGGTGGTGGGGGGGGGGGGGGTGGGAAGAGAGGGTAGTCAGTCTAACCCCCACGACTGTAAGCGGGATGAGTTGTACAGTATTTGATAGCCACAGGCAGAAGGATCACCTGTTGGTGTTTCCAGTGCAGCATCTTCGTGGAACCAGTCGGTCGCTGAACATCGGAGCAGCTGGCATGTGCCCTCCTGGATTTAGAAGGAACCGAGAGGAAATCTCTTTGAAACATACAAGATTGGTTAAGGGTTTGGACACGCTAGAGGCAAGGAACGTGATCCCGATTTTGGGGGAGTCGAGAACCAGGGGCCGTACACACACAGTTAAGAATAAGTGGGTTCGGCCGTTTAGAACAGGAGACGAGGAAACACTATTTTTTTCTCACCGACGATGTGAGTCTTGTGTAATTCTCTCCTCAGAGGGCGGGGAGGGCTGGTTATCCCTGGATACTTTCAAGATCTAGCTAGATAAGTTAGCGGAGTCAGGGGCTATGGGGAGAAGGCAGAACGGGGTGCTGATTGTGGATGTATCAGCCATGGACATCAGAATGGCTTAAAAAGGGCCAAAATGGCCTGCTCCTGTCTATGTCTATATGAAAGATTGGGGGGTGGGGGGGGAGTCAGTCTACCCCAAGACTGGGGATGGGGGGGACATGATTTACGTTTTGATAGCCGCAGGGAAGACGGATCTCCTGTGACCGTTCAGCCGGCTGCATCTCTGTGAACCAGTCTGTTGCTGAGGTGCTCCTCAGGTTTGACCATGGTCAACGGAACGTGGGGGGGGGGGGGAGGTGAGCTTAATCTCCAGCAGCTCCGGCAGTTTTGAGCACACCCTCCCCTCCAAGACCAAACTCCCGTGAATTCCCACTCCACCTCCACCACCCCATGACGAGCCGGCTATCCTGGAACGAGCTAGCCTCACTTGACCTCCGAACCCTTCTGTGTAAGTTTGATGAGTTACATTCACAACTCCCAGCCCGCTCCATTCACTCAGCATACGACATCCCGCCATCGCCCCGTGATTTAACCTTGTAAACCCCCCCCCTACCTGCCCTCCCCTCAATATTGAGTTTCTTGCCTGTCTCTAGCTGCCTTCCAGCATATGCCACATCACCGCCGAGAACACAACGAATGAAAACTCTCCTCTCGATCCTGGGCTCGTTCCAAAACACCTACCTTTGCAAAAGCCCCCAAGGAACAACTCCTCCAAAGAACGCTGTGAACTAGATCCTCGTCCCTAACCGACCCACACATGGTTTGATGTTTTAAGTCAACTGCAGATTTGACGATTCAAAAAATCAATTTAAATTCAACTGAAGGCTGGGATAGGAGGGGTATGGCCCCGAACCAGGGTGAGATTGAGGGGGGGGGGATCTTATAGAAATGTACAACATTCTTAGGGTTTGGACAGGCCTAGATGCAGGAAGAATTTTTTTCCCGATGTTGGGGAAGGACCAGAACAAGGGTCACATTTAAGGATAAAGGGGAACGTCTTGAGGACCGAGATGAGAAAAACATTTTTCACACAGAGAGGGTGAATCTGTGGAATTCTCTGCCACAGAATGTATTGAGTCCAGTTCATTGGCTATATTTAAAGAGGGAGTTAGATGTGCCCTTGTGGCTACAGATCAGGTATGGAGAGAAGGCAGTACGGATACTGAGTTGGATGATCCAGCCATGTATCATGTTTGAATGGCGGTGCAGGCTCGAAGGCCGAATTGCCCCTCCCTGCATCTATAATTTCTAGAGTTTCTATGACTAGGAGACAGGCTGAACTTTGTTGCCTTCCACACAGTGAAGAATGCTGTGGTGGATGTTTGTGTTAAACTTCACTGTGCATTGTATGTTATTTTTAAGTGTATCGCTGCTGGCAAATTCATTTCACTGCACCTTTGGGTGTACGTGACGGAGAAAGTTGACTTTGACTTGAACTCGCTGATAGAGTCTTTGAGATTATGAAACAGTAACACATGGTGCGGCTTACTAGACTCACAGCACCTGCCAAGTGCATCGGAGAACACGGGCGATAGAAAGGTACAGGAATAAAAAAAAGAACTGCACACGCCGGTTTGTGCCAAAGACGAACGCAAAATGCTGGAGTCACTCAGCGGGTCAGGCAGCATCTCTGAAGAAAACGGATAGCTGACTCTAGACTTGGACGAGGTAGAGCGGGGTGGAAGATTGCAACCTCCACTCTGTTTCGACTGATGCACTCCAACGCGACACGGCACAAACGAAGACATCAAGAGAACAAGTTGTTCCGACAACTTCAGGCTGTGCACGCACCACAAAGCGAAAGAAGACGGCCCTTCAGCAATTCTAGTCATGGTGGCTCAGCGGTAGAGTTGCTGCCTCATGGCAAACGCGGCGCGGGTTCGACCCCGACTACAGGCGCTGTCTGCATGGAGTTTGTACGTTCTCCCCGTGGGTTTCCCCCGAGATCTTCGGTTTCCTCCCGCACTCCAAAACGTACATAGAAACATAGAAACATAGAAATTAGGTGCAGGAGGAGGCCATTCAGCCCTTCGAGCCTGCACCGCCATTCAATATGATCATGGCTGATCATCCAACTCAGTATCCTGTACCTGCCTTCTCTCCATACCCCCTGATCCCCTTAGCCACAAGGGCCACATCCAACTCACTCTTAAATATAGCCAATGAACTGCATCAACTCCCTCTGTGGCAAGATTCCAGAACACGCCACTTCCTGTGTGAAAAAAGTCTTTCTCATCTCGGTCTTAAAGGATTTCCCACCCTTATCCTTAAGCTGTACCCCTGTCCGGCTTCCCCAACATTGGGAACCCAATCTTCCTGCATCTAGCCTTCCAACCCCTTAAGAATTTGTAGGTTCTATAAGATCCCCTCTTCAATCTCCTAAATTCCAGAGAGTATAAACCGAGTCTATCCAGTCTTTCTTCATAAGACAGTCCTGACATCCCAGGAATTCAGTCTGGTTTGTAGGTTAATTGGCTGGGAATGTACAAGAAGAAATTTGGTCCCTAGTGGTGAGGATGGTGGTTAAATGTGCGGGATCGCTGGTCGGGCGCGTACCCGGTGGCCGAAGGGCCTGTTTCCGCGCTGTAATCGCTAAATAAAACAAAATAGTCCATGCCAACCTAAAAAAAAAAGCGCTCACCCTGTGAACCAGCACTATATCCCACCCACTACGAATATTCACAATTTTACCAAAGCTGATTAGCTCCTACAAACCTTTCGCACGTCTTTTAGCGTGGGAGGAAAAACGGAGCACCCGAGAAAACCCACGCGGTCACAGGAGAGCGTAACAAAGCCCCGTACAGACAGCGCGCCAGCGTCGGCTAGACCCCGGGGTCTCTGGCACTGGAGAAGCATTTATATCCACAGTGCCACTGTGGTTATAAATGCTCGAAGAAGGTCCCGACATGAAATTGCCTCCTCTTCGCTCCAAAAAAAATGCTGCCCGACCCGCTGAGTTATTCTGGCACAGTGGCGTCCTTTTGTGTACTAACTATACTTTTTTTCACACTGAAGTCTGGCTGAGCCAGGGCCCCTAGGAATAAGACTGGCACAAGCCCTAGAATAGTTTTGCGGACTACTGGAGAGACAGTTTGGTGGATTACTGTGGAGTTTAGAAGATGAGCGGAGGCTCTCATTGAAACATATAAAGATTATTAGGTTTGGTCTATTACATCTAAATGGCGTCACCAAGTTTGGTAAAGGGGAAGTACAACGGGATCTGGGGGTCCTTGTACATCAGTCTATGAAAGTAAGCATGCAGGTACAGCAGGCAGTGAAGAAAGCCAATGGCATGTTGGCCTTTATAACAAGAAGAATCGAATATAGGAGCAAAGAGGTCCTTCTGCAGTTAGTGAGACCACACCTGGAGTATTGTGTGCAGTTTTGGTCCCCTAATTTGAGGAAGGACTTTCTTCATAAGGTAGTTTTACTGGGCAATATTAGTTCGTATTTTGATTGGTCAAAAAACGCGCAGTTTCCAGCGGGCAATATTACTTGGTATTTTTCTTCTTCCGGGTTTCGCCATTGACTTTACGTAGAAAAACTGCGGTCAATCACAAAGCTCCAAGTGTGAATCTTAGGAATTATTTTAATTTACGTGGGGATAGGTAATAATTATAATATTGACTGGCTTCTTAGTGAGACACCAGGAAATATTGTCCGCCACTGAATCATATTTGCCCCGTCTTTCGACTCGGAAATATGATTTCAGTTTGGCAATATTTCCTGGGTATCCCTCAAGGCCACTCAATATTATATAAATTATTAAGGGTTTGGACACGTTCTAGATGCAGGAAACGTGTTCCTGAATGTGGGGAGTCAGAACTAGAGGCCACCGTTAAGAACGGAGACGAGGAAACACTTTTCTCACAGAGAATTCTCTGCCTTGGAGGCCGTTCTCTGGATACTATTTCCAAGAGAGAACGAGATAGGGCTCCTAAAAGATGAGCAGTTAGGGGATATGGGGAGCAGGCAAGAATGGGGTACTATTGTGGATGATCACTTTGAATGGCGGTGCTGCTGAAGGGCCGAAATGTCAACTCCTGCACCTATTGTCTATAGTTCTACACGCAGCCACGCGACTTTCGCAGTCTGGTTGAGAACGCCTCATCCACGGACCAGCAAGAAATTGCACAGTGCTTTGTGGACGCAGCCCAGCCGTAACACAGACCCAACCTCCTTTCCATCTACTTCCATCTACACCTCACACTGCCGTCGGCAAGGCCAGCAGCATCATCACGGACCAGTCTCGGCCCCCGGCCGCACCCTCTCCTCCTCCATCCACCCCTCCCCCATCAGGCAAGATTACAGAGTGTGAGAACGCACGCACACACACCTCAGATTCAGGGAGATTTCTCCCCGACTGTTATCAGGCAACTCTCACCAAACAGAGAGCGGCACTCCTGACTCACCATCTATCCTCATTGGAGACCCTCGCACTATCTTTAATCAGACGTTTACTTATCGTGCTAAACATTATTCCATTTACCATGTTGCTGCGCACTGTGACGCTCGATTGTAATTGTTTTTTCCGGTGACTGGTTAGCACGCAGCATCTTTATTTACTGTACCTTTGCTACACGTGGCAATAAACTAATATGTTTTACCTATTATCTGCGCGCTTGACGGCAACATAGTATTCATCGTGTAGATTTTTTCTCTGAAAGAGAACAGGCATCGCGGGGGGGGGGAGGGTGGCATGCAGCATCACACGGCACTACCTACCCTCCCCCCCGCACGCAACTCTACACTACTCTCTACTCCCCCTTGATAATAATATTATATTAAGTTGCTCCTTTTACCCCCATAAACCGCCCTATCCACCGACAAATAGCCCCCAACTCGCAGGCGGCGTCTGGGGGTGGGGGGGGTGGAGAGTGAGGGCAACGGAGAGACAGGGAGAAAAAGGTGCAAGACATATGGCACAGAGGGAGAGGGGGGAGGAGGAGGGGGGGGGGGGTAAGGGAGGTGGAGAGGGGAGAGAGAGGGGGGGAGAGACGGAGTGAGAGCCGAAATGCAACCGTGCGTCACGCGTTCAGAATGTTCTGGAAATGAAGCGTCCACGTCTCATGCACGAAAGCTGCTGCTGCTTCTTTCGTGTGGCGTGCACAGCCTAAATTTGTTTTGACAACTTGTTCTATTTGATCTTACCGTTATGGCGCTGTGAGTCGTTGATTGCATTAGTCGAAACAGGGCGGACCACGTGAAGGTTGCAATCTTCCACCCCGCACGAAAGCTGTCGGCAGCTCTATGGAATTCAGGCCACCCGAATTACGTGCTACATCTCGAAAGGCGTCAAATGAACTGTGATGCGAAGGGCCGTTTGGTCCCATCTCCACCATACCGTGCCCCCCCCCCACCCATGTCCAGCAGCGGTAGGGACCTTAAACTGTGGCTTCTCCCCCACCGAGCCTTGCGTTGGCTGCACCGAAGCTTCAGTGTCATCCCTCAGCACGTACTCCTGCAGTCTGCAACATTCCCGGACGGACATCTCGCTCTGCTGGGTGGTGAACAATGCTCGGGCAGACCAAAGGGCGTCTTTTACCGAGTTTATGACCCTCCAATCAGCACATCGTTGTCAGCCTCTGATACGTGTCCTTGGGAACAGTCCGTAAATCACCGAGTCCTCTGTGACGGAGCTGTTCGGGATAAAGCGTACCAGGGACCCTTGCATTTTGCTCCAGACTCTTTTAGCAAACCCACACTCTGTAAAGAGGTGGGCAACCGTCTCCTCTCCATAGCAGCCGTCCCGGGGGCAGCGTAGAAATAACTGCAGATGCTGAGAATCTGAGATAAAACCAGAAAGTGGTAACACACAGCAGGACAGGGCAGTACCCGAGGGGGGACAGGATTTCCGTTGATCTACACTGATAACTTGGCAGTTATCAGTTTGGCATGTGTGTTTTTAAAAATATATATTTTTATTAGAAGCATGTATACAAATAGTTATAAGCGACAATTTAATTACAAATTTCTTACATTGCTTCACTTTTTACTTATTTTTGTTAAGAATAAAGATAAAGAGAGAAAAAAAATCCCGACCAATAAGAGAAACTATAAAGAGAAAAAGAAGACCGTGTGTGATTTTTATTTTGATTTTTTACGTTGGGCAGGTGCTGTACATCCAGGCCTTTGTCTGGTCTTTTCCTCGTTGGCAAGTTCATGAGGAAGGTGTTCTTCGGGCAACTGCGGGCTGCCGAGATGGAGGTGAGATGGCCATTTGTCTTGCGATCGCCCACGGCACCGAACTCTGGTTACGCTGGAGGCAGGCAACAGGTTCCGAATGTTCGGGGGGAGGGATTCCAGAACCAGGGGCCAATATACAATAGGTGCAGGAGTAGGCCATTCGGCCCTTCGAGCCAGCACCGCCATTCAATGTGATCACAGTTTAAGAAGAAGGGGTCGGCCATTTTGAACGGAGATGTGGAAAAAACGTTTCACCCCAAGGATCTAGTGAGTCTGTGGAATTCTCTTGCATCAGAGGGCAGAGCGGAGGCCATTCTCTGGATGCTTTCAAGGGAGAGTTAGATAGAGCTCTTAAAGATAGCTTTAGTCTCAAGGGACGTGGGGAGAATGCAGGGACGGGGTACTGATCACAGTGAATGGCGGTGCTGGCTCGAAAGGCCGAATGGCCTACTCCTGCACCTATTGTCTATTGTTATATTAGTAACTGTTGGGGAACATTCAGTGGGTCGGGCAGCACCTGTAGGAAGAGAAGCCGTTGACCAAGCGGAAGCTCTGAATGCTTTTTGGTTTTGAGATACACCGTACACCAGCACTATCCTACGAGCTAGGCCCGATTTACAATTTTTACCGAAGCCAATTAACCTATAAACCTTTACGTCTTTGGAGTGTGGGTGGAAACTGGAGGTCCCGGAGAAGACCCACGCGGTCACAGGGAGAACGTGCAAACTCCATGCAGACAGTGCAGGGGCTGTCCCACTGTGGCGACCTAATGGGTGAGTTTGGGAGAGTTTGACCTTCCACCTCCCTTCGACTATCTTGAAGACTGTCTACAACTACCTTTGACTACCCGACGACTACCCTCCTCCGTACAGAAAGCAACCAGTACACAGGGAAGGGACCCGACCCAAAACGATCCACCCATTCCTTCTCCCTCCATAAGATGAGTTTACTCCAGCTGAATTTACTCCCAGCTTTATGTGTCTAGCTTTGTAAAAACAGCATCTGCAGTTCCCATCCTGTGGTTGTGTGTGTGTGTGTGTGTGTGGTGTGTGTGTCTCTGTGTATCTGTCTCTGTCTGTCTGTCTGTCTGTCTGTCTGTCTGTCTCTGCCTTGTGTGTCCTGGCCTCCCCTGTGTCTGCCTCCGCTCTGTGTCGGCCTCCCTCTGTGTCCTGCCTCCTCTGTGTCTGCCTCCTCTGTGTCTGCATCCTCTGTGTCTGCCTCCACTGTGTCTGCCTACCTCTGTGTCTGGCCGTCCCTCTGGTCTGGCCTCCCTCCTGTCCTGCCTCCCTCTGTGTCCTGCCTCCCTCTGTGCTGCCTCCCTCTGTGTCTGCCTCCCTCTGTGTCTGCCTCCCTCTGTGTCTTGCCTCCCCTCTGTGTCTGCCTCCCTCTGTGTCCTGCCTCCCTCTGTGTCTGCCTCCCTCCTGTGTCTGCCTCCCTCTGTGTCTGCCTCCCTCTGTGTCTGCCTCCCCGTGTCCTGCCGCTCCCTCTGTGTCTGCCTCCCTCTGGTGTCTGCCTCCCTCTGTGTCTTGCCTCCCTCTGTTCTGCCTCCCTCTGTGTCTGCCTCCCTCTGGTGTCTGCTCCCTCTGTGTCGTATGCCTCCTCTGTGTCTGCCTCCTCTGTGCCTGCCCCCCTCTCTGTGGTACTGCCTCCCTCTCTGTGCTGCCCCCCTCTCTGTGCCTGCCCCCCTCTCTGTTCCTGCCACCCCTCTCATGTGCCTGCCCCCACTCTCTTGCCTCGCCCCCCTCTCTGTGCCTGCCCCCCTCTCTGTGCCTTGGCCCCCCTCTCTGTGACATGCCCCCCTCTCTGTGCCTGCCACCCTCTCGTGCCTGCCCCCCCCCCTCTGTGCCTGCCCCTTCCTCTGTGCCTGCCCCCCCCTCTGTGCCTGCCCCCCCTCTGTGCCTGCCCCGCCCCTCTGGTGCCTGCCCCCCCTCTGTGCCTGCCCCCACCCTCTGAGCTGCCCCCCCCTCTGTGCCTGCCCCCCCCTCTGTGCTGCCCCCCCCTCTGTGCCTGCCCCCCCCTGTGCTGCCCACCCCCTCTGTGCTGCCCCCCCCTCTGTTGCCTGCCCCCCGCCTCTGTGCCTGCCCACCCTCTGTGCCTGCCCCCCCCTCTTGTGCCTGCCCCCCCCTCTGTGCCTGCCCCACCCTCTGTGCCTCTGTGCCTGCCCACCCCTCTGTGGCCTGCCCCCCCTCTGTGCCTGGCCTCCCCCCCTCTGTGACCTGCCCCCCCCTCTGTGCCTGCCCCCCCTCTGTGCCTGCCACCCCCCCTGTGCCTGCCCCCCCCTCTTGTGGTCTGCCCCCCTCGTGCCTGGCTGCCCCCCCCTCTGTGCCCTGCCCCCCCCTCCTGTGCCGGCCCCCCCCTCTGTTCCTGCCCCCCCCCTCTGTGCCTGCCCCCCCCTCGTGCCCTGCCCCCCCCTCTGTGCCTGCCCCCCCCCTGTGCCTGCCCCCCCCTCTGAGCCTGCCCCCCCCTCTGTCCTGCCCCCCCCTCTTGCCTGCCCCCCCCTCTTGGCCTGCCCGCCCCCTCTGTTGCCTGGCCCCCCCCTCTGTGCCTGCCCACCCCTCTGTGCCTGCCCCCCCCTCTGTGCCTGCCCCCCCTCTGTGCCTGCCCCCCCTCTGTGCCGTCCCCCCCTCTGTGGCCTGCCCCCCCTCTGTGCCTGCCCCCCCCTGTGCCTGCCCCCCCCTCTGTGCCAGCCCCCGCCCTCTGTGCCGGCCCCCCCTCTGTGGCCTGCCCCCCCTCTGTGCCCTGCCCCCCTCTGTGCCTGCCCCCCCTCTGTGCATGCCCCCCCCTCTGTGCCTGCCCCCCCTCTGTGCCGGCCACCCCTCTGTGCTGCCCCCCGACTGCTCTGTCTATTCTACCCAGGTAGTTAACCGTTTAGTTCATCAGAACTGTGGAAGCTATTTATTTATTTATTTTATTTATGATTAATGCGGTTCTTCCCTTCCTGTTTCCCCAGCATTTAATCGAGCGCTCGTGGTACGCAGTGACGGAGACCTGCCTGGCGTTCACCGTCTTCAGGGACGACTTCAGCCCGCGCTTTGTGGCCATCTTCACACTGCTCCTCTTCCTCAAATGCTTCCACTGGCTGGCTGAGGACCGCGTGGACTTTGTGAGTGTGGCCTGGCCCTGGGTCTGTTTTAGTTTAGTTTAGAGATACAGCGCGGAAACAGGCCCTTCGCACATTAACGCCATCCTACGCACATTAGGGACAACTTTCACATTTGTACCAAGCCCATTAACCTACAAACCCGTACGTCTTTGGACTGCGGGAGGAAGCCAAAGATCTCGGAGAAAATCCACGCAGGTCACGGGGAGAACGTGCAAACTCCGTACAGACAGCGCCCGTAGTCGATATCGAACCCGGGCCTCCGGCGCTGCATTCGCTGCTAAGGGCCTGTCCCACTGAACGAGGTAATTCAAGAGCTCTCCCGAGTTTAAAAAAAAATCAAACTCGTGGTAAGCACGTAGAACGAACGTAGCGGGTACGTCGGAGCTCGGGAGCGTCTCTTAGCGGCCCGTAACGCTAACGGCGGGTACTCGGGAAATGCGGTAAGCTCGGGAAGACTCGTGAAGCTTTTCAACATGTGAAAAATTTTTTTGTCACGAGAGCCCCGACTACCTGCGAGCGGCCATTGCCGTAATTCTCCCGAGTTGGAATCGGGGGAAACCCGGGAGAGCTCTTGAATTAGCTGGCGCAGTGGGACAGGCCCTTAAGGCGGCTCTCTGCAGAGCTGGGAGTTTGTGGCCAGAGTAGGTTGCACCCAGCTTAACGCAGATGTCGAGGCAGCAGAGCTAAGGCAGTCGGTGGAAGAAATGGAAGATAGACACACAATGCTGGAGTAACTCAGCGGGACCGGCAACATGTTTAAGGAATGGAACCTGTCAGGGTTCGGGTAAAATCGAGATGGTATACAAAAAAGCTGGAGAAAACTCAGCGGGTGAGGCAGCATCTACGGAGTGAAGGAATTGGGCGACGTATTTGGGCTCGAAACCCCTTCCATCAGACCAACGTTCCCAAATAGCGGAGCAATATAGACCACTCCTGCTCAAATGCAACGGGCCTGACGTGTAGTAACGCAACGTAGCGGAACGTGGCCTTTTTCATCCATTTAGGGTGCCATTTAGAACGAGACGAGGAAACGCTTTTTCACACAGAGAGTTGTGAGTGTGTGGAATTCTCTGCCTCAGAGGGCGGTGGAGGCCGGTTCTCTGGATACTTTCAAGAGAGAGCTAGATGGGGCTCTTAAAGATAGCGGAGTCAGGGGATACGGGGAGAAGGCAGGAACGGGGTACTGATTGGGGATGATCAGCCATGATCACATTGAATGGCGGTGCTGGCTCGAAGGGATGAATGGCCTACTCCTGCACCTGTTGTCTATTGTCTAGAGCGGGCACCCAGAGATGACATGGTTGGCTGTCTGTTGTTGTGAAGATTAATGATGGGCTAGGATGAGTTGGAGACAGGGTGCAGGTGTTTAGCTTTAGTTCGAGTGAGCTAATTTGGCAGCAGCTTCCTTTATTCAGTAGATACTGGCAGTGTCGGTGATGAGAGCAGGTATTCTGTGAGAGAGGGGGTTATTCTGAGACGAACTAACCTTCCCAGGGTGTCGTGGGCCTAACTCAACCATCATCTGCGCTCACCGCGAAACGAGTATGGCTGTCCTCGCAGGTCCTGTCAAAGAAGTGCGGACCGACATTTAAAATCTCCTTCTAGGCCCCCTTTGGGTCATGCTGACCATGGGTGTCTCTAGGGTTGGAGGACGCCCGTGCGTGACTCTGTTTAACGTGGGGAGACTGGTGCACAGACAGCCACCCCACGGTCCTTGACGGATCTGGGTCAGGATCCAGTGGGCATGGAGTCCAAGACGACCGGGACCCTTTTCTGCCGCAGCCTTCATCCACGCTTCCCAGCCGTTTGGCGCTCACTAAGGTCATCCACCGTCCACCTAGTTGATGTCTTGGTTGATTTGGCTCTTTGTCAGAGACCCTCCCTCCCCCTCGACCTTACCGCCATGGGTGGCCTGCAGGAGCGTGCTCCAGACGGCACCGCTCTCAGGATCTCGGGTCCACACAGGCTTCTCCACCACGACAAGGTGACAATCCACGGAGACCAACTCAACGAGACACCAGTGAAGGGAGGAGCCCCCTTGGTAACCCCAATAGTCTACTTGCATCCACAGGATTAGGGTTTTTTTTAAAGAGCTAGTGAAAATATGTTAGGTTGGCTCGTTTTTTTTTTGCATATGAAGTCATTTATTGTAAGTTGGTATATTTGGTTAGATAGTTAGATAATACTTTGGGCTTGGTTTTCGTAGTTGGGTGCTTATCCTGGAGTTATAGCACAAGCACCTCATTTTAATTGGAATAAGGTTTAGAAACATAGAATCATAGACAATAGGTGCAGGAGGAGGCCATTCGGCCCTTCGAGCCAGCACCGCCATTCATTATGATCATGGCTGATCGTCCCCTATCAATAACCCGTGCCTGCCTTCTCCCCATAATCCTTGCCTCCACTCGCCCCTAGAGCTCCATCCAACTCTCTCTTAAATCCATCCAGTGACAGGCCTCCACTGCCCTCTGTGGCAGGGAATTCCATAAATTCACAACTCTCTGGGTGAAAACCTTTTTTACTCACCTCAGTCTTAAATGGCCTCCCCTTTATTCTCAGACTGTGTGGCCCCTGGTTCTGGACTCGCCCAACATTGGGAACATTTTTCCTGCATCTAGCTCTTTCCAGTCCCTTTTATTAAATTGTATATGTTTCTGTAAGACCCCCCCCCCCCCCCTCTCATCCTTCTAAAAGGATTAGTGCAAGATAAAGCCAGCAAGGGTCATCAATGAGGTAGACAGTAGTTCCGGACTGCTCTCTGGTTGTGGTAGGATGGTTCAGTTACCTGATAACAAGCTGGAAGAAACTGACCTGAAAACTGAGGTTTCACACTGTTATGCGTGGGCCAGGGTGGCGACTGTCTTTGATTATTCTCTGCTGGCCTTGCCTTGGGTGGATTGCATGGAAGGGTGGTGATTGCATGCAAATGCTATTGTCTGGAGCTCCTCCACTTGCATGGGGCCTGAGGGGTTTTTTCCTTATGCAAAAACCATGCTGATCGCGAGGAAATGAGTGAGGAGGAGTCGGTAGAGCAAAGAGGTCCTTCTGCGTTGTACAGGGCCCAGTGGAGACCACACCTGAGTATTGGTGCAGTTCTGGTCCCCTAATTTGAGGAAGAACATTCTTGCTATTGAGGGAGTGCAGCATAGATTCACCAGATTAATTCCCGGGATGGCGGGACTGTCGTACGCTGAGATAATGCAGCGGCTGGGCTTGTACACTCTGGAGTTTAGAAGGATGAGAGGGGATCTGATTGAAACGTGTAAGATTATTAAGGGCTTGGACACGCTAGAGGCAGGAAACACGTTCCCGATGTTGGGGGAGTCCAGAACCAGGAACCACACACAGTTTAAGAATAAGGGGTAAGCCGTTTGGAACAGAGACGAGGAAACACGTTTTCACACACAGAGTTGTGAGTCTGTGGAATTCTCTTAGAACGGAGACGAGGAAACATCTTTTCACACAGAGAGTTGTGAGTCTGTGGAATTCTCTGCCTCGTAGGGCGGTGGAGGCTGGTTCTCTGGATACTTTCAAGAGAGAGCTAGATAGGGCTCCTAAATATAACGGAGTCAGGGGATATGGGCAGAAGGCAGGAACGGGGTACTGATTGGGGATGATCAGCCATGATCACATTGGCGGTGCTGGCTCGAAGGGCCGAATGGCCTACTCCTGCACCGATTGTCTATTGTCTATTCCTCTCGTGATTTTATACACCTCTATAAGATCGCCGCCTCATCCTCCTGCGCTCCAAGGAATAGAGACCCAGCCTGCTCAACCTCTCCCTGTAGCTCACGCCCTCTAGTCCCGGCAGCATCCTCGTACACGTGAAGTCTAATGAGGGGTTTGTGCTGTGGGTGGCAACGCTGCTGTTTTCTGTCCCGACGGGACCTGCTGTCCTCGCTGATCACTTTGTGTTTCCCCGCAGATGGAGCGGAGCCCGAACATCTCCGTGCTGTTTCACCTCCGCGTTACCTGTAAGTGCCGCTGTGTCAAGGGAGCCTCTGGTGGCCCTTGGATATTTTTTGGGGGGGGGGGGGGTTATAGTTTCACTGTGCCTGCATCTCACCCATATGCGTTGATGGGCACCATATCTGAGGAAGGATGGACAATAGACAATAGGTGCAGGAGGAGGCCATTCGGCCCTTCGAGCCAGCATCGCCATTCAATGTGATCATGGCTGATCATCCCCAATCAGTACCCCGTTCCTGCTTTTTTCTCATATCCCCTGACTTCGCTATTTTTAAGAGCCCTATCTAGCTCTCTCTTGAAAGAATCCAGAGAACCTGCCTCCACTGCCCTCTGAGGCAGAGAATTCCACAGACTCACCACTCTCTGTGAGAAAATGTGTTTCCTCGTCTCCGTTCTAAATGGCTTACTCCGTATTCTTAAACTGTGTGTGGCCCCTGGTTCTGGACTCCCCCAACATCGGGAACATGTTTCCTGCCTCTAGCGTGTCCAACTCTCATCCTTCTAAACTCCAGAGTGTACAAGCCCAGCCGCTCCATTCTCTCAGCATGTGACAGTCCCGGGATGTGCTGGCTCTGGTGAGGGTCCAGAGGAGGTTTACAAGAACGATCCCAGGAAACAGGCCCTTCGGCCCAATTTGCTCACACCGGCCAACATGTCCGAGCTACACTAGTCCCACCTGCCCGCATTTGGTCCATATCCCTCCAAACCTGCCCTATCCTTGTACCTGTCTAACTGTTTCTTAAACGTTGGGATAGTCCCAGCCTCAACTACCTCCTCCGGCAGCTCGTTCCATATGACGAGCGTTTGTCGGCGCTGGGCCTGTATGTACTCGCTGGAGTTTGGAAGAACGAGGAGGGATCTCATTGAAACGTACAGAATAGTGAAAGACCTGGACAGAGTGGATGTGGAGAGGATGTCAGGGGTTATGGGGAGAAGGCAGGAGAATGGGGTTAGGAGGGAGAGATAGATCAGCCATGATTGTATGGCGGAGTAGACTTGATGGGCCGAATGTGGTGGTGGGTGTATGGAACGAGCTGCCAGAGGAGGTAGTTGAGGCTGGGACTATCCCAATGCTTAAGAAGCAGTTGGACAGGTACATGGCTAGGACAGGTTTGACGGGATATGGGCCAAACGCAAGCAGGCGAGACAAGTGTAGCTGGGACATGTTGGCCGGTGTGGGCAAGATGGGCCGAAAGGCCTGTTACCTCACTGTATCGCTCTATGACACTAATTGAGGGTGGATTAGGGGAGGCGTTGGTAGAGGGGGAAGGGCAGATGAGGAGGGGGCGTGGGCGGCTGAGGGTTGGTTGGGGGGGCGCGCACAGTCGAGGGGAGGGAATTTAGGGGAGGGGGAGTTGGGGGTGACTGAAATTGTAGGCCTGTGTTTTGTACGTGGAGCTGAAGGTTGGTGAGTATATTTGTACCCTGTGCATCTGTGGTACAGGATTTGCATAGGTGATGCTAAAAGTTGCCGCGGTGGGACACCCCCCCCGCCCCCCCCCCCCCCCACCCCCCCCCCTTCCCCCAATCTCTGCAGCTGTGCCTCTGACGTGTCTTCTCGGAACGCTGCATGGCTTGCGGGGAAGTGGTTGAGTCCAGCGCTGCATTCTTGGCCCCGACTACGCTGCTGCACTGGAGGTCGGCCCGCACCTGCTAACGTGCAGCTGGAACCGACGGGGCCACGGTTATTTTTAAGGCCTAATATTTCTAACAGTATTTTGAGCCTTGGTGCAGGAAATGAATTGTGTCCTACTGACCACACACACACACACACACACACACCACACACAGCACAAGGGAACCACACACACACACACACACGCACACAGGCCCGCGCGGTTTTAGTGGCTGCCGGTCCCGCGCTCTCTCTCTCTTCTCTCAATTCTCTCGCCTTCTCTTCTCGCTCTCTCTCTCGCTCTCTCTCACGTCTCTCTCGCTCTCTCTCTCTCTCGCTCTCTCTCTCCGCTCTCTCTCTCTCTCGCTCTCTCCTCTCGCTCCTCGTCTCTCTCGCTCTCCTCGCTCCGCTCTCTCTCTCGCTCTACACCTCTCGCTCTCGTCTCTCGCTCTCTTCTTCTCTCGCTCTCTCTCTCGCTCTCATCTCTCCTCGTCGCTCTCCTCTCATCGCTCTCTCTCTCGCTCTCTCTCTCGCTCTCTCTCTCTCGACTCTCTCTCATCTCTCTTCTCCTCCTCTCCGCATACTTCTCCTCGCTCTCTCACATCTCTTCGCTCTCTCTCTTCGCTCTCTCTCTCTCTCGCTCTCTCTCATCTCGCCCTCTCCTCTCACGCTCTCCTCTCCTCCTCTCTCGCTCCTTCGCTTCGCGCCCTCTCTCTCGCTCTCGGCTCTCTCTCCTCTCCTCTCTCGCTCTCTCTCTCGCTCTCTCCTCCTCTCTCGCTCTCTCCCCTCGCTCCTCTTCTCGCTCTCTCTCTACGCTCTCCTCTCTCTCATCTCCTCGCTCTCCTCTCTCGCCCCTCTCCTCTCGTCCCTCTCTCTTTCTCTCCCCTCTCTCTCCCCCCCCTCTCCATCTCTCCTCCCCTCCCCCTCTCTCTCTCTCCTCTCTCTCTCCCCCTCCCCTCCCCCTCCCCTCTCTCCCCCCCTGCTCTCTCCCATCGCCTCTTTCTCTCCCCCTCCTCCCTCTCTCTATCTCTCCCCCCCCTCCTCTCTCCCCTCCTCCCTCTCTCTCCCCTCCCCTTCCTCTCTCTCTCCCTCCACTCTCTCTCCCTCTCTCTCTCTCTCTCCGCTCACCTGTCTCTCTGTCCCCCCCCACTCTCCCCTTCTCTCTTTCTCTCCCCTTCCCCACTCACCGCTCCCCTCCTCACCCCGTCTCTCTCCCTTCCCCCCTCTCCTTCCCATCCCCAATCTCTCCCCCTCTCCTTCGCCCTCTCTCTGTCTCTCCACCCCTCCCCCCCCCCCCCCCCCCCCCCCAAACATGCGTTGGGGAAACAGACCCAACGGGTCTGCACTTGGTCTAGTACTCTATAAGACAATGCAACGTATAGCCTTCAGTCATGTGTAGGAATGAACTGCAGACACTGCTTCAAACCGAAGATCGACACAAAGCTGGAAACTTTTTAGTTTAAACCAACATCTGCTGTTCCTTCCTCCACTTTAATACCCCATCCCATCTCAACACTGACCTCTCTGTCCTGGGCCTGCACCTCTGTCAAGAGAGAGATCCAACGCAAACTGGAGGAATAGCATCTCACATTTCGGTAAAAAAACTGAGCGAGACGGACAACATCTCTGGAGAAAAGGAATAGGCGACGTTTCGGGACGAGACCCTCCTTCAGACTGAGAGTCAGGGGAAAGGGAAACGAGAGATTTAGATGGTGATCTAGAGAGAGAGAGAGAGAGATAGAACAGATGAATAAAAGATATGCAACAAAGTAATGGAAGGTGGACAAAAATGCTGGAGAAACCCAGCGGCTGAGGCAGCATCTATGGAGCGAAGGAAATGGGCGACCATCGATTGTCCAGCATCTGCAGTTCCTTCTTAAACATTCAACTGAAGAAGGGTCTCGACCCATTCCTTCGCTCCAGTGATGCTGCCTGACCCTGCTTCCTCTTCGTTTCGACCCGAAACGTCGCCTATTTCCTTCGCTCCATAGATGCTGCCTCAGCCGCTGAGTTTCTCCTGCATTTTTGTCCACCTTTTAATTTTTCCCGCATCTGCGGTTCTTTCTCAAACAACTGCGGCAAAGTAATGATGATAAAGGAGATGGGGCCCATTGTTAGCTGGGGCCTAGGTGAAAATGAGTTGCAGACAACGAGACTTAACAAGGCGACTTCAAAGCTCGTACGACGACTTGTTTGAGGGAGGGACGGAGAGAGAGGGTTGCAAGGATTACTTGGAGTTGGAGAAATCGATATTCTCAACGCCGGGGTGTGAGCTGCCCAAGCGAAATATGAGGTAGACAAAAATGCTGGAGAAACTCAGCGGGTGAGGCAGCATCTATGGAGCGAAGGAAATAGGTGACGTTTCGGGTCGAGACCCTTCTTCAGACTGATGTGAGGGTGGGGGGGGGGGGGAAGGCGGGAAGAAGAAAGGAAGAGGCGGAGACAGTGGGCTGAGGGGGAGCTGGGAAGGGGAGGAGAAAGCAGGGACTACCTGAAATTGGAGAGGTCAATGTTCATACCGCTGGGGGTGTAAACTGCCCAAGCGAAATATGAGGTGCTGCTCCTCCAATTTGCGGTGGGACTCACTCTGGCCGTGTAGGAGGCCCAGGGCGGATACATAATGGGAGGGGGAGTTGAAGTGCTGAGCCACCGGGAGATCGGGTCGGTTAATGCGAACCGAGCGGAGGTGTTGGGCGAAGCGATCGGCGAGCCTGCGCTTGGTCTCACCGGTGTAGAGCAGCTGACACCTAGAGCAGCGGATGCAATAGATGAGGTTGGAGGAGGTGCAAGTGAGCCTCTACCGAAATATGAGATGCTATTCCTCCAATTTGCGTTGGATCTCTCTCTTGACTGTGGTGCAGGCCCAGGACAGAGAGGTCAGTGTTGTGATGGGATGGGGTACTAAAGTGGAGGAAGGAACAGCAGATGTTGGTTTAAACCAAAGATAGACACAAAATGCTGGAGTAACTCAGGCTGCATCTCCGGAGAGAAGGAATGGGTGATGTTTCAGGTCGAGACGCTTCTTCGGACTGAATGGGCCACGTTTCGGGTTGAGACCCTTCTTCAGAACGTCCCCCATTTCTTCCATCCAGAGATGCCGCCTGTCCAGCTGAGTTACTCCAGCGTTTTGTGCCGATATTCAGGTTTGGCATTTGCGTTATAATTAAACATGTATAATTAGAATTATTTTTTTTGTAACTCCCTGCAGCACTCATGGGCTTGCTCACCGTGTTAGACCTCCTGTTCGTAAACCACGCCTGTCACAGCATCATGACCCGGGGCGCGTCTGTCCAGCTGGTGTTTGGCTTTGAGGTAAGACTCGACTGATGGCGATAGAATTAGAATTAATAATAACCAGGGATGTCTGACTCAACATTTAAAGAGTGGATGAAGAAAGGAATGACTGCATTTTGTACTGTTACTGAAAATGGAGACCTAAGAGGTTTTCAAGATTTGAAGGATAGATTTGCACTTCGGAACCCCAAGACTTGTTTAGATACCTCCAACTGAGAGATTATTACAATAAAAAGGTCAAAAGGGAGGCACTACAAAAGAATCCAGTGATAGTTAGTGCGTACAAAAGAATCCAGTGATAGTTAGTGCGTATCATCAAAAAACATTAAGGATTATTTCTAAACTTTATCGTAGTTTAATGGAATGTCAAGCTAAAACTGCATTTGATGTAAAATTTAAGTGGGAAAAGGAATTGGACATCACAATCTCAGAAGAAGGATGGCATCATGTGTGTAACACTACAGACATCCGCCAATTCACAAAATTGGAGAGAATTTAATTGGAAAAATTTGATTAGTTTCTTTATTACGCCTAACATAAAAAGCAAGCAAATTCTAAGGCAGCAAACATGCTGGAGGCAATGTGGCCAAACAGAGGCAAACCGTGCGCATATCTTCTGGAGTTGCCCAAAAATAGAACCATTTTGGGACACAGTGAATTCAGAATTACCGGAGGTATTAGGATTTATAGTCTCCAAGAAGTGTTCCATTTTATACCTGGGTAATATAACTCCAGTGGTGCTGAAGGAAGACCATTACTTGGTTAAAATCCTGCTCGCAGCTGGCAGAAAGGCCATTACAAGAAACTGGCTCGCAGCGGACACACCCAGACTTGGACAATGGTTAGACATAGTACAGGAAATATTTGTCATGGAGAAAATGACATATTCTCTAAGAGTGAAAGAAGACGAGTTTAACAGAAATTGGGAAAAATGGATTAGGTATAGAAATAAAGACATCAACACTGTATAGTTTTATAGACAATAATGTAAGTTATTGGAAAATGTTTTAATATGAAAATAGTTCTGTATACTGCATCATTAATCGTAAACTGAACCCCCCGCTACACTGCTGTACGTTTCACTGTAATGTTTTATTTTTCGTTATATTTGTGTTTTATTTGTGTATACATAAAAGCAATAAAAACTAAAGTGGAAAGAAATAATAATAATAATAATAATAATAATAATAATAATAATACTTTATCAATCCCCTTTTCAGGGGAAATTCAGGTGTCCTTGCAGCACACTAATAAAAAGACAACATAACATTGCAGAAGAAATTTAACATAAAAACGTCCCCCCACAACTGTGGGCGAAGGCACAAAGTCCAGTCCCCATCCTCATTGTCCACCCGTGGTCAGGCCTCCTGAGGCCTCCACAGTCGCCGCTGTGCAGGCCCGATGTTTCAGGCCCTCTCGCCGGGTGATGGTGCTCCGGCGTAGGGAGAACCCCCTCAGCGGCCTGGAATGCCGCCTCCTTAACAGAGACCGCGGCTTCCAAAGCCGACAGGCCACGCTGGATGGAGCTCCACCACTGGCGATCTCGGTAGGAGATCCCAGGCTCGTAGGAGATAGGCTCCGACGTCAAAGTTCAAAGCGATCTGGGGCCAGTGCTTTGCGCCGAAATCCGGCCGCACTCGGGCTCCCGATTTTACCGTCCACGGGGCCCGCGGGCGAAGCTCCGAAGTCGGGTCGCAGCCGCCGTGGAGATTGCCACAAGACTGATGCGGGAGCGGAATTGGGCCGGTCAGCCCGTCGAGTCCGCCCCGCCGTTCGATCACGGCTGGCCCACCTGTCCCCCTCTGCCGCCGTTCCCCTGCCTCCTTACAGTACAATACCGTTTATTGTCACTTGAACCTCAAATGAAGTTCAAACAAAATTTGATTTCTGCCGTCATACAAGAAAAAAAAGAACCAAGGCACAAAACCAACACAATTGACACAAACATCCATCACAGTGAATCTCCTCCTCACTGTGATGGAAGGCAAAGTCTTGTCTCTCCCCTGCTCTGCATTCTTCTCCCGACGTCAGAGCCAAAGCCCCCGGCGGGCACTGGCAAGTCTCGTGGCCATTAAGGCCGCGCCGGGCGATGTAAGGCCCTGCTCCGGGTCTTGATGTTGGAGCCTGCGGCGGGCACTGGCAAGTCCCGAGGCCGTTTAAGCGGGGCTGAAAACCCCGCTCCCTCTTCAAGTTCATATCTGTTGTCACGTGCACCCATTGAGGTACGGTAGAATTTGATTCACAATCAAAAAGATCACAATACACAATATAATACAACATGAACATCCACCACAGTGGAATCAACATTCTTCACTGTGGTGGAAGGCAATGATGTTCAGTCAGTCCTTTTAAGAAAGAACTGCAAAAACTCTGCTGCCCTCGGAGTCTCTGGAATTCTCTGCCGCAGAAGGTAGTTGATGCCGGTTCATTGGCTATATTTAAGAGGAAGTTAGATGTGGCCCTTGTGCCTAAAGGGATCAGGGGGTATGGAGAGAAGGCAGGTACGGGATACTGAGTTGGATGATCAGCCACGATCACATTGAATGGCGGTGCAGGCTCGAAGGGCCGAATGGCCTACTCCGGCACCTATTGTCTATGTTTCTAAAAAGGTATCGCAGTCTCGGGAGCAGAGCGGTCAAGCTTCTTCTCCCGAGCCATCAGACTCTTGAATTCCGATATCAAACTCAAGTCAACGTATCTTTCGGTCTGAACGAAATTTCGTTGCCTTGCAGTCATACATATAAATTTATTTTAAAAAAAAAACAAAACTCACAATAAACACAGATTTAACATCCACCACGGTGAGTTCACAGGCACCTCCTCGCTGTGATGGAAGGCAAAAGTCTTTGTCCCTTCCCTCCTTGTTCTCCCGCTGCGCTGAGGCGATCCAGGCCTCTGCTGTTGTGACTGAAATATGCCGCCACCATTGTCTATTTTATCTTTTTATCTATTTTATCCTCTTGTTACTTGATGTTGCACGGTGAGCCAGATGCAACGACATTCCGTTCAGACTTGCATTTGTTGGAGTATTTTTGAATGACGGTCAAGTCTTTGATTGATTGAGATGCTGGTTTAAATCGGAGGTTGACACAAAACGCTGGAGTAATCTCAGCGGGTGAGGCCGCGTCTCCGGAGAGAAGGAATGGGCGACGTTCGCCCGAAATGTCGCCCATTCCTTCTCTCCGGAGATGCGGCCTCACCCGCTGGGTTACTCCAGCGTCTTGTGTCCACCTACAAACTTGCATGACTTTGGAGCGTGGGAGGCAACCGGGGTAAAAAAAACCCACGCCGGGTCACAAGGCGACCGACATCAGCTCCACTGCCGCGCCCACCCAACACCGCCCCTTTAGACTCGAGAAACAGTGCGCAAACAGGCCCATCCGAGTGCAGCCCATCCGGCCAATTCTTCTGCAGTTGTGTAGGGCTCTGGTGAGACCACATCCGGAGTATTGTGTGCAGTTTTGGTCTCCTAACTTGAGGAAGGACATCCTTGTGATTGAGGCAGTGCAGCGTAGGTTCACCGGATTGATCCCCGGGATGGCGGGACTGTCATAGGAGGAAAGATTGAAAAGACTAGGCTTGTATTCACTGGAGTTTAGAAGGATGAGGGGGGATCTTATAGAAACATATAAAATTATAAAAGGACTGGACAAGCTAGATGCAGGAAAAATGTTCCCAATGTTGGGCGAGTCCAGAACCAGGGGCCACAGTCTTAGAATAAAGGGGAGGTCATTTAAGACTGAGGTGAGAGAACTTTTTCATCCAGAGAGTTGTGAATTTATGGAATTCCCTGCCACAGAGGGCAGTGGAGGCCAAATCACTGGATGGATTTAAGAGATAGTTAGATAGAGCTCTAGGGGCTAGTGGAGTCAAGGGATATGGGGAGAAGGCAGGCACGGGTTATTGATAGGGGACGATCAGCCATGATCACAATGAATGGCGGTGCTTCCTCGAAGGGCCGAATGGCCTCCTCCTGCACCTATTTTCCATGAGTGGTGTCTGAAGAAGAATCTCGGCCCGAAACGCTGCCCGTTCCTTCTCTCCAGAGATGCTGCCTCGCCCGCTGAGTTACTCCACCATTTTGTGTCTACTTTCTTTATTTAATCACGAGTACGAAGGAACTGCAGGTGCCGTTTTAAATCGAACGTGGACACAAAATGCTGGAGTAACTCGGCAGGACAGGCGGCACCTCTGGAGAGAAGGATTGGGCGACGTTTCGGGTCTGAAGGAGGGTAGACACAAAATGCTGGAGTAACTCTATGGGTCAGGCAGCGCCTCTGGGGAGAAGGCAGGAACGGGGTACTGTTCTGGGGCAAAAATAGTGACACCTCATCCTGTAAAGACCGCCCTTTGTGCAATTAAAAAACTTTCCCCGCACGTCTCAGCCCTGTAGCTACGCCCTCTAGCGTTGGATATTACCACCTTGGGTAAAAGGTTCTGACTGTCTACCCTATCTATCCCCCTCATAATATTATATACTTCTACCAAGGCCGGTCACGGTGGCGCAGCGGTAGAGTTGCTGCCTGACAGCGAACGCAGCGCCGGAGACACGGGTTCGATCCCGACTACGGGTGCTGTCCGTACGGAGTTTGTACGTTCTCCCCGTCACCTGCGTGGGTCTTCTCCGAGAACTTTGGTTTCTTCCCACGCTCGAAAGACGTGCGTGCAGGCAGTCTGAAGTCCTTACTTTCTCCCTCCTTCCCCTCCCCTTCCCGCTCCTCCATACCCCACTGTCTCTGCCTCTTCCTTTCTTTTTATTCCCCCCCCCCCCCCCCCCCCCCCCCCCCCCCCCCCCCATCCCCACATCAGTCTGAATAAGGGTCTCGACACGAAATGTTGCCTATTTCCTTCGCTCCATAGATGCTGCCTCACCCGCTGAGTTTCTCCAGCATTTTTGTCTACCTCAGGTTTGTAGGTCGATTGGCTTGGTAAAAATGTAAACATTGTCCCCGGTGAGTGTAGGATAGTGTTAGTGTGTTGGCGGTGGGCCGAAGGGCTTGTTTCCGCACTGTATCTCTAAACCAAAGTCTCCCCTTGACCTTCGTCAGTCCAGAGTAAACGATCCGAGTCTATCCAACCTCAATCCCGACTCCTGGTGCTCCCCGCGCGGAATTTGTACGTTCTCCCCGTGACCCGCGTGGGGTTTTCTCCGAGATCTTCGGTTTCCTCCCGCACTCCAAAGACGTACAGGTTTGTAAGTTAATTGGCTAGGATTAAATGTAAACTTGTCCCTAGTGGGTGTAGGATGGTGCTTCTCCTTGCGTTTGAGGCAGCAGGAGTCCGCAGCAGGGTGTGGTGCCACCCGGTTCGACATCCGTAGGTGCCCGCCCTAAAAACGGCGCACGCCCCGGGTTGGCGCCACGCTGCTGCTGCTGTCTCTGCTGCCCTTCGCCTGTCTGAGGTGTTAGTGTGCGGGCATCGCTGGTCGGCGCGGACCCGGTGGGCCGAAGGGCCTGTTTCCGCGCTGTATCTCTAAACTAAACTACAAAACGAAACTAAGGAAGTTGAGGATGTGATCAGAGTGAAAGTGAAAGGCATAAACTTTCAAGAAAAAAGACCAGGATTTTTTTTTAAAGAAACTTGCAAAGGATGATTATGAAAAATCTTAAATTGGGGAAAAAAAGATTTATGTAAATAAACTAACAAGTAATGTAAACTCGGGCATCCTATATACAACTAAAATAAACCCTCCATCTAAATAAAACCCCTGATATCACCTCCTTTGTAATGGATTCCAATAGTTTCCTCACGACGGATGTAAGGCTAACAGCTCCCTACTGCTGAAGGGGAGCATTGTGTTTGTGGTTTTTCCAATCGACCGGGATCTCTCCGGAGCAGAGGAAGCTCTGGTAGATCACAGCCAAGCTTTGAGAAATATCTGGGAGTCATCGAGTGATACACTCTGGCAACGGGCCCAACACTGGCCAGCATGTCCCTCCAAACCTGCCGATTCATGTCTTAACTGTTTCTTAAGGAAATCCTTGAAACATTGAAACACATAAGATTGTTAAGGGCTTGGACACGCTAGAGGCAGGAAACATGTTCCCGATGTTGGGGGAGTCCAGAACCAGGGGCCACACACACAGTTTCAGAATAAGGAGTAAGCCATTTAGAAGGGAGACGGGGAAGCACTATTTCTCACAGAGAGTGGTGAGTCTGTGGAATTCTCTGCCTCAGAGGGCGGTGGAGGCCGGTTCTCAGGATGCTTTCGCGAGAGAGCTAGATAGAGCTCTTAAAGATAGCGGAGTCAGGGGATATGGGGAGAAGGCAGGAACGGGGTACTGATTGTAGATGATCAGCCATGATCACATTGAATGGCGGTGCTGGCTCAAAGGGCCGAATGGCCTACTCCTGCACCTATTGTCTATTGTCTAATCCTTGGAGGAATTATTTGTCGTGGCTCTCCCTCGAGGTCTACGTTCTGTTTTGTTTTTATGGACTCTCAGGTGGCTTATGAGTCCATTCCTGGCGTTGAACGTCCTTCGACATTCATAACAGGTAATTCCAGATGGCAGATCGGGCTTTGGTTGTTGCTGTTGCTGCCTCTCTGTTTTCTTCTCTCTTCCTCAAATTCTGCGCATCTCCCGGCTTCGAAGGTTCCTTCTTGGATGACGGTTCGCCAGAGTTTCCTGTCCTTGGCACTGGTTTCCCGATTGCCGATGTCGATCTCACATTTCTCAACGCTGGCTTTTAAGGCGTCTTTGAATCTCTTCTTTTGTCCGCCTCGTTTACGTTTGCCGCCTTCACGCTGGGAGTAGAAGGTTAATAATTGTTCGTCTTCCGTCCGAACAATTATGAACCTTCTTGGAATGAGTTGACTGCCGCTGACCTGTGTAACCGTGGCGTTCTCTCCTTGCAGTACGCCATACTTCTCACCATGGTGCTGAGCATCTTCATCAAGTACGTTCTCCACACCATTGACCTTCAGAGCGAGAATCCCTGGGACAACAAGGCCGTTTACATGCTGTACACAGAGCTCCTGACCGGTATGGCGATGCTCGGGGGTGGGGGGGAGGAGGGACGTCTTGGGTGACCGATGGGTGGGGTTTGGATGGAGTCGGGTTTGCTGACTGGACCACCATTTTCCATTTTTTGAATTGGAGGCGGCCATTTTGATCGGCCACGAAGATTGTCAGGGCGCAAAAAAAAATCTGGGAGTATCTCAGCGGGTCAGACTACCTCTCCGGAGATAAGGAAGAGAGGTGACCTTTCGGGTCGTCACCTGTTGAGTCTGAAGAAGGGCCTCAACCTAAAACGTCACCACCTTCCTTCTCTCCAGAGATGCTGCCTGTCCCGCTGAGTCACTCCAGCATTTTGTGTCAATCTTCGGTTTAAACCAGTATCTGCAGTTCCTTCCTACGCACCTCCTGAAGTCTATATGTTGCATTGTTTTATAGAGTATTGTTCTGCAATTGTCAGTAGACGCAATTTGTTTCTCAATTTCAATGGCCTTCCGTGGTGAATCAAGCGCAGGCTTGGCGATTGCTTCGCCCAACACCTCTGCTCGGTTCGCATTAACCAACCCGATCTCCGGTGGCTCAGCACTTCGACTCCCCCTCCCATTCCGAATCCGACCTTTCTGTCCTGGGCCTCCTCATTGGCCAGAGTGAGTCCCACCACAAATTGGAGGAGCAGCACCTCATATTTCGCTTGGGCACTTTGCACCCCAATGGTACGACATGGACTTCTCCAATTTCAGGTAGTCCCTGCTTTCTCCCTCCTTCCCCACCCCTTCCCAGCTCTCCCACAGCCCACTTTCTCCGCCTCTTCCTTTCTTAATTCCGCACCCCCCCACATCAATGTGAAGAAGGGTCTCGACCCGAAACGTCACCTATTTCCTTCGCTCCATAGATGCTGCCTCACCCGCTGAGTTTCTCCAGCATTTTTGGTCTACCTTCGATTTTTCCAGCATCTGCAGTTCTTTCTTAAACTGTTTTTAAGAGACATCAGAGTCTGATTACTTAGGGGTAACATTTTTTTTAAAAAATGTTTAAATTCAAGACCGCTTTTTTTAATCTGCTTGTCACCACGTAATATTTAAGTGTCTCTCTAGTTCCCAATCTAAATGTTTTGGCTCGCGCAATACAGTATTGTCTAATTTCATCGCTTGCGTCAAGTCCAGTTCAGGAAAACGCACGTGATAACAGAATTACCCGCACTTTGGTTTAAGAAAGAACTGCAGATGCTGGAAAAGTCGAAGGTGGACAAAAAAGGGGGGGGGGGGGGGGGGTGGAGGCTGGTTCTCTGGATGCTTGCAAGAGAGAGCTAGATAGGGCTCTTAAAGATAGCGGAATCGGGGAATATGGGGAGAAGGCAGGGACGGGGTACTGATTGGGGATGATCAGCCATGATCACATTGAATGGCGGTGCTGGCTCGAAGGGCCGAATGGCCTACTCCTGCACCTATTGTCTATTGTTGACCAGCGAGTAAATATTTCAAGAAGGGTCTCCTAGTTTAGTTTTTGGTTTGGAGTGGGCCTACTCCTGCGTCTCTTGTCTATTGTCTGCTTTCACCGTGTTGAAGATTTTCGGCGACCGGCAACGCCCCGTGACGGGTGCCGGCAGTCGCCGAGAAAGCCGCGGGCCCACAATTGTCCACCTTTAAACCGTGCCCTGCTGCTCTTTGTCACCGCCTCTGCTCTCTCCCTGGCTGCAGGCTTCATCAAGGTGCTGCTGTACATGGCCTTCATGACCATCATGATCAAGGTGCACACGTTCCCGCTGTTCGCCATTCGCCCCATGTACCTGACCATGAGGTAAAAGCGGCCGAATGTTCGCTCCGTTCCGAGCCCGCGCACGCGCACGCCGCACTCTCCTATACCCACTGGGGGGGGGGGGGGGGGGACAATTTTCATTTACGCCAAGCTAATCGATCGACAAAGTCCAGTCTTTTTCCGTGTGGCGTGCGCAGCCTAAAGTTGTCGGACAGCTTGTTCGATTTGATCTTCCGTTTGTGCGCTGTGCCAAGTTGATTGCATTAGTCGAAACAGGGCGAAGGTTGCAATCTTCCACCCCCCGACAAAGTCAACTCGAGTCAACTTTATTTGCCACATACACATACAAGAAGTGTATCACGATGAATGGCGGTGCTGGCTCGAAGGGCCGAATGGCCTCCTCCTGCACCTATTTTCTATGTTCCTATGCGCAGTGAAATGAAAGTGGCAATGCCTGCGGGATTGTGCAAAACAACAGCAGAACAGAACCAGTATTTACTTTTTTTTTTTAAACACACAGCAGTAAATTAGTCCCCAGTGAGCTCAGAGTTTACAGTCCTGACGGCCTGTGAGAAGAAACTCAGTCTCATCTTCTCAGTTTTCGCAGCGTGAGGCGTTTGCCTGACCATAGCAGCTGGAACAGTCCGTTGCTGGGGTGGAAGGGGTCCCCCATAATGTTGCTTGCTCTGGATCTGCACCTTAGTGCGTTCGGCCAAACGATCTGGGGTGAAAGCAGGAAGGGGGTACGGATTTTGGTTGATCAGCCATGATCATATTGGATGGCGGTGCTGGCTCGAAGGGCCGAATGGCCTCCTCCTGCATCCGTGATCCAGCAATAGCTGCAATCTGCAGTGCGATCAAAGATGCATTCTCCCCCTCTCTCCCTCTCTCCCTCTCCCTCTCTCTCTCCGCCTCTCCTCTCCCTCCCCTCTCTCTCTCCTCTCTCTCATCTCGTCTCTCGATCATCTCTCCCTCTCTCTCTCTCCTCTTCTTCCCACTCTCTCTCTCTCCTCTCTCTCATCTCCTCTCTCCTCTCTCTCTCTCTCTCACTCGTCTCCTCTCTCTCTCTCTCTCCTCTCTCCTCTCTCTCTCTCCTTCTCTCTCTCTCTCTCTCTCTCTCTCTCTCTCTCAACTTCTCTCTCCCTCTTCACTCTCTCTCTCTCCTCTCTCTCTCTCTCTTCCTCATCTCTCTCTCTCTCTCTCTCTCACTCCTCTCTCTCTCTCTCCTCTCTCTCTCTCTCTCTCTCTCTCTCTCTCACTCTCTCTCTCTCTATCTCTCTTCTCTATCTCTCTCTCTCTATCTCTCTTTCTATCTCTCTCGCTTCGGAAGAGCTGATGCAGCAGTTCTGAGAGCGAGAGCAAGACAGAGAAAGGATTGCTCAAGCAGATGCTGTTTTGCCTTGGTGTCTGGGCCAAGAATGTGTCGGGTAGGCCTTGCCCAAATACGGGCCGTCCTGGGGAATCTAACCCCTGCATGGGGGGGGGGTGGGGGCCAAAACTATCCTCGATCACTCGGTAACTCTAGAGCGGCAGAGACACGCGTGCCTCCGTAAGGCGTCTTCCACACACTTCGGTCTCCAGCGCTCTTTACTGCAATGTGACACTCGTGCAGTGGGCCGGCGGGTGGCGACTATTCGCTGAACAGACGCTTAACGCTCTTCCAATGTCTCCCCTCAGGCAATTCAAGAAGGCGGTGACGGACGCCATCATGTCACGGCGGGCCATTCGCAACATGAACACGCTGTGAGTAGTCGCTAGCTGGTGGCGGCCTCCGGTGGGAGGAGGGGGTGTTGGTTAACTGGCCCTTGTTGGTGTTCGGTGGGGGGGGGGGGGGGGGAGGGGGGGGGGCTTGTTGGGGCCAATCAGCTGCTCAGCGATGGACTCTTTGAGTCTCTTGCCCAGAGGAGCTGAATCAAGTCGGTGAAAGGCTTGGATACAGAGGATATTTCTACCCGTGGGAGAGTCTAGGACCAGAGGGCGCAGCCTCCGAATTAGAGAAAGAAGATGAGGAGAGATTTCTTCAGACAGAGAATGGTGAATCGGCGGAATTCTCTGGAAGTCAAGTCAGTGGCCTCCAAAGATTTTTTTAAAGGGAGAAATAGATGGATTCTTGATTAGTACGGGTGTCCGAGGTTGTGGGGAGAAGGCAGGAGAATGGGGTGAGGAGGGAGAGATAGTCCAGCCATCTTAGTCCTGAAACGTTAACTGTTTCTCTCTTCACAAATACCGCCCAACCACTAGGGAGATTACATGGAAGCAGGTTTTTTTTTTTTCCCCCCCCTAGACTGTTTTTACAGGACCTCTGCTTGCCAAATGCAGCCCAACTACTGACAAGATGTTACATGGAAACACTTTTTTCTTCCCCCTTAAACTGTTTTTGCGAGACAGCTTTTTCTCTTGTCATTTTCCAAATGTTGAAATGTTAACTTCCCCTCCAGATCCTGCCTGACTACCTTGGGGAGATTACAAGGAAACAGTTTTTTTTCCTTTTCCCCCCCCCCCATCCCTATTTGTTGCTGTTCCACTCCTTGTCATTTTCGGAATGCTGCCTGACTACAGATGGGATTTCACATGGAAGCAGTTTGGTTTTTTCCCCCGGCGCTGTTTGTTTTTGCAACGCAGCTTTTTCTCTGCTTGCCATTTTCCAAATGTTGCCTGACCTGGTTGAATTTTTCCACCATTTATTTGTTTTTGCATGTGTTTCAGATTTCCTGCTCCTATTGTGTGTGAGGCAGTGCGGCGTAGGTTCACGAGATTGATCCCTGGGATGGCGGGACTGTCGTATGAGGAAAGATTGAAAAGCACTAGGCTTGAGTTTAGAAGGATGAGGGGGGATCTTATAGAAACACATAAAATTATAAAAGGTCTGGACAAGCTAGATGCAGGAAAAAATTTCCCAATGTTTGGCGAGTCCAGAACCAGGGGCCGCACAGTCTTAGAATAAAGGGGAGGTCATTTAAGACTGCGGTGAGAAAAAACTTTTTCACCCAGAGAGTTGTGAATTTATGGAATTCCCTGCCACAGAGGGCAGTGGAGGCCAAATCACTGGATGGATTTAAGAGAGAGTTAGATAGAGCTCTAGGGGCTAGTGGAGTCAAGGGATATGGGGAGAAGGCAGACACGGGTTATTGATAGCGGACGATCAGCCACGATCACAATGAATGGCGGTGCTGGCTTGAAGGGCCGAATGGCCTCCTCCTGCACCTATTTTCTATGTTTCTACTATTAGGAATAAACGCGTAGACTCTTTTTCTAAATGGGGAGGGAATCCAGAAATCAGAGGTGCAAAGGGACTTGGGAGCGCTGGGGCAGGGTTCCCAAAACGTTAGTCTGCAAGTCGAATCGGAAATAAAGAAAGCAAACTCGATGCTAGCATTTATTTCGAGAGGACCTGTCTACAAACACAGCGGTGTAATGCTGAGGCTCTATAAGGCGGTGGTCTAGGCCGCATGTGGAGTATGGTGAGCCATTTTGGGCCCCGTATCTGAGGAAGGATGTGCCGGCTCTGGAGAGGGTCCAGAGGAGGTTTAGAAGAATGATTCCAGGAATGAGTGGGTTAACCTATGATGAGCGTTTGTCGGCGCTGGGCCTGTACCCGCTGGAGTTTAGAAGAATGAGGGAGGGGGGCTCATTGAAACGTACAGAATAGTGAAAGGCCTGGATGGAGCGGATGCGGAGAGGATGTTTCCATTAGTGGGAGAGTCTAGGACCAGAGGGCACGGCCTCGGGATTAAGGGACTTTCCTTTAGGAAGGAGATGAGGAGGAATTTTCTTTAGTCAGAGGGCGGTGAATCTGTGGAATTCTTTGCCATAGACGGCTGTGGAGGCCACAAGTCAGTGGATATTTGTAAAGCAGAGATTGATCAATTCTTGATTAGTGCGGGTGTCAGAGGTTATGGGGAGAAGCCAGGAGAATGGGGTTGGGAGGGAGAGGTAGATCATCCACGATTGAATGGCAGAGTGGACTCGATGGGCCGAATGGCCTAATTCTACTCCTTTCACTTATGACCAGAGGACATAGGTTTGAGATGAAGGGGAAAAGATTGAATAGGAATCTGTGAGTGGTAACTTGTTCGCACAAAGTAGACTTCATGGACCGAATGGCCTAATTCTACTCCTATCTCGTAGAAACATAGAAAATAGGTGCAGGAGGAGGCCAATAATTCTCATCTCGGTCCTAAAAGACTTCCCCGTAATCCTTAAACTGTGACCCCTTGTTCTGGACTTCCCCAACATTGGGAACAATCTTCCTGCATCTAGCCTGTCCAACCCCTTAAGAATTTTGTAAGTTTCTATACGATCCCCCCTCAATCTTCTAAATTCTAGCGAGTACAAGCCGGGTCTATCCAGTCTTTCTTCATATGAAAGTCCTGCCATCCCAGGAATCAGTCTGGTGAACCTTCTCTGTACTCCCTCTATGGCAAGAATGTCTTTCCTCAGATTAGGAGCTGCCTTGTGGCCTTTTTACGTATTTTTTCCGGGGAACTAACGCGATCCGTCTCCTCCCCTCAGGTACCCTGACGCCAGCCCAGAGGAGCTGCAACTGACGGACAATGTCTGTATTATCTGCCGAGAGGAGATGGTGACCGGAGCCAAGCGACTGCCCTGCAACCACATCTTCCACACCAGGTGAGGGCCGGCTACCTGTCCTGCCGCCTGTGGCCACGTGCTCAGGGGGCCTGTCCGCGAGTTTGCCCTCCACTCGTACTCGCAGCAGGGTCGACACGAGGCCCTAGGAGGTCTTTGCAGCTCTCCTTCATGCTCGAGAGTGGTCTCCGCGTACTCGAGGCCTCAGCTAGGCCGCGGCATATTTTTCAACATGTTGACAAACGCTCGCCAGTAAAAAAAGGTCGCCATGGAAAAAATAGACACTTTTTTTTACTCGTAGGTAAACTTTAAAAGTAGTAAAGTGCTGATTAAGACAATATATACAAACGAGGATATATTGGTGTATGTACATAGGCATATACATATATACAGATAGTTGTTAAGGTGCAAAAGATTGACATGGTGAATATGAGCTTGACGATAAATTATATAAACTATAAATAATACTGATGAGAAGGGAGGGGGGCTGGCGCCAGGCCTGTGAGTTCAGCAGGGTAATGGTGTTGGGGCAGAAGCTGCTCCTTAGCCTGCTGGTGCGAGACCTGAGGCTCCTGTACCGCCTCCCTGATGGGAGGAGGGCAAACAGTCCAATAGGTAATCGAGGATAGTCGAAGGGAGGCTGAAGGAGTTCGAAGGAGGTCGTCTTCACTCTCCACTATTCGGTGTCCAATTTTCCCGAAGTTAGTCGAAGCTGGTCTCCAACATAGTCGAAGGAGGTGGAAGCTGGTCTCCAACATAGTCGAAGGAGGTGGAAGCTGGTCCTCCAACGTAGTTGAAGGAGATGGAAGCTGGTCTTCAACGTAGTTGAAGGAGATGGAAGCTGGTCTTCAACGTAGTTGAAGGAGATGGAAGCTGGTCTCCAACATAGTCGAAGGAGGTGGGAGCTGGTGTTCAACGTAGTTGAAGGAGATGGAAGCTGGTCTCCAACATAGTCGAAGGAGGTGGGAGCTGGTGTTCAACGTAGTTGAAGGAGGTGGAAGCTGGTCTTCAACGTAGTTGAAGGAGATGGAAGCTGGTCTTCAACGTAGTTGAAGGAGGTGGAAGCTGGTCTTCAACATAGTCGAAGGAGGTCTTCAACATGTCATTTTGTCAAACTCTTCTAAACTCGCCAATTAGGTCGCCCAAGTGGGACAGCCCCTTAAGCCATGCCAGTGTTCGTGAAAACCCTCGGCCTACGCCTCCTGTTAGCTCCCTCTGGTAGAGTCGCGGTCGTGTGAACAGGCCCTTCGGCCCAACTTGCCAAGAAGCCACGTCAGTGTGTCTCCGATGCGACAGAGCCCGGGTATCTGACGCTCTAAGGCAGCAGCTCTGCCGCGGGACTCGAGTCCAACTTGGCTGTGTAGGGTGGAGTTGTACAGTGATACAGAGTGGTCATAGAGTGATACAGTGTGGAAACAGGCCCTTCAGCCCAACTTGCCCAGCTCATTCCATACACCCACCACTCTTTGAGTGGAAAGGGTTACCCCTCAGATTCCTATTAAATCGATTCCCCTTCACCTTGAACCTATGTCCTCTGGTCCTCGATTCCCCCCAACTTCATGTTGGCCTTCATAACAAGAGGATTTCAGTACAGGAGTAAAGAGGTTCTTCTGCAGTTGTATAGGGCTCTGGTGAGACCACATCTGGAGTGTTGTGTACAGTTTTGGTCTCCTAATTTGAGGAAGGACGTCCTTGTGATTGAGGCAGTGCAGCGTAGCTTCACAAGATTGATCCCTGGGATGGCGGGACTGTCATATGAGGAAAGATTGAAAAGACTAGGCTTGTATTCACTGGAGTTTAGAAGGATGAGGGGGATCTTATAAAAACATATACAATTATAAAAGGACTGGACAAGCTAGATGCAGGGAAAATGTTCCAAATGTTGGGCGAGTCCAGAACCAGGGGCCACAGTCTTAGAATTAAGACTGAGGTGAGAAAAAAACGTTTTCACCCGGAGAGTTGTGAATTTGTGGAATTCCCTGCCACAGAGGGCAGTGGAGGCAAAGTCACTGGATGGATTTAAGAGAGAGTTAGATAGAGCTCTAGGGGCTAGTGGAGTCAAGGGATATGGGGAGAAGGCAGGCACGGGTTATTGATTGGGGACGATCAGCCATGATCACAATGAATGGCGGTGCTGGCCCGAAGGGCCGAATGGCCTCCTCCTGCACCTATTTTCTATGTAACTCTGGGCAAGAGTTACATAGAAACCCTACCTGATCTATTCCTCAACATGTCCCAGCTACACTAGTCCCACCTGCCAGCGTTTGGTCTGTATCCCTCCAAACCTGTCCTATCCATGTACCTGTCCAACTGTTTCATAGACGTAGATCTAGTCCCTGCCTCAACTACCTCCTCGTTCCGTACACCCGCCACCCTTTGTGTGAAAAAGTTAATCCTCGGATTCCTATTAAATCTTTTCCCCTTCACCTTGAACCTATTTCCTTAGGAAACAATTAGACCTTCGGAGCTTCGCTTACCGCCAACACCACCACCACCACCCCTCCTTCTCACGACCGATCATCGGTTCATGAGGTGGACGGGTGCGCGCGGCCCCCCCGGGGCCAAAACCCCTCAGCTGGCCCGCCGGCTGGGCTTTGCGAGCAGTCCAGCACCCGGGGCCGACTCATCATTCACCCAGCCTCGGCCGAGTCGGTCAACGAATTGCCGTCGGGAATTTGTTTGTCCCGTATTTTGACCATTTTTGTCCCTTCTTTGGGAGCGAGAAAGTTGGCGACCCTACTCGAGGGCCTGAGCTACGGGGAGAGGTTGGGCAGGCTAGGAGTTTATTCCTTGGAGCGCTGGAGGGTGATTTATTTATTTTAAGATAGATCAATAAAATCATGAGGGGAATAGATAGGGTGGCTGCGCAGTCTTTTACCCAGAGTAGGGGGATAAAGATCCAGAGGACAAGGGTTTAAGGGGAGGGCGGGGGGGGGGGGGGGGATTTGGAGGGAAACTGAGGGTGGTGGGCACATGGGCCGGGCTGCCAGAGGAGGTGAGCGCAAAAACAAAATGTAAAGATATTTGGGACGGGCACAAAGTGCTGGCGAACCTCAGTGGGTCAGGCAGCATCTGTGGAGAAAAGAACCAGGTGACCATTCAGGGTGGAACCCTTCATCAGACGGTACGTGGTACAGGGGTAGGAACGGTTTGGAGGGATATGGGCGTGGGACCTCGTCTAGATGGGGTATCTTGGACAGCATGGGCAGGTTGGGCCGAAGGGCCTGTTTCTCCGCTCTAATGTATGACTCTAATGTTCCCGCGGCTTTGAAGAATGCATTTGGGTAGCGTCTTGGTTGTAACCCCCTGTCTCATCTCTCCCCCCCCCCCTTTTACCCTCCCCTCTCCGCATCTCCCCCCCTTCCCCCCCTTCCCTCTCCCCCCTTCCCTCTCCCCCCTCCCTCTCCCCCCTTCCCTCCCCCCCATCCCTCTTCCCCCCCTTCCCTCTCCCCCCCTACCTCCCCATCTCCCCCCCTTCCCTCTCCCCCACTCCCCCCTTCCCTCTCTCCCCCCTCATCCCCCCTCCTCCCCCCTTCCCTCTCCCCCCCTTTCCCTCTCTCCCCCCCTTCCCTCTCCCCTTCCCTCTCCCCCCCCCCCCTCTCCCTCCCCTCCCTCTCCCCCCATATCCCTCTCCCCCCCCTTCCCTCTCCCCCCCCCTCTTCCCCCCTTCTCTCCCCCCCTTCCCTCTCCCCCTCCCCCCTCTCCCCCTTCCTCTCCCCCCCCTTCCCCTCTCCCCCCCTTCCCTCTCCCCCCCCTCCCCTCCCCTCCCCTTCCCTCTCCCCCCATTCCCTCTCCCCCCTCCCCTCCCCCCCCTTCCCTCTCCCCCCATTCCCTCTACCCCCTTCCCTCTCCCCCCCCTTCCCTCTCCCCCCTTCCCCTCTCCCCCCCTTCCCTCTCACCCCCCTTCCCTCTCCCCCCTTCCCCTCCCCCCCTTCCCCTCTCCCCCCCTTCCCTCACTCTTCCCTCTCCCCCCCCCCCTTCCCTCTCTCCCCCCTTCCCCTCTTCCCCCATTCCTCCTCCCCCCCATTCCCTCTTCCCCCCCCATTCCCTCTCCCCCCATTCCCTCTTCTCATCCCCCATTCCCTCTCCCCATTCCCTCTCCCCCCCCATTCCCCTCCCCCCCTACCCTCTCCCCCCCTACCCTCTCCCCCCCTTCCCTCTCCCCCCCTTCCCTCTCCCCCCCCCTACCCTCTCCCCCCTTCCCTCTCCCCCCGTCCCTCTCCCCCTCCCTCCTCCCCCCCCTTCCCTCTCTCGACCCCCCTCCTCCCCCCCCCCCCCCCCCCGTTTGCCCTGCAGCTGCCTGCGCTCCTGGTTCCAGCGCCAGCAGACCTGCCCCACCTGTCGCATGGACGTGCTGCGCACCACGCAGCCTGCGCCCGTGCAGGCCCAGCCGCTGCAGCAGCCCCAGCCGCAGACGCCCTTGGTGCCCCAGCAACCCAACCGTGAGTGTCGGGTGTGAGCGAGCCCCTGTCGCCGGCCGGCTGAGCGACCGGGAGGAGTGGGGCCAGTTGGGGGGGGAGACTGCCGGCTTGGTTAAGATGGCTAATTATCGTGCTTTGGTTATAAACCAGCGTCTGCCGTCCCTTCTTGCTCACTAAACTTAAATAGTGCGGTTACACAAAAATGCTGGAGAAACTCAGCGGGTGCAGCAGCATCTATGGAGCGAAGGAAATGGGCAACGTTTCGGGTCAAACCCCTTCTTCAGACTTAAATAGTGCAGCGTAGGTTCACAAGGTTAATTCCCGGGATGGCGGGATTGTCATACGCTGAGAGAATGGAGCGGCTGGGCTTGTACACTCTGGAGTTTAGAAGGATGAGAGGGATCTTATTTAAACATATAAGATTATTAAGGGTTTGGACATGCTAGAGGCAGGAAACATGTTCCCGATGTTGGGGGAGTCCAGAACCAGGGCCGCAGTTTAAGAATAAGGGGTAAGCCATTTGGAACGGAGACGAGGAAACACTTTTTCTCACAGAGAGTGGTGAGTCTGTGGAATTCTCTGCCTCAGAGGGCGGTGGAGGCCGGTTCTCTGGATACTTTCAAGAGAGAGCTAGATAGGGCTCTTAAAGATAGCGGAGTCAGGGGATATGGGGAGAAGGCAGGAACGGGTGACTGATTGGGGATGATCACATTGAATGTCGTTGCTGTTAGTAGGGCCAAATGGCCTACTCCTGCACCTATTTTCTATTGTTTGTTGTGCTGGGGGGGGGGGGGGTGGGGGGAGGCGGGGTTGGCGGAGTTCTCACAGAGCGTCTCCTTCTGCTTCCAGTGCCTCCGGGAATGATGCCACCCTTCCCGCCGGGACTGTTCCCCTTCTGGCCGCCCATGGGCCACATGGGCCAGAACCTCTTCCCTCCGGCTCCACCGGCCGCCCCCAACACGCCGCAACCAAACGCTAACGCCCCCTCCGGGTCAAACGCTCAGGGCAACGGTAGGTGCTTCATTCCCCCTTCCCCTCCCTTTCTTCTGTCGTGTGGCGGCACAGCCTAAATTGGACCACGTGAAGGTTGCAATCTTCCATCCCCCCTTCCCTTTCCTCCCTCCTCCCTCTATCCTTCCCTCCCTACCCTTCCCTCTCCTTTCTTTCCTCCCCCCCACCCCCCCTCCCTCTCCCCACTACCTCCCCACTCCCCCCTCCCCTAAACAGAACCCCCCCCTCCCCTTTCTCCCCCCCCCCTCTCTCCCCACTCTCCCCACTATCCCCTTCTCACTCCCCTCCCTCTCTCCTCCTCTCCCCCCTCTCCCCTTCCCCCCTCTCTCCTCCCCCCCTTCTCTCTCCCTTCTCTCTACCCCTTCTCTCCCCTCTCCTCTCCCCCCTCCCCCCTCTCCCCTTCCCCCTTCTCTCCCCCTTCCCCCCCTCTTTCCCCTTCTTTCTCCCCCTTCTCTCCCCTTCTCCCCCTCTCCTCCCTCCCCCCCTCTCTCCTCCCTCCCTTTCTCTCCCCCTTTCCCCCCCCCTCCCCCCCCCTCTCCCCTTCCCCCTCCCCTCTACCACCCTTTCCCCTTTCTCCCCCCTTCCTTCCCCTCTCCCCCTCCCCTTCCCCCCCCCCCCTTCTCTCCCCTTCCATCCCCTCTCTCCCCTTCTCCCCCTTCTCTCCCCCTCCCTTCCCCCCTCCCCTCTCTCTCCCCTTCCCCTCCCCCCTCTAACCCACTACCGGCCCCTCCCATCCCCTTTCTCCCCCCCCTTCCCCCCCCTCCTCCCTTCTCTCCCTTCTCTCCCTTCCCCCTCCCCCCCCCTCCCCCCCCTGTTGAGTTTAATTTCTTGTCAGTGCAAAGCTTTTATCGCGTGCTATCCAGTCAGCAAGACAATACATGATTACAATCGGCCATTTACAGTGTATAGATGATGCAGGATACGGGAATAACAACGTCCCTGGCGCTGTGAGGCTGCGACTCTGCCGCACTGCCGCCCCTGAGAATGATATTCTGCACTCTGTATCTTCCCCTTTGCTCTCTCTGTCGTCCCTGAGTGTGGACTGATGGTATCCACGTGTGGTTTCATCAGTTTAGTTTTGTTGTCACGCGTAGCGAGGTGCAGTGAAAAGCCTGCGTTGCGTGCTAACCCGCCAGCAGAAAGACAATACACGATTATAACCGAGCCGTTCACAGTGTACCAGATACATGATAAAGGGAATAACGTTTAGTGCAAGGCAAAGCCAGCAAAGTCCGATCAAGGATGGTCCGAGGGTCACCACTGAGGTAGATCGTAGTTCAGGACCGCTCTCTGGTTGTGGTAGGATAGTTCGGTTGCCTCATAAGACTGGATAGACTCGGCTTGTACTCGCTAGAATTTAGAAGATTGAGGGGGGGGGATCTTATAGAAACTTACAAATTTCTTAAGGGGTTGTACAGGCTAGATGCAGGAAGATTGTTCCCGATGTTGGGGAAGTCCAGAACAGGGGGTCACAGTTTAAGGATAAGGGGGAAGTCTTTTAGGACCGAGATGAGAACATTTTTTTTTTCACACACAGAGTGGTGAATCTGTGGAATTCTCTCCCACACAAAGTAGTTGAGGCCAGTTCATTGGCTATATTTAAGAGGGAGATAGACATAGACATAGAAGGTGCAGGAATAGACCATTCGGCCCTTTGAGCCTGCACCGCCATTCAATATGATCATGGCTGATCATCCAGCTCAGTATCCTGTACCTACGTTCTCTCCATACCCCCTGATCCCTTTAGCCACAAGGGCCACATCTAACTCCCTCTTAAATATAGCCAATGAACTGGCCTCAACTACCTTCTGTGGCAGAGAATTCCAGAGATTCACCACTCTCTGTGTGAAAAAAGATCTTCTCATCTAGGTCCTAAAAGACTTCCGCCTTATCCTTAACTGTGACCCCTGTGAACCTTCTGGTAAACCTTCCCTGTACTCCCTCTATGGCAAGAATGTCTTTCCTCAGATTAGGAGACCAAAACTGTACGCAATACTCCAGATGTGGCCTCACCAAGACCCTGTACGGCTGCAGTAGAACTTCCCTGCTCCTATACTCAAATCCTTTTGCTATGAATGCCAACATACCATTCGCTTTCTTCACTGCCTGCTGCACCTGCATGCCTACTTTCAATGACTGGTGTACCATGACACCCAGGTCTCGTTGCATCTCCCCTTTTCCTAATCGGTCACCATTCAGATAATAGTCTACTTTCCTGTTTTTGCCGCTAAAGTGGATAACCTCACATTTATCCACATTATACTGCATCTGCCATGCACTTGCCCACTCACCCAGCCTATCCAAGTCACCTTGCAGCTTGCAGTTAGATGTGGCCCTTGTGGCTAAAGGGATCAGGGGGTATGGAGAGAAGGCAGGTACAGGATACTGAGTTGGATGATCAGCCATGATCATATTGAATGGCGGTGCAGGCTCGAAAGGGCCGAATGGCCTACTCCTGCACCTATTTTCTATGTTTCTATAACAGCCGAGATTGACCAATCCTTGATTAGGAACGGGTGTCAAGGGTTAGGGGGAGAAGGCAGGGAAAAATGGGATTAGGAGGCAGAGATTGGCCATGATTGAATGGCAGAGTGGACTCGATGGGCCGAATGGCCTAATTCTACAGCAAAAAACTAGTGAACTTGTATCCCGACGCATCCCCAGTTACTGAGGGTTAGGCCTAAAGAAAAACAAGAAGATCGCCCAGTTTCACATGTGTGTCCATTCAGTAGTAGTCTGAAGGGAGTTTCTCTCTGTCTCCTCTCTGTCTCTCTCTCTCTCTCTCTGTCTCTCTCTCTCGTCTCTCTCCTCCTGTCTGTCTCTCTGTCTCTCTCTTTCTCTCACTCTCTCTCTCTCTCCGGTCTCTCTGCTCTCATCTCGGTCTCTCTCTCTCTGTCTCTCTCTCTCTCTGTCTCTCTCTGTCTCTCTCTGTCTCTCTCTGTCTCTCTCTCGTCTCTCTCTCTGTCTCTCTCTGTCTCTCTCATCTGTCTCCTCTGAGTCTCTCTCTCTGTTCTCTGTCCATCTCTCTCTCTCTGTCTCTCTCTCTCTCTCTCTGTCTCTCTCTCTCTGTCTCTCTCTCTCTGTCTCTCCTCTCTCTGTCTCTCTCTCTCTGTCTCTCTTCTTCATCTCTCCGCTCCTCTGTCTCTCTCTCTGTCTCTCTCTCTGTCTCTCTCTCTGTCTCTCTCTCTCTCTCTCTGTCTCCCTCTCTCTCTCTCTGTCTCTCTCTCTCTGTCTCTCTCTCTGTCTGCTCTGACCCCTCTCTCTTCTGTCTCTCTCTGTCTCTTCTCTGTCTCTCTCTCTGTCTCTCTCTCTCTCTCTGTCTCTCTCTCTGTCCTCTCTCTCACACTCTCTCTGCTCCTCTGTCGCTCGAGATCTCTGTCATCTGTCTGTCTCTGTCTCTGTCTCATGTCTCTGTCTCTCCTCTCTGTCTCAGACTCTCTCTGTCTCTCTCTCTGTCTCTCCCGCTGTAACTCTCTGTCCTCTCTCTGCTCTCTCTCTCTTGTCTCCTCTCTCTGTCTCTCGCTCTGATGCCTCTCTCTGTCTCTCTGTCTCTAGGCTCCTCTGTCTTCTGTCTGCTCTCTGTGCAGTGGGTTCTCTCCTCTCTGTGGCTCTCTCTCTGTCTCTCACGTCCATCTCTCTCCCTCTATCTCTCTGTCTCTCTGTCCTCTCCTCACTCTTGTCCTGTCTCTCTCTCTCAAGTCTGATCTGCTCTCCTCTCCTCTGCCCGCATCCTCAGGTTGATCTGGCCCCTCTCATGTCCCCCTCAACGTCTGCAACCATGGCCTCTCTGCCGCTTGTCTCTCGCTCTCTCTCTCCCCTGTTGCAGGCAGGGTCCCCATAACCCCCATGTGACCTCACAGAGGGGCGGCATCAACCCCCCCCCCCTAACGTGACATCACGGCCGAGCCAGGGGTACAGTCCCAGGCAGGGTGGGTGGAGAAGGCCCCCGGGACCCTGCCATCCGATCTCCGTCACTTCCCCTTCTTCCCTCCTTCCATGAGCCGATGGAATCAAAAGGCGGCAGAACGCGCGACAAGCGGCGAAAGGCAGCGGCCAAGAGTCGCTCGAAAACCGGCATCGACGGTGAGACTTTACCGGAGTGATCCCGGGGATGAGTTGGGTCAACAGAGCTGCCCATTTATTTTTCGACAGGAGTAGACAATAGACACTAGGTGCAGGAGTAGGCCATTCGGCCCTTCGAGCCAGCACCGTCCATTCAATGTGATCATGGCTGACCATCCCCAACCCCGCGGTACCACCCAGTACCCCGTTCCTGCCTTCTCCCCATATCCCCTGACTCCACTATCTTTAAGAGCCCTATCTAGCTCTCTCTTGAAAGTGTCCAGAGAACCGGCCTCCACTACCCTCTGAGGCAGAGAATTCCACAGACTCACCACTCTCTGGATGAAAACGTTTTTCCTCGTCTCCGTTCTAAATGGCTTACCCCTTACTCTTAAACTTAAACTGTGTGTGGCCCCTGGTTCTGGACTCCCCCCAACATCGGGAACATTGTTTCCTGCCTCTAGCGTGTCCAATCCCTCAATGATCTTATTTGTTTCAATGAGATCCCCCTCTCATCCTTCTAAACTCCAGAGTGTACAAGCCCAGCCGCTCCATTCTCTCAGCATATGACAGTCCCGCCATCCCGGTGAAAACTCAGATCCCTTCCCTTCGTCCCCCAGTAATTCTCCTTCTCGCTTTTCTAATTAGAGCGTAAAAAAAATGTAGCATCTGACTCGAGGGGCAAAGCCACGAGGAGACTTGGGGTGCGGGGGCAGCAGCACGTTGGCGCAGCGGTAGAGTTGCCGCCTTCCAGCGCTTGCTACCGACTACGGGTGCTGCCTGTGCAGAGTTTGTAGTTTGTATTCCTCCCGCCCTTTCACCTCCGCCGCCCGTGACTGTGGGCTTTCACCCACATCTTCGGTTTCCTCCCACGCTCCCAAGACGTGAACAGGTCTGAAACATAGAAACATAGGAAATAGGTGCAGGAGGAGGCCATTCGGCCCTTCGAGCCAGCACCGCCATTCATTGTGATCATGGCTGATCGTCCCCTATCAATAACCCGTGCCTGCCTTCTCCCCATATCCCTTGACTCCACCAGCCCCTAGAGCTCTATCGAACTCTCACTTAAATCCAGTGATTTGTCCTCCACTGCCCTCTGTGGCAGGGAATTCCATAAATTCACAACTCTCTGGGTGAAAAAGTTTTTTTCGCACCTCAGTACTTAAATGACCTCTGTCCCTTTTTATTCTAAGACTGTGTGGCCCCTGGTTCTGGACTCGCCCCACATTGGGAACATTTTTCCTGCATCTAGCTTGTCCAGTCCTTTTATAATTTTATATGTTTCTATAAGATCCCCCCCCTCATTCTTCTAAAAATCCAGCGAATACAAGCCTAGTCTATCAATCTTTCCTCGTATAACAATCCCGCCATCCCTGGGATCAATCTCGTGAACCTACGCTGCACTGCCTCAATCGCAAGGGTGAAGGGGCTGCTCCGGATGTTTTTGCTCCATTTTAGCCTGACGATCCTGATACAGAGGGGGGAGGGGAGGGGAGGGAGGGAGGAGGGGGTCTCCCTGTGGGTCTGTGCTCCTGGGCCCGGCCAAGATGGCCATCCGCGGGTCCAGGCACCGTGCAGTCGACGGCCGCACAGCGGTCGGCTGCCCGCTCCGTTTCCGGGGTTTACGTCCGTGCCCGCGTGTCCCTGGAGAGCGGACACGCTCGCGGTGTCCACGGGGACTCTGCGCGCCTTCCGTGAACGCTGGTCGCCGCGGGAGGTTGATTGTATTATAGACAAGGATGGCAGGATTTAAATTTGAATTTGTGACTTGTTTGTAAACTGCCGATACAGGCAGCTGGGTTTCTGGCGCTGTGAGGTAGCAGCTCCACCCGCTGCACCTCCGTACTGTAAACAGTATAATAGAACAAATACAAATTCCGCACACACACACACGCGCACACACGCACACACACACACACACACGCACACAGATCCACACACAACACACACACGCACACACACACACACACACACACACACGCACACGCACTCACACACACACAACTTATATTATGGCACCAGATACACACACACACACACACACAGCACTACACACACACACACACACACACACACACACACACACACACACACACACACACACACACACACACGCACACACACACACACACACACACACACACACACACACTTTTTATATACACACACACGCACACACACGCGCACAGATCACACACACACACTTTATATATACACACACACACACACACACACACACACACACACACACACACACTCCACACACACACACACACACACACACACACACACACACACATACACACACACACACACACAACGCACACAGATCCACACACACTACACACACACTTATATAATATCCACACACACACACACACACATCACACACACACACACACACGCAACGCACACGCACACGCACACAGATCCACACAGATCCACACACACACCACACACACACACGCGCACACAGATCCACACACACACACACGCACACAGATCCACACACACACACACACACACACACACACACACACACAGTCTGCTTTGATTAATTAACAATGCCCGTTTGATTTTCTTTCAACATTCCAGCTGCGACTGGCGATTCCTCGCGGAGCGGAGACTCCATGGCAGGGACCGGCTTGGAAGCGCCGCCCGCGGGCGCGATCCCAGGATTTCCTTTCTCCTTCCCACCGTTCCCAACGGCACCTTGGGTGGGAATGCCGCCACTTCCGTTCGGTAAGGGTGAAGGGGTGGGCGTGCGTGCTTGCAGAGGGCCCCCTTTAAGCCCGTCGGTGCGGGCCCCACACATCCCCGCTCCCCCTTTAAGCCTGTCGGTGCGGGGCCCAGTGCTTGAGTCCGACTCTTGTGCAGAGTGGAGTTATAGAGTGATACAGTGTGGAAACGGGTCCTTCGGCCCAACTTGCCCGCACCGGCCAACAATGTCCCATTACTACACTAGTCCCACCTGCCTGCGTTTGGCCCATATCCCTCCAAACCCGTCCTATCCATGTACCTGTCTAACTGTTTCTTAAACATTGGGATAGTCCCAGCCTCAACTACCTCCTCTGGCAGCTCGTTCCATACACCCACCACCCTCTGTGTGGCAAAAGGTACCCCTCAGATTCCTATTAAATCTTTTCCCCTTCACCTTGAACCTATGTCCTCTGGTCCTTGATTCCCCGCCAACTGGGCAAGAGACTCTGTGCGTCTACCCGATCTATCTCTCCGTGGTGGCCACCCTCAGTCTGTGGAATTTTCTGCCTCAGAGGGTGGTGGAGGCCGGTTCTCCGGACGCTTTCAAGAGAGGGTTCTTAAAGATAGCGGAGTCAGGGGATATGGGGAGAAGGCAGGAACGGGGTACTGATTGGGGATGATCAGCCATGATCACATTGAATGGCGGTGCTGGCTCGAAGGGCCGAATGGCCTCCTCCTGCACCTATTGTCTATTATCTATTCCTCTCATGATTTTGTACACCTCCATAAGATCGCCCCTCATCCTCCTGCGCTCCAAGGAATAGAGACCCAGCCTGCTCAACCTCTCCCGGTAGCTCACACCCTCTAGTCCTGGCGACATCCTCGTAAATCTTCTCTGCGCCCTTTCCAGCTTGACGACATCTTTCCTATAACACGGTGCCCCGGGCAAGTGTAGACGTGACGCGTCGGTCGTTGGGCCAAGTAAAATGCTGCCCAGAACTGAACACAGTTCATTATACTGTCTGATCTGAACAAAGCTTTTCGACTAATTTGAGAAAGGACATCCTTGTGATTGAGGCAGTGCAGCGTAGGTTCACCAGATTCATCCCTGGGATGGCGGGACTGTCGTGAGGAAAGATTGAAAAGACTCGGCTTGTGTTGACTGGAGTTTAGAAGGATGGGGGGGGGGGGGGGTGGAATCGTATAGAAACATATAAAATTAGAAAAGGACTGGACAAGCTAGATGCAGGAAAAATGTTCCCAATGTTGGGCGAGTCCAGAACCAGGGGCCACACAGTCTTAGAATAAAGGGGAGGTCATTTAGGACTGAGATGAGAAAAAAACTTTTTCACCCAGAGAGTTGTGAATTTATGGAATTCCCTGCCACAGAGGGCGGTGGAGGCCAAGTCACTGGATGGATTTAAGAGAGGGTTAGATAGAGCTCTAGCGGCTAGTGGAGTCAAGGGATATGGGGAGAAGGCAGGCACGGGTTACTGATTGGGGACGATCAGCCATGATCACAATGAATGGCGGTGCTGGCTCGAAGGGCCGAATGGCCCCCTCCTGCACCTATTTTCTATGTTTCTATGATGCTTTCAAGAGAGAGCTAGATGGGACTCTTAAAGATAGCGGAGTCAAGGGATATGGGGAGAAGGCAGGAACGGGGTACTGATTGGGGATGATCAGCCATGATCACAATGAATGGCGGTGCTGGTTCGAAGGGCCGAATGGCCTCCTCCTGCACCTATTTTCTATGTTTCTAAATCTTTTCCCCTTCACCTTGAACCCATGTCCTCTGGACTTCGATTCCCCTACTCTGGGCATCTACCCGATCTGATGTTTCCTCTCCTGATGTTTCTAACTGTATCTGTAGCTGTTGATAATAAACCTAAACCTCTTCTCTTCTCCTCCCCCCACCCCCCCCCCCCCCCCCCCTTCCCCTAGCGATGCCTCCGATGCCGTTGCCCCCGTCGGGATTTGCCGGGCTGACGGAAGAGGAGCTGCGTGCGATGGAAGGGCAGGAACGGCAGAACCTGGAGGCCCGGCTCCAGTGCCTGCAGAACATCCACACGCTGCTCGATGCGGCCATGGTCCACATCCACCAGTATCTCGCCGTGGTGGCCACCCTCAGGTGGGGAACCGCGAGGCCCTTCGGCCCATCACCTCCGTGCCGAACACCGCATCAAGTCAAACCCCGATCTCGGCCATTCACTGGTGTTTAGAAGGATGAGGGGGGGGGGGGGGTATCTTATAGAAACATATAAAATTATAAAAAGGGCTGGACAAGCTAGATGCAGGAAAAATGTTCCCAATGTTGGGCGAGTCCAGAACCAGGGGACTGAGATGAGAAAAAAACGTTTTCACCCAGAGAGTTGTGAATTTATGGAATTCCCTGCCACAGAGGGCAGTGGAGGCCAAATCACTGGATGGATTTAAGAGAGAGTTAGATAGAGCTCTAACAGCTAGTGAAGTCAAGGGATATGGGGAGAAGGGTACACAAAAGGCTGGAGAAACTCAAAACACGCGCCGGTTTGTAGGTTCCTTGGCTCGGGTAAAGTTGTAATCCTAGAATGAAGGGGAGGCCGTTTAAGACTGAGGTGAGAAAAAATCCTTTTTCACCCAGAGAGTTGTGAATTTGTGGAATTCCCTGCCACAGAGGGCAGTGGAGGCCAAGTCACTGGATGGATTTAAGAGAGAGTTAGATAGACCTCTAGGGGCTAGTGGAGTCAAGGGATATGGGGAGAAGGCAGGCACGGGGTACTGATAGGGGACGATCAGCCATGATCACAATGAATGGCGGTGCTGGCTCGAAGGGACGAATGGCCTCCTGCATCTATTTTCTATGTTTCTATGCACGTGAACCATGTTCCTCCATTCCCTCTGCACTAACATGTGCCGATCCAAAAAGCCTCTTAAACAACACAGCACAGAGCATAGGTAGAACAGAGAGAGCTGGATAGGGCTCTTAAAGATAGCGGAGTCAGGGGATATGGGGGAAAAGGCAGGAACGGGTTATTGATAGGGGATGATCAGCCATGATCACATTGAATGGCGGTGCTGGCTCGAAGGGCCGAATGGCCTACTCCTGCACCTATTGTCTATAGCATTCACCCAGAGAGTTGTGAATTTGTGGAATTCCCTGCCACAGAGGGCAATGGAGGCCATGTCACTGGATGGATTTAAGAGAGAGTTAGATAGAGCTCTAGGGGCTGGTGGAGTCAAGGGATATGGGGAGAAGGCAGGCACGGGTTATTGATTGGGGACGATCAGCCATGATCACAATGAATGGCGGTGCTGGCTCGAATGGGGGGGGGGGGTGAGGGCCGGGGAAGTCCCGGTGACTGGGGGGGGGGCCGGGCTAGGGAGGGTCTTGCCATTCCCGTCCCTCACGCTGCTGCCTCTCTCTCTCTCTCTCTCTCTCTATAGCCCCCCCAGACCAACGACAACTGAGCGAGCGGCGCCCAGCACGGAGCCGGCAGCGGCAGCGCAGGCGGATTCACCGGGAGCGTCTCCCTCTCCCCCTCCCGCTCCAGCGGCCGACACCACCTCGACAGAACCGGCACCGACTCCCGAGGAAATAGGTAAACGGCCACCGAGCGAGCACCCGAATCATGCTGGCTTTACATTCAGACCACGTCTCCTCTATAATAGGAGACTGGGTGTATTATCTCTCCATTGTGAATGAACGAGTACCGTCACACGTGGCAAGCCGCAGTGGAATCCTTCGTTTAGCCCCGCCGGAGGTATGCAAAGAGTGGCCACATAAAGGGCGCTGACCATGATATAAATGATCTCGCGCCTGGGTCCTCCTTTGTTTCCCCCCACCTTGCCCCTTCCCGCACACAATGGGTCCTCCTACGTCCCCCCACATTGGGTACTCCTTTGTCTTCCACCCCCCCCCCCCCCCCACACTGGGTCCTCCTTTGTGTGTGTGTGCCCCCTCCCCCACACTGGGTCCTCCTTTTTGTGTGTGTGTGTCCCCTCTCCCCCAAACCGGGTCCTCCTTTCCTCCTTTGTTTCCCCCCCTCCCCCTCCCTCCCCCACTGAGTCCTTCTTTTTGTGTGTGTGTCCCCTCCCCCACACCGGGTACTTTATTTGTCCCATCTCCCTCCCTCCCCCACTGGGTCCTCCTTTTGTGTGTGTGATGGCCCCTTCTCCCCCCTCCCCCACCTCGCCCCCCTCCCCCATACTGGGTCCTCCTTTGTCTCCCCTCTCTCTCCCCATCCCCCACCCCTAGTCCTCCTGTGTTCTCTCGTTCCCTTCCGCCCCCCCCCCCCCCCCCCCCGTTTTTGCCCCCTCCCCGCGCCCTGCTCTCCGTTGCGCAAGCGCGCGCGTGCGCCGATCACTCATCGTTTTCAAGTCGGTGGGTGGGGGGGGAGGGGGTGTCTGTACTATACATGGTGCTGGGGGGGGGGGGGGGGCGTTTAGACCGCCCTGTGACCGTGTGTCTCCACTTTACCCCGGCCTGCAGGACAGAGCGACCTGGAAGGGGCGGTGGGCTACACCGCGCCGGATTCGCCTCGCCGCCGGGCCCACGACGACGAGGACGGGGAAGCCCGGTTGGGGGAGCCGGACGCCGCGGAGTTGCGGCGGCGGCGTCTACGGAATCTGGAGCGGCCCAGCGCCCCGCTCTAACCGCCGGCGGCCGGCCTCGATGGTGATGGTGGAGGTGGTGCAGAGGGGAGGCCCAGGAAAGTCGACCGGCCCTTGTGTGTGTGTGTGCGCGTGCGTGAGGGAATTCTGGGAAGAGGGAGGGGGGATTTCCGCCATTTGCTCCACCGGCCCCCCCGACCCCCACTGCCGCCCGAGTGCCATCCATTCACCGGCTGACCCCGAGGTCCACTCTTTTCCGCGCTGACTCTCCAGTAAACCGTACGCCAGCCGCCACCATCTTGTCCTGTGCTCTTCAGTCGTTCCGAACACCACTAGGCGTAGTTTAATTTTCTTTTCTCTCTCTCTCTTTCTCTGTCTCAAAACATTTTTGACACGGTCCTCAGCGCCACCCTGCCAGTCTTTCCCCTTCCTCCCCCCCCCCACCCCCTCCCTCGATGATACAGTTTCTCTCCCCCCCCCCCACCCCCCCCCAGCGCCCAGAGTTGGCTTCAACCCATCTGCATTGCTTCAGAGCCAAACCCTGACACCGATGGCAGCCCTGGGGCCTGTTCAGTGATGGCAGTCCCCTTTCTTTTAACCTGAAGTAGGCCACTAGTCACCTCCCCGGACAGGGGAGGTGACCTGTGGCCTGCTTCAGTATAAGTCCCAGCCTTCTTCGGGGTAGGCCCCAGCCTTTAGTCGGACGGGGGAGGTGACCTGAGGCCTACTCCAGCATAGGCCCCAGCCTTTAGTTGGTCAGGGGAGGTGACCTGAGGCCTACTTCAGAGTAGGCCCCAGCCTTTAGTTGCACAGGGGAGGTGTCCTCTGGCCTGCTTCAGCGTAGGCCCCAGCCTTTACTTGGACACGGAAGGTGACCTGTAGCCTGCTTCAGTGTAGGCCCGAGCCTTTAGTCGGACAGAGGAGGTGACCTATGGCCTGCTTCAGCGTCGGCCTCCCAGCCTTTAGTTGGTCGGGGAGGTGACCTGAGGCCTGCTCCAGAGTAGGCCCCAGCCTTTAGTCGGATGGGGGAGGTGACCTGTGGCCTGCTCCGGTGTAGTTCCGAGGCTTTAGCGTGGCCGGCATGGTCCCCGGGCAGAAGGAATGGCCGACGCTTTGAGAGGCTTTTTCTTCGGACCCGAAACGTCGCCCTTTTCTTCCCCCCGACCCTGAGTTGCTCTAGTATCTCGCGACTCATCCCCATCGCAAACCAGCAGCTGCAGTTCCTCGACACGGGTTCTTAACGCCATCCCACCAGTCTCTCCCTCCCCCACCCCCTTCCTCGATGATACCAGTTCTCCCCTTCCCCCCCCCCCACCCCCTCTCCCCAGCCGCACAAAGTTGGCATGAAACCCATCTGCATTGCTTCAGGAACCGATGGCAGCTCTGGTGCATGTGCAGTGACGTCCCTTTCTTTTTAAACCTGAAGTAGGCCACTGGTCGTCTCCCCGGACAGGGGAGGAGGCCTGTGGCCTGCTTCAGGGGTAGTTCCGAACCTTTTAGTGTGACATGGCCAACCAGGTGACCTGCGGCCTGTTTCTGGGTCACTCCCGGCCTCTCAGTGTAAACTGAAGTAGGCCTGCGTCAGCGTAGGCCCCAGCCTTTAGTTGGACAGGGGAGGTGATCTGTGGCCTTCCTCGGGGCCACTAAAGTACGCCACGGGTTCTTCTGGGGCTGGGTGGTGGTGGTGGTGGCCTGTGGCCTGCTTCAGGGCAATTCTCGGCCTTTAGTGTGACATAGTAACCAGATGTCCTGAGGCCTGCTTCAGCGTAATCCCCAGGCCTTTAATCCCCCCCCCCCCCCCCCGAGCCTGTCAGTGGAGATGTGGCTCCGACGCGGAGGAGGTTTTGTCCTGCTGTTGCTAAAAAAAAACTTCCTTGACCCCCAGCTGCCTCTCCTCCTCCTTCCAAGTAAGTTTAAGAAAGAACTGCAGATGCTGGAAAAATCAAAGGTAGACAAAAACGCTGGAGAAACTCAGCGGGTGAGGCGGCATCTATGGAGCGAAGGAAATAGGTGGAGTTTCGGGTCAAGACCCTCCTCTTCGCCGCAGATGCTGCCTCACCCGCTGAGTTTCTCCAGCATTTTTTGTCTACCTTTTTTTTTTTTTTTTCCCAGCATCTGCAGTCCTTTCATAAACTCTCCTTCCAAAAGCCAGTCATTATTTAACCTCCCTGCTTTGACTGAAACCCCCCAAAAGAATATATACGATAGATCGACACTGGAGATAAGACGCGATACGCTGGAGTAACCTCAGCATCGTCCACTGGGCAGAAGGAATGGCTGATGTTTCGGGCCTTCGAGGGGCCTTTCTTCGGAACCCGAGCCGTCACCCTTTCCTTTCCCCCCCCCCCCCCCCCCCCCCCCCCCCCCCCCCCCGCTCAGTTCCTCCGGCATCTCGCATCTCATCCCCGTCGCAAACCAGCATCTGCAGTTCCTTGACAAGGTCCTCAACGCCACCCCGCCAGTCTCTTTATGCCCCCCCCCCCCCCCCCCCCCCCCCTCCTCGATGATACCAGTCTCTCTCCCACCATGGTTTGGCCTCAACCCATCTGCATTGCTTCAGAGCCAGGCCCTAGAACCAACGGCAGCCCTGGTGCCTGTTCAGCCCTGGTCCCCTTTCTTTCACCCTGAAGTGGCCTGCTTCAGGGGGTAGTTCCGAGCCTTTTTAGCGTGACATTGCCAACCAGGTGACCTGCGGCCTGCTTCAGAGTCATTCCCGGTCTTTCAGTGTAAACGCCTGAAGTAGGCCTGCTTCAGCGTAGGCCCCAGACCTTTAGTTGGACAGGGGAGGTGACCTGTGGCCCGCTTCAGCTTAGGCCCCAGCATTTAGTTGGTCAGGGAAGGTGACCTGCGGCCTGCTTCAGGGGGTAGTTCCGAGCCTTTTTAGCGTGACATAGCCAACCAGGTGACCTGCGGCCAGCTTCAGAGTCATTCCCGGCCTTTCAGTGTAAACGGCGCCCCAAACCCAGCATCTGCAGTTCCCTGAAAAAGCCAACACACAAATAAACTGCAATGCCGGAGAAAGTCGGGCGGAGGGGAATGGACGAGCGACGTTCCATTAGCCGGGATCCTCTCCCATTACTCAGAAGAAAAACAGTATCTCCAACCTCCGACCCAAAATGGCGTCTGCCCGCTTCCCTCCGCGGATGCTGCCCGGACTTCCGAGATCCGCCGGCATTTTGCTTTTCGCGAAGGAACCGCAGATGCTGGTTTTGCGACGAGGATTCTACAGTCGCTCCAGATTCCAGCGTCTGCAGTGCCTCGCCTCTCCCTGGCTGAATAGATTGAGCCCGTCTCGACCCGAAATGCCACCTATCCCTTCGCTCCACAGATGCTGCCTCGCCCGCTGAGTTTCTCCGGCGGTTCTGTCTAACCTTGGAGCCTGCTAATAGCATTTTTGCCAGACGCCGCCCTCGGTACAAATGTGCCGGAGGAAACCCAAACCGCGAAAAAAAAAAAAAGGTGCGGTGGTCTTCAATTTAGATTCGGGTTTGAGGAACTGCAGATGCCGGCTTATGTCCGAAGATGCGCAGGCAGAAAATGCCGGAGGAACTCAGCGGGGACAGGCAGTGTCACGAGAGGAGGACTGGACGATATTTCGGGGTGTCTCGACCCGAAGCGTCGCCCATTCATCCCTCCGCTCCAGAGATGCTGCCTGTTCCCGCTCAGTTACTCCGCCATTTTGTCTTTGATGTCCCCTTTCAGTTGCTTTGGAAAGGGTCTCGTACAGGGAAACTAGGCCACTGAGTCCCTTGATTATGACCCCAGGTGATGAAACGACCTCCAGGCTTTTGGGATTAACGTCGCTGGCTGATTAACAATGATTTTTTAATTGTTTTTTTTTGCTGCTTCAAGTCGCTCATTTTTAGTTTCGGCCCTTTGTCAGAGAATATTTTTCACTTTGAAGTTGGGTTATTCATTGCATCTCCCCATTTTTAATGTGGAAGAGGGAGGGAGGGGACGAGAAGGATGGGGGGGGAGGAGGAGGATGGGGGGGCAGGAGAAGGAAGAGGGGGAGCGGAGATGGGGGGAAGGGGGAGGGAGGAGGAGAGGGGAAAAGGAAGAGGGGAGGGGAGGGAGGAGTAGGGGACAGGAGGAAGGAGAAGGAGGGGGGGGAGGGAGGAGGGGGATGAGAGGGGTAGGGGGAGGAGGTACTGGAAAGGCTTCCAAGATCTGATCATGGAAACTGCCCCCCCCCCCCTTTTGCTGTTGTGTTCAGCGTGCGGCCCCTCTCACGAAAGGGGCAGAGAGCGCGTTTAATCGGCAGTTCGGTTGAGGGTCTGTAATGAGATTGAAGCAGGCCTCTTTCCCCTCCCCCCCCCCCCCCCCCCCCCCCAAATACACTCTCCGAAACCAACTCCCACCCTCCCGCCATCTCTTGTGTCCCCCTCGATGGGTGAAAGAAAGGCCAGCACGAAATCGGCCCCGTGGGCAGAGAGGAGAGAGAAGGGACATTCCATTTCCGTCGTGGTGTCCGTCCTCTCGAAGAGAGGTTTCGCACCCTCGATCAAAGGCTCCCCTAATATCTTGGCCCTCGATAGAGAGGGTTGGCCGCGGTTTTCCACGGTTGGGCCCACAGCGCTTCCTCGCGCGGCACTTAAATTGTGGGGAGATTTTTTTTTTTTTTAAATGCCCCTTATCTTCACCGCTGAGGAGCAGGTTGGGGTTTTTCCCACTTCGATCCTCTGCTCCCCGTTTCCCTTCCTACTTGAAGACCACCCCCCCCCCCCCCCGACGAGTTTGGTGAAGACCCTTCCCCTGTGAGAGAGGGTCAGTCTGTTGGGCAAGACCCTTCCCCCCTGTGCGAGAGGGTCCATTGGGAAAGATCCCTTGTGGGAGAGGGTTCTGTTTTGTAGGGGTGAAGACCCTTCTTTAAGAGAGGGTGGGTCAGGAAAGGTCTTTGCCTCTTTCTCTCCCTCTTTCTCTTTCTCTCATTTTGTATCTTTCTTTCTGTCTCCTTTTCTCTTCGCTCGCTCTCCCTCCCTTTTTCTGCCTCTTCCTCCCTCTCTCTCCCTCTCTCTCTCTCTCTCTCTCTCACTCTCTAACCTCTCTCTCTCCCCCCTCCCTCTCTCTCTCTCCCTCCCTCCCCTCTCTCTCTCTCCCCCTCCCCCCTCTCCCCTCTCCCCTCCCTCTCACTCTCCCCCTCCCTCCCACTCTCCCACTTCTACCTTCTTTCTCTCCCGCTGTGTTCCCTCTCCCCCTCTCTCTCTGTCCCCTCCTCTCTCTCTCCCTCGCCCTCCCTCTCTCTCTCCCCTCCCTCCCCCTCTCTCTCTGCCCCTCTCTCTATCCTCCTCTCCCTCCCCCTTTCTCTCTCCCCCTCTCCCCCTCCCTCCCACTCTCCCACTTCCTCCTTCTTTCTCTCCGCTGTGTTCTCTCTCTCTCCCCTCTCTCCCCTCTCTCTCTCTCTCTCTCCCCTCTCCCTCTCTCCCTCTGCTCCCTCCCTCTCCCCCTCCCACTGTATCTTCTTTCTCTCTCGCCCTCTCCCCCTCCTCTCCCTGTTTTTTTTCTGCCTCTTTCTCTCCCTCTGTGTGAAACAGGACCCGGCACCAGTGCCGACCCTGCACCCACCCTCCCACCCTCTCCCCTCCCACCCCCGCTCCCCCTCCCACTGCCGTCCACCCACCTTGCCACTCGATGCCAGCGCTGTCTAGGGGTTGGCAGCACATCCCCTGACGCTTTCACCTGCAATAAGAGGTTTGTCCGGGATCGGGCTCTGCCCCTTTCTCTCCCCCCCCCCCCACAGACCCTGCATTCCACAAACGCCTCTGGTTGCAATGGGCCAGTTGGTGCTGCGAGCTTTGCCCTCTTGCTTGCCGATCCGGAGATGGCCCTGTGCTGCGGGGAACAATTGATCGGTTCAAGTAATCACCGACGATAGACACAACAAGCTGGACTAACCCAGCGGGAAAGCAGCATCTCTGGAGAGAAGGAATGGGTGACGTTTTGGGTCGAGGGGAAGGGGGGGGGGGCTTAGAGACAGAGAGAGACAAAAAAAAAGGGGGGGGAAGAAGGATGGGTTTGTGAGAAAGAGCGACGCTGCCCGACCCAGCTGAGTTCCTCCAGCACTTTGTGTCTATCTCGGGTATAGACCAGCATCTGCAGTTCCTTTCTACGCTCTCTTCCTGTGTCCGTTTGGGTTATTTACCCCCCCCCCCCCCACCACCACTCTGGCTTCGACCCACAGGCTCGACGGCAGCGACTGAGCGGGGGGGGGGGGGGGGGGTCGCTGAGTGACAACGGGGCCTACTCTGCTCTCGAGCCTGCGTTGCGGGTCAGGTTTCCCAGCCAGTCGAACTTCGCCCCCCTCTCTGCCACTTTCCAGGCCATGGTTTGTGCACAGATTACTTGCATTTAAGTCTACGCTCGTAGCGGGGTGAGGGTTTTTGTCGTTGATTATTTAAATTTGTATATATTGTATAAAATTTTAATAGCTGGGATTGTACATAGTGCACAATAAAATCTGCTGGTTCTGTCTTGCCGGTGTTGTTCCTGGCCAAGATCCAAGAGTCCCCCAACCCGAATCATCACCTACCCACCTACTGTAGACTCTGTGTGTGACCTGCTGAGTTACTCCAATAGACAATAGGTGCAGGAGTAGGCCATTCAGCCCTTCTAGCCAGCACCGCCATTCAATGTGATCACGACTGATCATCCCCAATCAGTACCCCGTTCCTGCCTTCTCCCCATATCCCCTGACTCCGCTATCTTTAAGAGCCCTTTCTAGCTCTCTCTTGAAAGTAGACAATAGGTGCAGGAGTAGGCCATTTGGCCCATTTTTTCCTGCATCTAGCTTTTCCAGTCCTTTTATAATTGTATACGTTGCTATAAGATTCCCCCTAAATTCCAGTGAATACAATAGACAATAGGTGCAGGAGGAGGCCATTCGGCCCTTCGAGCCAGCACCGCCATTCAATGTGATCACGGCTGATCATCCCCAATCAGTCCCCCGTTCCTGCCCTCTCCCCATATCCCCTGACTCCGCTATCTTTAAGAGCCCTGTCTACCTCTCTCTTGAAAGCATCCAGAGAACCGGCCTCCACCGCCCTCTGAGGCAGAGAATTCCACAGACTCACCACTCTCTGTGAGAAAAAGTGTTTCCTCGTCTCCGTTCTAAATGGCCGACCCCTTATTCTTAAACTGTGTGTGTGGCCCCTGGTTCTGGACTCCCCCAACATCGGGAACACGTTTCCTGCCTCTAGCGTGTCCAAGCCCTTAATAATCTTATTTGTTTCAATAAGATATTCTCTCATCCTTCTAAGAGTGTACAAGCCCAGCCGCTCCATTCTCTCAGCATACGACAGTCCCGCCATCCCGGGAATTAACCTTGTAAACCTCTGCTGCACTCCCTCAATAGCAAGAATGCCCTTCCTCAAATTAGGGGACCAAAACTGTAAACAATACTCCAGGTGTGGTCTCACTAGGGCCCTGTACAACTGCAGATCCTGGGAATTAACCTTGTTTAGTTTAGAGATTCAGCATGGAGACTGGGCCCTTCTGCCGACCAGCGATCCCCGCACACTAATGCTATTCTACACACGTAGACACACACTCAAGACAATGTTACCACTTTACTAAGACCAATCAACCTACAAACCTGTACCTCTTTGGAGTGTGGGAGGAAATCGAAGATCTCGGAAAAAACCCACGGGGAGAACATACAAACTCCGTACAGACAGCACCCGTTGTCAGGATCGAACCTGGGTCTCTGGCGCAACTCTACCCGCCGCGCCACCGGCCAAACACGGTAGTTTTTGTAGGTTAGTTGGCTCTCTTTGAATTGCCCCTGTTGGGTCGGTAGTGCATGAGAAAGTGGGATAACAGATCTAGTGTCTACAGTTCAACGGGATTAATTAGCTCCTAAACCATTAGCTTATGTTAGAATCGACATAAGAGAAATCTAGAAAATAGGTGCAGGAGTAGGCCATTCAGCCCTTTGAGCCATTCAATATGATCATGGCTGATCATCCAAAACCAGTACCCTGTTCCTGCTTTCTCCCTATATCCATTGAATCCGTTAGCTCTAAGAGCTAAATCTAAAGGGCATGTCCCGCTGGGGCAATTTTTCAGCGGACTGTCAGGTTCGCAGCGCTCGCCTGAAAAACCGGGAACTGGAATGGCGACTGTCGGAGTGGAACACACACACACATCGCAAAAGGCAGGGGGGCAGGGAAAGTGGGGGAGAGCTGTCCGAAATTCACACTGTGCAAAGCCAAGGCGATACAGACACACTCCGCGATGAACAGGAAGGTTAAGACGGCTAACACAGTGTATGGTAAGTCCTTTAAAAGAGGAGTGAGTAGGGGAGAAGGAGTGGAGACACTTTTAAGAAGCCAGACAACTTTTAATAAGCCAGAGATACACAGCTGTGAAGTTTGGCGGACATTTAACATTACCGGTCGGTTCTCTTCTGAAATCTCGTGCTTAAAGCCCTGTCCCACGGTACGAGTTCATTCCAAGAGCTCTCCCCGAGTTTGCCCTGAGTCGAACTCGGAGATTTACGGTAATGGCCGCTCGTCGGTACTCGGGGCTCTCGTGGACATTTTTCAACATGTTGAAAAATCTTCACGAGTCTTCCCTTGCTTACCTGCCGTTAGCGAGTCTTCCCGAGCACCTGCCGTTAGCGTTACGAGCCGCTAAGAGACGTCCCCGAGCTCCGACGTACCCACTACGTTCGTTCTCCATGCTTACCGCGAGTTTGATTTTTTTTAAACTCGGGAGAGCTCTTGGAATGAACTTGTACCGTGGGACAGGGCTATTACGGGTTTTTTTCACCCAATGAGGTTCTACTGCAGTTGTGCAGGGTCTTGGTGAGACCACACCTGGAGTATTGCGTACAGTTTTGGTCTCCTAATCTGAGGAAAGACATTCTTGCCATAGAGGGAGTACAGAGAAGGTTCACCAGACAGATTCCTGGGATGGCAAGACTTTCATATGAGGAAAGACTGGATAGACTCGGCTTGTACTCACTAGAATTTAGAAGATTGAGGGGTGGATCTTAGAGAAACTTACAAAATTCTTAAGGGGATGGACAGGCTAGATGCAGGAAGATTGTTCCCGATGTTGGGGAAGTCCAGAACAAGGGGTCACACAGTTTAAGGATAAGGGGGAAGTCTTTTAGGACCGAGATGAGAAAAACATTTTTCACACGGAGAGTGGTGAGTCTGTGGAATTCTCTGCCACAGAAGGCAGTTGAGGCCAGTTCGTTGGCTATCTTTAAGAGGGAGTTAGATATGGCCCTTGTGGCTAAAGGGATCAGGGGGTATGGAGAGAAGGCAGGTACGGGATACTGAGTTGGATGATCAGCCATGATCATATTGAATGGTGGTGCAGGCTCGAATGGCCAACTCCTGCACCTATTGTCTATGTTTCTATGAGCCAATGAAAATGCCTGGTCAGCAAAGGCGATTAACTAAAACTACCTTGGTCCAGTTCGACTATCTATAACTACACAGCGATCCCACTACAAGTACGCCCACGCCAACAAAATCTCTATCGATTTTCTCTACGGCGAACAATTTTTGGTCGCAGAAACAATTTTCAACATGTTGAAAAAATGGCGGCGACCATAGTGAGGCCGTGACTAGTTCCCAGAAAGCGGGAACTCCTCGCGACCGTGAAGGAGGCTCGCCAGAGACCACCAGTGAACGTGTGGCAAGCGCAGAGTCTCCTGCACTCTCGCAAAAAGTTGCCAAAGTGGGACAGGCTCTTAACTCTCTGAAGTGGGACAGCCTCTTAATTTTGCGTCTAGCTTTGGTGTAAACCAACTTCTGCAGTTCCTTCCCACACCAATTGCTTGGATTAGAGGGCATCATCTACCACAACACATCGAAGCTGTTTCTCTAAACTAAACTAGATCCAATGGTCCATTCGGCCCATCGAGTCTAGTTTAGTATCGAGATACAGCGTGGAAACAGGCCCTTCGGCCCGCACCAACCAGCGATCCCCCGCACACTGATACTATCCTACACACACACACTAGGGACAATTTACATTTATGCCAAGCCAATGGACCAACAAACCTGTAGAAACACAGACAATGGGTGCAGGAGTAGGCCATTCGGCCTTTCAAGCCAGCACCGCCATTCAATGTGATTGTGGCTGACCATCCACAATCAGTACCCCCGTTCCTGCTTTCTCCCCATATCCCTTGATTCCGTTCGCACGAAGATCTAAATCTAACTCTCTCTTGAACACATCCAGTGAATCGGCCTCCACTGCCTTCTGTGGCAGAGAATTCCACAGATTCACAACTCTCTGGGTGGAAAAAGTTTCTCCTCATCTAAATGGCCAACCCCTTATTCTTAAACTAAGTCAAGTTCAAGTCAATTTTATTTCTATCGCGCATTTAAAACAACTCACGTTGACCAAAGTGCTTTACATCAGTGCAGGTATTAACGTTCTACAAACAGTGGTACACAGATCTAACAATACATACATAAATACACACAGACAGCGCTCCCTCAGAGGGCCTAAAGAAAGGCTTGAGAGTAGAAATAAGATTTAAGTCCAGACTTGAAAGAGTTGATGGAAGGGGCAGTTCTGATGGGAAGAGGGATGCTGCTCCACAGGCTAGCAAAAGGCACGGTCGCCCCTGAGCTTATACCTACACCGCGGGATAGTCAGTAGCCACAAGTCGGCCGATCAGAGGGACCTGGAGACGGTGTGGTGGGTTATCAGATTTTTGATGTAGGTGGGGGCAGGCCCGTTGAGGACTTTGTATACATGAAGGAGGAGCTTGAAGTTGATTCTGAACCGCACTGGGAGCCAGTGGAGGGAGGCCAGGATCGGGGGGATGCGGTCCCTTTATCGGGAGCCCGTCGGGAGTCTCGCTGCGGCGTTTTGGACCAGTTGCAGGCGGGACGGGGAAGATTGGCTGATGCCAGTGTAGAGGGAGTCGCAGTCATCAAGACGGGAGGAGATAAATGCGTGGATGATCTTTTCGAGGTCGTCAGACTGGAGGAACCCCTGGTTCTGGACTCCCCAGCATTTTTCCAGCATCGAGCAGGTCCGATCCCTTAAGGATTTCATATGTTTCTTTCAGATCCCCTCTCATCCTGAATGCCAGTGAATACAAGCCCTGTCGACCCATTCTTTCATCGTACGTTAATCACCAAGTGTGCATTTGGGACGAATTTTAATCCGCATTAATTTGACAGATTTGTTTTTGCATCGGGCAAATCTGCTTATTGTGATTTGCTGCCTGTTATTAAGGGAATTAAGGGAAAGATGCAAATTGTCTTTCAGCTTCTAGCCGTACAGCATTGACTACCATAGAAGGTAGACAAAAATGCTGGAGAAGCTCAGCGGGTGAGGCAGCATCTATGGAGCGAAGGAAATGGGCAACGTCTCGGGTCGAGATGTGAGGGTTGGGGGGGGCGGAAGGAAGAAAGGAAGACGAGGAGCCAGTGGGCTGAGGGAGAGCTGGGAAGGGGAGGAGAAAGCAGGGACTACCTGAAATTAGAGAAGTCAATGTTCACACCGCTGGGGTGTAAACTGCCCAAGCGAAATATGAGGGGCTGCTCCTCCAATGTTCTCACTCTGGCCATGGAGGAGGCCCAGGACAGAAAGGTCGGATTCGGAATGGGAGGGGGGGTTGAAGTGCTGAGCCACCGGGAGATCAGGTTGGTTATTGCGGACCGAGCGGAGGTGTTCGGCGAAACGATCGCCAAGCCTATGCTGACATCTAGAGCAGCGGATGCAATAGATGAGGTTGGGGGAGGTGCAGGTGAACCTCTGTCGGACCTGGAAAGACTGCTTGGGTCCTTGAATGGAGTCAAGGGAGGAGGTAAAGCGACAAGTGTGGCATTTACATAGAGATATGTTTATCGGTGCGAGTAGAGACTGCAGCTGACACACTAATGAATAATTTTGCTGAGCTGGGAGCAGAGGAGATAGGTTCAAGGTGAAGGGGAAAAGATTTAATAGGAATCCGAGGGGTAACTTTTTCACACAGGAGGGTGGTGGGTGTATGGAACGGGCTGCCGGAGGAGGCCATTCGGCTTCGATTTGGCCAGCACCGCCATTCAATGCGATCACAGCTGATCATCCCCAATCAGTACCCCGTTCCTGCCTTCTCCCCATATCCCCTGACTCCGCTATCTTTAAGAGCCCTATCTAGCTCTCTCTCTTGAAAGCATCCAGAGAACCGGCCTCCACCGCCCTCTGAGGCAGAGAATTCCACAGACTCACCACTCTCTGTGAGAAAAAGTGTTTCCTTGTCTCCGTTCTAAATGGCCTACTCCTTGTTCTCAAACTGTGAGTGGCCCCTGGTTCTGGACTCCCCCAACATCGGGAACATGTTTCCTGCCTCTAGTGTGTCCAAGCCCTTAACAATCTTGATCTATTACTCCCCTCCTAACCCCATCCTCCTGCCTTCTCCCCATAACCCCTGACACCCGCACTAATCAAGAATCTCTCTATCCAGAGATGCCAAGTGTCCCGGATTCGCCGTATTTTGTCCCGGCGAAATAACCTTTTACGGTGTTCCGGCAGCCAAACATGCTGTTACGGAACACCGCCCGCGCCGGTGTTCCTCCCGTGGTGAACGCCGGCGCCATGTGCCCCCGGTTTGCCAGCCCGGCAGCTCGCAGCCCACGCCCCGGCCCAGAGCCCGGGCGGCACCGGCCCGCGCGATCAGCGGCACTTTCTTGCCGCCAGCCGGCCGCTCGCGGCAGCCCCATCACCGGGCCTCACCCCCACCCCCACCCCCACCCAGTGCGCAGGCGCAGACCCCGCCGGCAACCTTGCCAAGTGCGCATGTGCCGCACCCCCGCCCGCCGGCAGCCCACTGATCTGCACCAGAGCGCAGGCGCATAGCCGCCGGCAACAACCCCAAGTGAGTATGTTACGGAGAGAGAAATGCAATTTAACCCCCATTTGTTACGGACAAATGGGTTGAATGTTACTGTGAACTAAATTTAGGGTTGGCATCTCTGCTCTATCTCTGCCTTAAATATGTCCACTGACTTGGCCTTCTGTGGCAAAGAATCCCACAGATTCACCACCCTCTGACTAAATAAATTCCTCCTCCTCCTCTCATTCCTAAAACAAAGTCCTTTAATCCTGAGGTTGTGCCCTCTGGTCCTAGACTCTCCCACCAGTGGAAACATCCTCTCCACATCCGCTTTATCCAGGCCTTTCACTATTCTGTACGTTTCAATGAGGTCCCCCCCCCCCCCCCTCATCCTTCTAAACGGGGGGGGGGTGGGGGGGGGGGGGGGCAGCGAGTACAGGCCCAGCGCCGTCCTCCTCGTCTCCTTCCTAAAAGAACGTCCTTTAATTCTGAGGCTACGGCCTCTAGTCCTAGACTCTCCCACATAAAGATAGTGATGTACTCTATCGTACGTGATGACATCAGTTACTGCGAGAAGGAACACAGCGTGCGGAACATAGTTCTGTCGCTGCAAATAAGTTCCATAGAACAGCACTGAAGAGGACCAGGCCCTTCGAATCTCAGTGTCTGTGATCACAAGACAAACTGTTCTCAGCACACCAGCACAATCCTAGGTGGACAGGAATGCTGGAGAAACTGAGCGGCGGGTGAGGCAGTATCTATGGAGCGAAGGAATAGGTGACGTTTCAGCTGAAAAAGGGGGTGGGGAGATTGCAACCTTCACGTGGTCCGCCCTGTTTCGACTAATGCAATCAACTCGACACAGCGCACAAACGGAAGATCAAATAGAACAAGTTGTCCGACAACTTTAGGCTGCGCTCGCCACACGAAAGAAGAAGAAGAAGAAGCTGAAGAAGGGTCTCAATAGACAATGGACAATAGGTGCAGGAGGAGGCCATTCGGCCCTTCGAGCCCTGTGAGATACCCTTTATGCTCACAATTAATACTCAAAGACTAAATCCTGGAAGCAAGAGATTTCTTTATTTTACGAGTCTGCAGACCGGGTGCCTCTCCAACTCGTGACACACCGAAGCCAGAGAGATCATCCCCCTGTATACACAAAATATTACATTCAATCTCCCCTCTGGACCTTTCTCCAATCAGGGTCGGAGGTGCACAATCTGTAGGTACATCCCCTCGCACCTCCCATATCATACATCGCATGTTCAAACATGTTCATGGTAATGAGCAGTTTCTTGACCAGGGGTGTGTTGTAATATTCATTTATTCTATTAAGCATGCTCAGCTGCTCATGACCTGGCCCAGTTTTACTCACCTCCTAGTGAACCCTCTCAGATTTCCTATATCAGTACTAAAGCTAAGCTATAATGACAAGGGTCCCATCCATCACTCCCCTCCACTGATAGGGATCTCTCTACATCACTCCCTTCTCTAGCTATACAATGCTATCTCTTCTTACTCAAGGACTCAAGGATGGGTCTGGCAACCTTCAGACACTGCTGTGTCAGAATCCTCTCTCCAGCCCCTCTCTGTTTGAATTCTCTTTAAAACTCCTTTCTTTAATAGGGTTTAATCACTTTATCCCTCACACCGCCATTCAATGTGATCATGGCTGATCATCCCCAATCAGTACCCCGTTCCTGCCTTCTCCCCATATCCCCTGACTCCGCTATATTTACGAGCCCTTTCTAGCTCTCCTTCAACCCGAAACGTCACCTATTCCTTCGCTCCACAGATGCTGCCTCACCCGCTGAGTTTCTCCAGCATTTTTGTCTACCTTCGATTTTTCCCAGCATCTGCAGTTCTTTCTTAAACTTAACACTTTCCGACACCCACTAGGGACAACTTTTCATTTACCAAGCCAATTAATCTACAAACCCGGACGTCTTTGGAGTGTGGGAGGAAACCCGAAGATCTCGGAGAAAATGCACGCTCCACCACCAGGCCGGGCTCGCTTCACAAACAGGGCTCAAACACTCACTGTGTCGTACAGTTCAATCAAAGAAAAAAAAAATTCAAAGCGTATACATCTCCTGTGAACTTTGCCCCTCTCACCTTAAAGCTGTGCCCTCTAGTCTTTGACGTTTCCACCCCGGTGGGGAAAAGGTTCTGACGGTCTATCTGTCTACCCTCCCATAATTCCATATACTCCCATCAGATCTCCTCTCTAACTCTGACGCTCTGAGAAAAAAATCTGAGGTCTGTCTAACCTCTCCTTATGGCCATATCACATTGAATGGCGGTGCTGGCTGGAAGGGCCGAATGGCCTACTGCTGCACCTATTGTCTATTGACGCTCTAATCCAGGCAGCGTTCTGGTAAATCTCCTCTACACCTTCTTCAAAGCATCCATATCCTTCCGGCAATGGGGTAAAAATAGTTGGGGTTCAAAAATAACTACAGCTCTTACTGTATAGATAGTCCAAAGGTCTCCAATGGGGTAGATGGTAGCTCAGGGCTGCTCAAATCGGCTGCCTGGGAAGAAACCGTCCCTGAATCTGGAGGTGCGGGTGTTCAAACTTCTGTATCTCTTGCAAGATGGGAGAGGGGAGAAGAGGGAGTGAGACTAGTCCTTGATGATGCTGCCGGCCTTGCCGAGGCAGCGTGAGGTGTAGATGGAGTCGATGGAAGGGAGGTTGGTTTGTGTGCGTGACGGTCTGGGGTGCAACTGTCCACAACTCCTTGCGTGTTTAGTTTAGTTTAGCTCAGAGATACAGCGCGGAAACAGGCCCTTCGGCCCACCGGGTCCGTGCCGACCAGTGATCCCCGCACACTTAACACGATCCAACACACACTAGGGGCAATATTTACATTTTATACCAAGCCAATTAACCTGCAAACCTGCACGTCTTTGGAGTGTGGGAGGAAACCGAAGATCTCGGAGAAAACCCACGCAGGGGAGAACGTACAAACTCCGTACAGACAGCACCCGTGGTCGGGATCGAACCCGGTCCCTGGAGCTGCATTCGCTCTAAGGCAGCAACTCTACCGCTGCGCCACCGTGACCGGTCTCGTCAAGCTTGTTGTCAAGCTTGGAAGGGTTCAGAGAAGATTGAGCTAGAGGGATAGGTTGAGCAGGCTAAGACGCTATTCCTTGGAGCGCTGGAGAATGGGAGGTGACCTTATAGAGATGTACAAAATCATGACAGGAGTAGATTGGTTAAATGCACAGAATCAAAAAGGCCCAACAGAGGATGTACTTCCCACAGCAGCTGAGGAAGCACAACCTGCCACAGGCAATGATGGTCCAATTCTACACGGCCATCGTAGAGCCTGTCCTCACCTTCTCCATCGTGGTCTGGTTTGGCTCAGACACCAAGCACGACACCCGGAGGCTGCAGCGAATCGTCCGATCAGCAAGGAAGGTTATTGGCTGCAGCCTTCCCTCCATTGATGAACTGTACACTGCAAGGGCCAGGAAGCGAGCGGGCAAGATTCATCTCTGACCCCTCTCACCCGGGCCACAAGCTCTTTGAATCACTTCCTCTGGAAGGCGACTCCGGACTGTCAAAGCTGCCACAACAGCCGGACATAAAAAATCACAGTAGTTTATATCAACAGCCAAAAATCTGTAGCCTCCCTTTGATCTGGTATTTTGTTGGTTCACATGCTTGATCAATGGTGTTTTATCATGAATGTTTTATTATTATTAATGTTTAGTGTTTTCTGAGTCATTCGTAACTGTCACTGTATGTCACGTTGTTACTTGTCAGCGGAGCACCAAGGCAAATTCCTTGTATGTGAATACTTGGCCAATAAACTAACTTACTTACTTTTGGCCAGAGTAGGGGGATCAAGAACCAGCAGACATGGTTTTAAGGTGGGTGGGGATGGGAAGATTTAACAGGAATCTGAGGGGTAACATTTTTACACACAGGAGTATGAAACGAGCTGCCGGAGGAGGTATGCGCAAGAAGGAACTGCAGATGCTGGTTTAAACCGAAGAGCTGGAGTAACTCAGTGGGTCAGACTGCATCTCTGGAGAAAAGGAATAGGTGGTGTTTCGGGTCGAGACCCTTCTTCTGACCAAAACGTCACCTATTCCTTTTTCCCAGCGATGCAGTCTGACCCGCTGAGTTCCACAGAAGGCAGTGGAGGCCAATTCACTAGATGTATTCAAGAGAGAGACTGAGATGAGGAAAAACATTTTCACCCAGAGAGTTGTGAATCTGTGGAATTCTCTGCCACGGAAGGCAGAGGAGGCCAATTAACTTGATGTATTCAAGAGAGAGTTAGATTTAACTCTCAGACAATAGACAATAGGTGCAGGAGTAGGCCATTCTGCCCTTTGAGCTTGCACCATCATTCAATGTGATCATGCCCCAATCAGTACCCCCCGTTTCTGACTTCTCCCCATATCCCCTGACTCCGCCATTTTTATTTGGGCTAACAAAATCAAGGGATATGGAGAGAAAGCAGGAACGGGGTACTGATTTTGGCAAGAGCATAATGAATGGCGCAGGGGGCGAAAAGGCCTACCCCTGCACCTATTTTCTATGTTTCTATGATTGTCTGACCCGCTGAGTTACCCCAGCTTTTTGTATCTAAGCCGGTGGAGGTAGCTGAGGTAGTTGTAATGTTTAAGAAACATTTAGGCAGGCACATGGATAGGAAATGTTTAAAATGGAACGATGCAGATAAGATTAGCATGGTCCCTGCGCAAGGATGACACGCAAATTCGTGAAGCGTTCCATATTTTTAGTCCTCCATCCACCACCTCCAGTTTAAATTCCATTTGGAATATTTTTGGAATATCCAATAAACCAAGAACCAAGATGATTCGGTTTGTCAAGGAGGACTCTCCCTAACTCTACAGAGAGCAAGCTGACCGGTTTGCATCGTGGCTTGGTTCGGCAACTTGAGCGCCCTGGAGGGAAAAAGACTACAAAGGGTAGTAAACACTGCCCAGTCCATCATCGGCTCTGACCTCCCTTCCATCGAGGGGATTTATCGCAGTCGCTGCCTCAAAAATGTGGCCAGCATTATCATCAAGACCACACACCATCCTGGCCCAACACTCATCTCCCGCTACCTTTCAGGTAGAAGGTACAGGAGCCTGAAGACTGCAACGACCAGGTTCAGGAATAGCTGCTTCCCCACAGCCATCAGGCTATTAAACCTGGCTCAGACAAAACTCTGAACATTAATAACCCCTTATCTGTTATTTGCATTTTATCATTTATTTATTTCATGTGTGTAATATATTTATATAATGGTATATGGACACACTGATCTGTTTTGTAGTCAGTGCCTACTATGTTAAGGATAAGGAGGAAGTCTTTTAGGACCGAGATGAGAAAATCATTTTTCACAGAGAGTGGTGAATCTCTGGAATTCTCTGCCCAGAAGGTAGTTTGAGGCCATTCATATTGGCTATATTTAAGAGGGAGTTAGATGTGGCCCTTTTGAGGCTAAAGGGATCAGGTGTACTGGAAGAAAGGCAGAGTACAGGAAATTTAAATGTGGGAGTCAGTGGAATTCTCTGCCTCAAGGGCGGTGGAGGGCCGTTCTTTCTCTGATACTTTCGAGAGAGAGCTAGATAGGCTCTTAAAGATAGCGGAGTCAGGGGATATGGGAGGGGTGGGGGGAAGAAGGGAGAAAGGTCTGGTACAGGATACTGAGTTGGATGATCAGCCATGATCACATAGAATGGCGGTGCACGGCTCGAGGGCCGAATGCCTACTCCTGCACCAATTGTCCATGTTTCTAATGTTATCATATTCTGTTGTCTGAAGCAAAGAAACTTTCATTGTCCTGGGTTACGCAAAATGCTGGAGAAACTCAGCAGGGTGCAAGCAGGCATCTAAGGAGCCCCCGATAGGGGACGTTTCGGGTCGAAATCCCTTCATCAGACGTCCTTGTCATTGTCCTATCAGGGACACAACGACAATGAACTCTCTTGAACTTGAGTTTGATATGGGCAGAGGCAGGAGGGACGGGTGTGGATGGTGCAGATTGACCTTGTCAATGTTAACCAACCACACCCACCAGCCAGCATATCTAACAAACTCCACACCCCCCCCACTGTAATACTTATACTAACACAATTTTCCCAGCAGCACCGACATTAGAGTAGCCGGGATGTGTTGAACAACTATCATACCTTCATAGCTGTTTCGTTTAGAGTGCTGATTACAGATGTGTTTGGATCATGTACGAGCCTGTAAGTCATTTTACAGATGGAACATGTTGGGCCAAGCCATGGGCAGGATGGCTGAATGGGCCTGGTTCCCTTTGGACTCCACGTCCAATACAAAAGCTACAACTCCCAGGGTGCATCGCCGCGGCGCTGCTTCCTCCGGCTTCCGGCGAGGCCGGAATGGACGGTGAGGAGCGATTGGCGGGCGCTCGCGCCGGAGAGCCGAATTCCGCGGTCGCCGCCACCCCGTCTGCGGGCGGTGAGGGAGGGCCCAGGCGGGCGGAGCGGGAGCGGCGCGGGCCGGCCGCCGGGAGATGCCGGCGCCCGTCTTGGCGGCGCATGAGGGAGGATGATCACTCATCCGGGGGAGAGAGAGAGACGTCCCCGGGCGGCAGTGAGATTGGCGGCGCCCGCTCTACTCAGTCTGGCCCGGGGGGGGTGGGGGGGCGGGGGAGGGGCTTGCACTGGCCACTGGCTCATTGCATGTGGGGTCATGGGGGTGATGGTCCTGTACCCTGGACCTGTCGAGCATCACAAAATGGTGGGGGTGTGTGTGTGTGAATGGACAGAGGTGGGAGGGTGGAGGGTCCTATATCCTGGGACTGGAGGGGTATGTGAGGGTATATATATATATAGTGATAGTATTGTGTGTGTTGTGTATATTGAATGGAACCTGAAGGTTGAAAGGGGGGATGTGTGAGGGTCCTAATATCTGCCACTGGAGGACTGGGGGGGGGGGTAATGTGAGTGTATTAGTATATATATATGTGTATATATATGTGTGTGTGTGTGTGTGTGAATGGACTGAGGTGAAGGTGGGGAGGTGTGAGGGGTCCTATAAAGTCTGACACTAGGAGGACTGTGGTGCGTGTGTGTGTGAGGTGTGTGTGTGTGTGTATAATGTTATGAGTGTGTTTCTGTGTGTGTGTATATTAATTTGTGTGTGTGTATATATGTGTTGTGTGTGTGTGTATATGTGTGTAAGTATATATATATGTGTGTGATAGTTGGTGTTGCAGAGATAGTGTGTGTGTTATAGTGTGTGAGATAGTGTGTGTGTGTGGTGTGTGTGAGAGAGATTGTGTTGGTGTCTGTGGTAGTGTGTGTGTGTTCTGTGATAGTGTGTATATGTGATTGGTGTTGTGTTTGTGTGAGAGTGTGTTTATGTGTGTTTGTGATGCGAGTGTGAGTGCGAGTTGTGATATGGTGTGAGAGTTGGTTGTGAGTGCGAGTGTGAATAGTACATCTGTGTGTGATTGTGTGTGTCAATAAAATATATGACAGAGGGTGTTGTATGAGGTTCTAGTCAGCTGGCACAGGAGTACTCGAGGGGAGGTGGGGGGTGAGGGAACCTACTGAACTGGAGGCATGCTGACTTGGGGGGGGGGGGGGGGGGGGGGGGGGGGGGGGGGGGGTTGGTGTGGAGGGTGATGTCCTACACCGCAGGCACAGCCAGGATAGGTGTCCTATTAATATACGATAATAACGCCCCGGCACAGGAGAACTGAGTGAGGGGGGGGGTGTGTGTGAGCTGGTCCGTAAAGAAAAGCGACCCCCGGCACAGGAGGACTGAGGTGGGGTGTGTGTGGAGGGTTCCATAACACCCCTTTAAACCAGGCAGAAACGTTAAGTTTTCTGGTGAGAATATAACATAAGGAGAGCAAGGACTGAGGGTGGTGAGTGTTGGTGTGTTTCCAGTCGTAAAACTGACACAAGAGTAGATTGGGTGGATTGGGTTGTGATTGAGTGTACAACACCCAGTACAGGGAAGGGTTGGGGCGAGTTGGTGTGAAGGTTTTACCTAACACGCTACGAAACCAGTTCAAGCACAAAGTTCAGGCAGACGTTGGTTGACACACCTCTATAGCCTAAACCAACCCGCGAAGGACTGAAGATATCCACAACTTAACACTTCCCGCGGTCCCCTCCCCATCCACGCAACCCCGCCAACTTAACAACCACATCCTCTTTTGCCCTAAAAACCATAGACCACCCACCAACCCCCCTCCCCGCTACGCCCCCCCCCCACGTTTCATCCCACACTACCCCCACCCCACACACCCCCCCCCCCCCCCACCCACTCCTCCACTCACCAAGTCCTACCTCCTCTCCCCCTCCCCTCCAACCACCCTCCCACCCTCTCCCTCCTCTCAACCCTCAATACCACCACTCCCCAATAACACCCTTCCCCAACACCCGACCCACACACCCCCCTCCTCCCCTCCCCCCTCCTACCAACCCACGACCCACCCCCAACCACTCCAACCCCCACCCCGACCCACCCCCCACCACCCCCCCACCCCCTCCCCACCTCGCAGACAAAAAAAATCTAACCCACCCTCACCCCTCACACCCTCCTCCAACCCTCACTCCAACCCTACACACCCTCCTCCAAACCAACCCCCCCCTCTCCCCCTTCCAGAACCTCCCCAAACCCACCCACCCCCACTCGCCCTACTTTCCAACCCTTCCAACCCTTCCCCCCCCTCCCCTCCTCCAACCCCCCCAACCCCCTCCCCTCCTCCAATCCCACCTCCCCATCCTCCAACCCCCTCTCCCAATCCTCTCCACCCCCCTCCCCCAACCCTCACCACCCCCTCAAACCCCCTCTCCTCCTCCCCCTCCTCCAATCCCCCTCGTCCCCTTTCCTCGCAAACCCGAACCCCCCCTCTCTCTCTCTCCCTCCTCCAATCCTCCGAAAAAACCTCCAAAAACCCCACCCCCCCCCCCTCTCGCATTCCGCTCCGTCACCCTCCTCCAACCACCCCCACCCCCAACCCCCCCCCCCTCTCCGCCCTTCCCACTAAACCCCCCTCTCACCCCCCTCCCCCAACCCCCTCTCTCTCCCCTCCTCCAAACCCCCCCACTCCTCTCCCCCATCCCCTCCAAAAACCCCCCCCCCACACCCCAACACTCCTCCTACACCTCCTCTATCTAAACACATCCCCCCCCTAACCTCCAACCCCCCTCCTCCAAAACCCCACTCGCTTCTCTCTCCTCCCACTCTCCCCCCACTCTCCCTCCCCTCCCTTCCAACCAAAACCCCCCGAAAACCCCCACCTCTCCCCTCCTCCTAACCAGCCCACTCACCCCCCCTCTCCTCTCCTCCCCGTCCTCCACCCTACTCCCCCCTTCACCCCCGTCCTCCAAACCCCCCTCCGTACCTCTCCTTCTACCCCTCCTCTAACCCCCTAAATAACCCCCCCCTCTGGACCAACACCCCCCCCCACACGACCCGACACCATCAACCCCTCCCACCCAGCCCCCCCCCTCTCACCTGTCCTCCACCCACTCTCTACCCCCCACTCAGCACCCCCTACCCTCCAAAACCCACCCCCCTCCCCCTCTCCACTCGCCCCACCACCACAACCCCCCACCCCAACCAACCCCTCCCCACTCCCACTCCTCCCTCAGCACCCCATCCTCTAACCCTAATAAACAAACTAAAAACCCCCCCTCCCCCTCCCCCAACCCGACCCCCCCCATCAACCGACCCCTCCTCCAACCCCCCTCACCCTCCACCAAAACCCCCCCCCCTCCCCTAATCACATCCCCACCACTCTACCCCCAACCTCGCCGCCCATCCCCACGCTCCAACCCCCCTACACTCCCCCTCCCCTCCCCCCCCTCTAACAAACCCCCACCCCCCGCACACCCCTCCCCCCCAAGACCCCCCCCCTTCCCTCCCCCACCACCAAACCACTCCCCCCGTCCCCCCCTCCTACCAACCCCCCGCTCAACAAACCCCCCCACACCCTTCCATCCAAATCCAGACCCCCCCTCCCTCCTCCAACCACCCTCTACCACCCCACTCCCCACTCTCCCCCACTCCCTCCTCCTCAACACCCTTCCCTCCTCCAAAACCCCCCCTCCCCATCTCACAAACCCAACCCCCCCCCCTCTCCCCTCCAACCTCCCACCCCCAACTCCCTCTACCCATACCCCCCCACTCTTTTCACCCCAC
>CM069173.1:4508132-4568465 GCA_035221665.1 Okamejei kenojei
TTTACCAGCACCGACAGGTAAGAGTAGCCGGATGTGTTGACAACTGATCATCTTTCATGCTTTTCTTTTAGTGCTGATTACAGATGGTTTTGGGGAGCATGGTCTGAGCCTGGAAGTCATTTACAATGGGACATGTTGGCCAGCATGGCCAGATGGCTGAAGGCCTGTCCCTTTGGTCTCCACGTCAAACAAACTACAACCCCAGGTGGCATGCCGCGCGCTGCTTCCGCTTCCGGCGAGGCCGGGAATGGGACCGTGAGGGAGCGATGCGGGCGCTCGGCGGCCGGAGCCGAATCGCCGCCATCCGCCCTGCGGGCGGTGAGGGAGGGCCCAGGGCGGCGGAGCGGAGCGGGCGGCCGCCGGGGAATGCTTGGCGCCCCGTCTTGGCGGCGGATGAGGAGATGAATCCTCAGTCCGCGGGGAGATGAGAGAGACGTCCCCGGGCGGCAGTGAGATGGCGGCCCCGCACCTATCTGGACCGGGGGGGGGGGGGGGGCTTGCACTGGCCACTGGCCACTGTCAGTGTGGGGGCACTGGGGTGAGGGTCCCTGTACCCTGACTGGCAGAGGGGGGTGGTGTGTGTGTGAATGGACAGAGGATGGGAGGGTGAGGGTCCTATATCTGGGACTGGAGGGGTATATGGAGTGTAGATCTATATATATATATATGTGTGTGTGTGTGTATATGTGAAAATGGACTGCTTGTAAGGTGGATGTGTGCGGTCCTATAATCCTGACACTGGAGACTGGGGGGGGGTATGTGAGTGATTATATATATATAATGTGTAAAAATATGTGTGTGTCTGTAGGTGTGAATGGACTGAGGTGAAGGTGGGATGTGTGGCGGGTCCTAATATCTGACACAGGAGGACTGTTGCCTGAGTGAGAGTGTGTGGTGTGTGTGTATATGTGTAATGTGAGTGTGTTACATGTGTGTGTGTATATATGTGTGTTGTGTGTATTATCTGTGAATGTGTGTGTGTGTAAAGTAGTGTATGTATATATAATTGTTGATAGTGTGTGTGTCGAGAGATAGTGTGTGTGTGATAGTGTGTGAGATAGTGTGATGAGATGTGAGTGGTGAGAGAGATTGTGTGGTGTCAGTGGAAGAGAGTGTGATACAGTGGAAAGTTTTCTATAGTATTGGTGTGAGATTGAAATGTGTAAAGAGTTTGATTATGTTGTATTGTGATTGCGAGAGAGCGTAAGCGCAGAGTCGTGAGCGCGTTTGTGAGACGTGCGAGTGTGACAGTACATCTGTGTGTAGTGAGAGAGTCAATCAAATATGGACTGAGGGGTGGTATGAGGGTTCTACAGCATGCACCAGGAGTACTGAGGGAGGGGGGGTGTGAACCTACTTACAGTTGCAGTGACTTGGGGGGGGGGGGGGGGTGGTGTGAGGTCCTACACCCAGGGCACAAGCCAGAGGGTGTCCCTATACACGGCACAGGAGGACTGAGGGGGGGTGTGTGTGAGGGTCCTACACCCTCTTACAGGCAGACGAAAGTTCAGTGTGAATAACTAAGGGGTGCAAAGGACTGAGGGGGGTGTGTGTGTGTGTGTCAGTGTACTGACAGGAGATGGGTTGTGTGAGGTGTACACCACCCATACAGGAAGTGGGGGTGTGTGTGTGAAGGTTTACACCCAGTTCAGGCAGAACTTGTTTGTATTGCTTCATTACAGCGAGGAATGTAGATTCCACTTCTTTTCTCGACCCCCTCCCCTCCTCCAAAACCCCCCCTTCCTTACATTCCTCCAACCCCCCACCCCCCCCCTCTTCCCCCCTCCTCCAACCCTCCCCCCTCCCCTCCTCCAACCCTCCCCCTCCCCTCCTCCAACCCCCACCTCTCCCCTCCTCCATCCCCCTCCCCTCCTTCCAACCCTCCCCTTCCTCCAACCCCCCTCTCTCCATCCTCCAACCCCCCACACCCATCCTTCCAACCCTTCCCCCTCCCCCCTCCCTCCACCCACATCGCCAGCCTCCAACCGCCCCCCTCCAACCACTCTCCCCTCCCCCAACTCCCCTCTTCCCCTCCTCCAACCCCCTCATCCACCTCCTCCAACCCCCTCTCCCTCCTCCAACCCCCCTCTCCCCTCCTCCAACCCCCCTCTCTTCCCCTCCGCTAAACCCCCCTCTCCCCCTCTCCTCCTCCCCTCCCCCAACCCCCTCTCCCCCTCCTCCAACCCCCTCTCCCCTCCTCCAACCCCCCACTCCCCCCCTCTCACTAACCCCCCCCGCCCTCCCTCCTCCACCCCCCTCTCCCCTCCCCAACCCCCCTCTCCCTCCTCTAACCCCCCTCTCCCCTCCTCCAACCCTCCCCCCCCCCCTCCTCTCAACACCCCTCTTAGCCCGAGGGGGCTCTAATCAACCCCCCCTCTCCCCTCCTCCAAAAAAAAAAAAAAAAAAACCAAAAAAAACAAAAAAACAAAAAAAAAAAAAGCCAAAATAAAAAAAAAAAAAAAAAAAAAATACCAAAACAACAAAAAAAAAAAAAAAAAACAAAAAAAACCACACACAAAAAAAAAAAAAAAAAACAAATCCAAAAAAACCAAAACAACACAATAAAAAAAAAAAAAAATCAAAAATCCAACAAAAAAATCCAAACAATCCAAAAAAAAAAAAAACAAAAAACAAACAAACAAAAAAAACAAAAAAAAAAAAAACAAAAAACCATCCCAACAACAAAAACAAAACATCCACTAAAACAACCCCAAAAAAAACCAAAACCACAACACCCAAACCACACAAACCACAAACCAAAAAAAAAAAAAACAAAAAAACAAACAAAAACAAAACATAACACAAAAAAACACAACCACAAAAACCAACACAAAAAACAACCTCTCCCCCTCCTCCACACAAAAACAAAACAAATCAAACCAAAAAAAAAAAAAAACAAACAAAAAACCCACAGACACCCACAAAGAAACGAAGCAATTACCACAAAAAAGGGGAAGAATTCAAACAAAGCAACAGAAGACCTTCCACCAATGAGGGCGCATTACCCAACAGCAAAGACAGCATTACAGACCACCTCCCCTCCCCTCCTCCAAACCTTCCCCTCCTCCAAACCCCCCTCCCCTCCTCCAACCCCCCCCTCCCCTCCTCAACCCCCCTCTCCCCTCCTCCAACCCCCCTCTCCCTCCTCCAACCACCCTCTCCCCCTCCTCCCAACCCCCCTCTCCCTCCTCCAACCCCCCTCTCCCTCCTCAACCACCTCTCTCCCCCTTTATCCAACCCCCCTCTCCCCTCCTCCAACCCCCCTTCACCCCCTTCAACCCCCCTGCCCCCTCCACCACCTCTCCCTCCTCAACCCCCTCTCCAACCACCTCTCCCTCCCCCAACCCCCCTCCCTCCTCCTAACCCCCTACTCCAACCCCCTCTCCCCTCCCCCAACCCCCCCCTCCCCCCTCCAACCCCCCTCACCCCAAACCCCCCCCTCCCCCTCCTCCAACCCACCTCTCCCTCCTCCAACCCCCCTCTCCCCTCCTCCAACCCCCCCCTCCCCCCCCTCCCCATCTTCAACCCCCCCTCCCCTCCTCCAACCCCCTCCCCTCTACCCCCCTCTCTTTCACCCCTCTGTCCCCACTCCTCTCTCTCCCCTCATCCCTCCCTCCTCCTCTCCTTCCCTCTCCCCTCCCCCCCAGTGGGTCTGCACATGGTCTAGTTAATGTTAAAATGAGTGAATCTACCTCTGCCTTTTACCCGCAGCCGGTGAAAGGAAACGACCGAGGGAGGAAGGCCGAGGGCGAGAGACCGGTTGTCTGCGCGGGCTCTGCCCATGGAGCAGGACGCGGTGGAGGGCAGCGCGAGCAGCGCCGACTCTAGCAGCGGGGAGTCAGCTGCGGACAGCGGGATCCGTGCGGCGATTACTGCGCCGCCACTGCCCCCTACCCCGGGGAGGGTGTGGACGAGTCGGAGACCGGCGGCCTGGGCCGGTGGGGAGAGAGCGCCGGGGAGGACTCGGCGGCAGACAGCCGGTGCTCGGACGGCGCGGAGACTGGCAGCAACGGCTCGCCGGCCAGCAGCGACGGGGAAACGGCAGAGGAATCGGCGGCCGGCAGCCCGGGAGCTGGCGATGAGACCGGAGAGGACTCGCCGCCTGGTGGGGCGCTGGCGGCCGGCGTTCTGGCCCGGCGGGGTGCAGGGAATCGGCGGGCAGCCGGTTGTCCACGTCCCCCTACGGAGCAGTCGGCCGCAGGCTCGTGCGGCTGGGACTTGGGGCGGCCGGCAAGTGCCGCCCCGCCTGACTTTGGGGAGCCAGGAGCCAACGGCCTTGGTGCTGGCGCGGCTGCGGTTGAACCAACGGGTGACGCTCGCGGGCCGGCGTCCCAGAGGCAGGCCCCCTACAATGGTGACGGGGAGCGTTGTAGCCCGCGTCGGCCTGTGCAGCTGGAACCGGACCAAACCCCTGTGCCCCCGTATCACCTCGGCGCCGAGATGGAGACGGGCGTTCCCGGCGTGGGGAGGGGGCTGCCCAGCCCTCGCGGGGGTTGTGGCACGGCCTCGGAAACGCCGGCCCCGGACCTGCCGCTGCACGGCGGGCCGGCGGAGCAGACCGGGCCGGGCCAGACGGTGGGGGACAGCAACAGCGCCGAGTACACGGCGGTGGGACAGGGCGACCCGGGGCCGGCCGGCGGCGAATACGAGCTGCCAGAGGCCGAGGACGCCGCGCTGCCCTTACCTGCCGACTTCGAGAAGTACTGGAAGATTGTGGAGGACAATCCGTACGATTTCACCGGATGGACGTACGTGCTCCAGTACGTGGAGCAGGAGGTAAATCATGTCCGGCAATTGTCCCACTGCTTCCCCTAATGCAGCTTCTGAATCCTCGTTCCTCAATCCCATTCAATCTAATGCAGGTCCGCCGACGATTTTTCGGCACCCCTTGTTCCAGAGCCTTGCCGTATTATCCGTTTTGCCAGACCAACAGAGGTCGCTGCCTTGAGTGTGTGTGTGTGTGTGTGTTTGGGGGGGGGGGTCGAGAAACTGGGGGCCTGCGATTTGGACAATAGGTTGATGCACAATCCTGGAGTAACTCAGCCGGACAGAAGCGCAGGCTCGGCGATCGTTTCGCTGAACACCTCCGCTCTGTCCCGCCTAAACCTACCTGATGTCCCGGTTGCCAAACACCTTAACTCCCCCTCCCATTCCCACAACTGACCTTTCTGTCCTGGGCCTCCTCCATTGTCGGAGTGAGGCCCAGCGCAAATTGGAGGAGCGGCACCTTGTATTTTGCTTGGGCAGCAGTAGGAACATTGACTCCTCTAACGTCAAATAACCCTTGCTTTCCCCCTCTCTCTCCACATCGCTCCCTCTTCCCAGTTCTCCGACCAGTCCGACTGTCCCTGATTACATTTTCACAAGTTACGGGAACAGAATTAGGCCTTTCGGCCCATCAAGTCTACTCTGCAATTGAATCATGGTTGATCTACCACTCCCTCCTAACCCCATTCTCCTGACTTCTCCCCGTAATCCCTGACACCCGTACTAATCAAGTATCTGTCCATCTCTGCCTTAAAAATATCCACTGACATTGCCTTCACAGCTCTGTGGCAATGAATTCCACCGATTTATCACCTCCTGACTAAAGAAATTCTTCCTCATCTCCTTCCTAAAGGAATGCCTTTTAATTCTCAGGCTGTGCCCTCTGGTCCTAGACTCTCCCACTAGTGGAAACATCCTCTCCACATCCACTCTATCCAGGCCGCCCACTATTCTGTAGGTTTAAATGAGATCTCCCCTCCCCCCCCTTCATCCTCCTAGACTCCAGCGAGTACAGGCTCAGTGCCGTCAAAACACTCATCATATGTTAACCCAATCATCGCTGGGATGATTTCTGTGAACTCCCTCTGGACTCTCTCCAGCGCCAGCACATCCTTCAATAGACAATAGGTACAGGAGTAGGCCATTCGGCCCTTCGAGCTAGAACCGCCATTCACCGTGATCATGGCTGATCATCCCCAATCAGTACCCCGTTCCTGCCTTCTCCCCATATCCCTTGACTCCGCTATCTTTAAGAGCTTTATCTAACTCTCTCTTGAAAGCATCCAGGGAATTGGCTCCACTGCCTTCTGAGGCAAAGAATTCCACACTCACAACTCTGTGTGAAAAAACTTTTCCTCATCTCAGTTCTAAATGGCCTACTCCTTATTCTTAAACTGTGGCCCCTGGCTCTGGACTCCCACAACATCGGGAACATGTTTCTTGCTTCCAGCGTGTCCAATCCCTTAAAAATCTTACATGTTTCAATAAGATCCCCTCTCGTCCTTCTAAACTCCAGAGTATACAAGCCCAGCCGCTCCATTCTTTCAACATATGACAGTCCCGACATCCCGGGAATTAACCTGGTGAACCTACGCTGCACTCCCTCAATAGCAAGGATGTCCTTCCTCAAATTTGGAGACCAAAACTGCACACAATACTCCAGGTGTGGTCTCACTAGCACCCCGTACAAGGGCCTCTTTGCTCCTATACTCAACTCCTCTTGTTATGAAACTTCCTCGGATATGGGGCCCAAAACAGCTCACAGCCCACCTCACTGCACCTATTTATTCATCAGCTCTTTCTCTGTAACTGCAACGCTTGTATTCTGCTCTCTGGTATTTATCTATTGCACTGCGCATTACACTTGCTAGAGTGGCAGATTATTATATCGTTCAGGAGATCGCTCCGTTATCTCTCTAGCCACTTAGGAGAAGACATGGTATGCGGAGAATGTCGTTTTACGCATGTGAGTTCTTCACGAGACTTTCAAAGCTTCTCGAAAGATAAATCTTCATATTTTGATTAGTTTCTTTATTGTTGGGTACAGTAAGGGATTCACCGAATATCAGTGAAGATCAGTCTGAAGAAGGGTCTCGACCCGAAACGTTGCCCATTTCCTCCGCTCCGTAGATGCTGCCTCACCCGCTGAGTTTCTCCAGCACTTTTGCCTACCCAAGATATTCATCCAACCTTCTTCTTAGACTCTTACACTTTAATCTTCCTCAAACTCCAGCTTATTGCAGGAAACAGGTTCCCGATGTTGGGGGAGTCCAGGACCAGAGGCCACAGTTTAAGAATTAAGGGTAAGCCATTTAGAACGGAGACGAGGTAACACTTTTTCACACCGTGAGTTGTGAGTCTGTGGAATTCTCTGCCTCAGAGGGCGGTGGAGGCCGGTTCTCTGGATACTTGCAAGAGAGAGCTGGATAGGGCTCTTAAAGATAGCGGAGTCAGGGGATATGGGGAGAAGGCAGGAACGGGGTACAGATTGGGGATGATCAGCCATGATCACATTGAATGGTGGTGCTGACTCGAAGGGCCAAATTGCCTACTCCTGCACCTATTGTCTATTGAAACGTTAGAAAACTCTTCATGTCTCAGCATAGCTCCACATGGCTGAAGGATATTCCTTCCTACCATGTTGAGCTCCAAAACTAAACAAAAAAAAATTAACTAGCTACTGCGCAAGAAACCCAGCCGCAAACACGCCATTTGTGGAATTCTCTGCCACATAGGGCAGTGGAGGCCAAGTCACTGGATGGATTTAAGAGAGAGTTAGATAGAGCTCTAGGGGCTAGTGGAGTCAAGGGATATGGGGAGAAGGCAGGCACGGGTTATTGATTGGGGACGATCAGCCATGATCACAATGAATGGCGGTGCTGGCTTGAAGGGCCGAATGGCCTCCTCCTGCACCTATTTTCTATGTTTCAATAGACATTAGATAATAGGTGCAGGAGTAGGCCATTTGTTCCTTCGAGCCAGCACCGCCATTCAGTGTGATCATGGCTGATCATCCCCAATCAGTACCCGTTCCTGCCTTCTCCCCATATCCCCTGACTCCGCTCTATTTAGCTCTCTTTTGAAAGTATCTAGAGAACCAGCCTCCACCGCCCTCCGAGGCAGAGAATTCCACAGACTCACAACTCTCTGTGGGAAAAAAGTGTTTCCTCGTCTCCGTTCCAAACGGCGGAGGGGGGTGGATCGTTCACCGCGTCCCGGGCGCACGCGCCGATGATAAACCGACGCGCTTCCGCTTTCAGAATCACGTGTGGGCCGTGAGGCGGGCGTTCGACTCGTTCTTCACTCGCTACCCCTACTGCTATGGCTACTGGAAGAAGTACGCCGACATCGAGAAGCGGCTGGGCTTCACCAAAGAGGCGGAGGAGGTGAGGACTATCTGCGCTCCTGTTTCTTGCTGCTGTTTCAGGCTGGCGGCAGGCGGACGGTGGTAGTAAAGGGCCTGTCCCGCTTGCCGATTTTTTTCGCCGACTGCCGGCGTCGTATCAGTGTTGCCGAAAGATTTTGAACGTGTCAAAATCCAGCGGCAACAAAAATAAAAGTTGCGACGCTTGGGGAAAAAAAAACGCGCGTCATCACGCGGCAAATTCTCCGGTGACCCGATAAGGTCGACCAATGATGCCGGCAGTCGCCAAAAAAAATTGCCACGCGTGGCAGGCCCTTAAGGATTTTCTGCATCACTGGAACCAACTGCAAAAAAGCAACAAACTCGTCGGGAAGGCTGGCTCCGACCCAGGGGCAGAGTTGGAGTCGGATTCATTGGAGGTGATCTTGGAACTGCCGGAGCATCCTGGACCATACTAGGCTTGTATTCACTGGAGTTTAGAAGGATGAGGGGGAGGAATCTTATAGAAACGTATACAATTATAAAAGGACTGGACAAGCTAGATGCAGGAAACATGTTCCCAATGTTGGGCGAGTCCAGAACCAGGGGCCACACAGTCTTAGAATAAAGGGGAGGCCATTTAAGACTGAAGTGAGAAAAAAACTGTTTCACCCAGAGAGTTTGTGAATTTGTGGAATTCCCTGCCACAGAGGGCAGTGGAGGCCGTGTCAATGGATGGTTTTAAGAGAGTTGGATAGAGCTCTAGGGGCTAGGTGGAGTCAAGGGATATGGGGAGAAGGCAGGCACGGGTTATTGATGGGGGACGATCAGCCATGATCACAATGAATGGCCGAATGGCCTCCTCCTGCACCTATTTTCTATGTTTCTATGTTTAATACAGCTCGCCCTCCCCCTCCGCGACTCACTGGTCAACCTGAGGAGCACCTTCAGCAACAGACTGGTTCCACCAAGATGCAGCGCAGAACGCCACAGGAGATCCTCCTTCCCTGTGGCTATCAAACTGCACAACCCCTCCGCCATCTGTCGTAGGGTTGACTGAGACCGACTCCCCTTTCCCCCCCCCTCCCAATCATTGCACATCCCCCAGTTCTTTCCACTTGTTACTTTAATTTCATGTATCTTGTGTTTTTATGACTGTTGTCAGATCAATTTCCCTCCTGGGATAAATAGACAATAGGTGCAGGAGTAGGCCATTTACCTGGTGAACCCACGCTGTGCTCCCTCAATAGCAAGAATGTCCTTCTTCGAATTGGGAGACCAAAACTGCACACCATACTCCAGGTGTGGTCTCACCAGGGCTCTGTACAACTGCAGTAGGACCTCCTTTGCTCCTGAACTCTCATCCTCTCGCAATGAAGGCCAACATGCCATTAGCTTTCTTCACTGTCTGCCGAGCCTGCATGCTTACTGATGTACAAGGACACCCAGGTCTCATTGCACCTCCCCTTTTCCCAATCTGACACTATAGGCAATAGGTGCAGGAGTAGGCCATTGGGCCCTTCGAGCCAGCACCGCCATTCAATGTGATCATGGCTGATCATCCCCAGTCAGTACCCCGTTCCTGCCTTCTCCCCATATCCCCTGACTCCGCTATTTTTAAGAGCCCTATCTAGCTCTCTCTTGAAAGCATCCAGAGAAGCTGCCTCCACCGCCCTCTGAGGCAGAGAATTCCACAGACTCACCATTCGCTGTGAGAAAAAGTGTTTCCTTGTCTCCGTTCTAAATGGCTTACTCCTTATTCTTAAACTCTGGACTCTCCCCCAACATCGGGAACATGTTTCCTGCCTCTAGCGTGTCCAAACCCTTAACAATCTTTTATGTTTCAATGAGATCCCCCCTCATCCTTCTAAGCTCCAGCGTGTACAAGCCCAGCCGCTCCATTCTCTCAGCATATGACAGTCCCGCCATCCTGTGAATTAACCTTGTAAGAATGTCCTTCCTCAAATTTGGAGACCAAAACTATACACAATACTCCAGGTGTGGTCTCACTAGGGCTCTGTACAACTGCAGAATGAGCTCTTTGCTCCTATACTCAACTCCTCTTGTTACATAGAAACATAGAAAATAGGTGCAGGATTAGGCCATTCGGCCCTTCGAGTCTGCACCGCCATTCAATATGATCATGGCTGATCATCCAACTATCCTGTCCCTGCCTTCTCTCCATACCCCCTGATCCCTTTAGCCACAAGGGCCACATCTAACTCCCTCTTAAATATAGCCAATGAACTGGCCTCAACTACCTTCTGCGGCAGAGAATTCCAGAGACTCACCACTCTCTGTGTGAAAAATGTTTTCCTCATCTCGGTCCTAAAGGAATTCCCCCTTATCCTTAGAAGGCCAACATGCCATTGGCTTTCTTCACTGCCTGCCGAGCCTGCATGCTTACATTCAGTGACTGATGTACATGGACACCCAGGTCTGGTTGTACCCCCCCTTCTCCTAATCTGACACCGTTCAGATGATTACTGGCTGCTCCTGTTTCTTGCCGCTATTTCAGGCTGGTGACGATGGTGGTGAGTATATCTGCATGACTTGAGTTCACTGGCATTCCCACCCTGTGGTCGCTGGGCATGATGCCCACCGGCTGTGGGAAGGCAGAGATCCTCTGCGGGGGTGGGTGGGTGCGCTTGCTATTTCGAGTCACAGAGTGACACCGCACAGAGGCAGGCCCCCTCGGCCCAACTTGCCCATGCCTACCACACCAGTCCCTCCTGCCACCTCCCCCCACGTGACCATGTGTGGGTTTCCTCCCAAGAAAGATGTGTGGGTAAAGAACGGGTTTGGTACATCCTTGTGATTGAGGCAGTGCGGCGTAGGTTCACCAGATTGATCCCTGGGATGGCGGGACTGTCATATGAGGAAAGATTGAAAAGACTAGGCTTGTATTCACTGGAGTTTAGAAGGATGAGGGGGGGGATCTTATAGAACCATATAAAATTATAAAAGGACTGGACAAACTAGATGCAGGAAAAATGTTCCCAATGTTGGGCGAGTCCAGAAGGAGGGGCCACAGTCTTAGAATAAAGGGGAGGTCATTTAAGACTGAGGTGAGAAAAAACTTTTTCACCCAGAGAGTTGTGAATTTGTGGAATTCCCTGCCACAGAGGGCAGTGGAGGCCAAGTCACTGGATGGATTTAAGAGAGAGTTAGATAGGGGATGATCAGCCATGATCACAATGAATGTCGGTGCTGGCTCGAAGGGCCGAATGGCCTCCTCCTGCACCTATTTTCTATGTTTCCATGACTGGCGCAGCGGTAGAGCGGCTGCCTCACAGCGCCAGAGACCCGGGTTCGATCCTGGTCACGGGTGCCGCCTGTACGGAGTTTGTACGTTCTCCCCGTGACCCGCGTGGGTTTTCTCCGGGTGCTCCGGTTTCCTCCCACATCCCAACGACATACAGGTTTGTAAGTTGGTTGGCTCCTGTTAATTGTCCCTAGTGTGTAGGATAGTTTGTGTAAAAGCTTTTGTCGCGTGCTATCCAGTCAGCAGACAGGCAATACATGATTACAATCGAGCCGTCCGCAATGTACGGATGCGTGATAAGGGAATAACGTTTAGTGCAAGGTGAAGCCAGCAAAGTCCGATCAAGGATAGTCCGACGGCCACCGATGAGGTAGATAGTAGTTCAGGACCGCTCTCTAGTTGTGGTGGGATGATTCGGATCCCTGATATCAGGCGGGAAGAAACAGTCTCCGAATCTGGAGGTGTGCGTTTTCACACTTCTGTGCCTTTTGCCCGATGGGAGGGTGTTGGGTGGGGGGGGGGGTTCCGTGCGGTTCCCGAGGTTTTTTGTCAGTCTCCCTAATGGTCGAAAGTGGTTTTTAAAAAAAAAATGTTATTTTTCCGTCGAAGCCGGTTGCGATGCTAGTTGAAGGTTGTTGCCGGACTGACAAAAACCTCCGGGAACCGCACGGAAACCTTGGGTGGGGCGCAAAGTCTCCAGAGGTTTCCGTTCAGGTTTCCTAAGTGGGACAGGGGCATTACTAACTGAAGCGTGGAAGCGCACACCTCCAGATTCAGGGACAGTTTCTTCCCAGCTGTTATCGGGCAACTGAACCATCCTCTCACCAACTAGAGAGGGGTGGATTAAAGGAAACGCAGGCACTCGGGGATGGGAGTGTATGGAGGAGAGGAATGGAACAAGGTGACTGGGGGGGAGGTAATCGCCGGTCGGTGGGCTGAAGGGCCTGTTTCGGCGCTGTGTCTCTAAAGTTTGTAAAGCCTGTAGCTGCCACCGCAATGTCGGGCAAGCTTGCTTCAGTTCCTCATTTGCCACCTGATGGTCTAACAGCTACTGTCTACTGCTCCTCTGGCGCAGGTCTACCAGCGGGGTCTGCAGTCCATTCCCCTCAGCGTGGATCTGTGGGTCCATTATATCGTTTTCCTGCAGGAAATCCTCGAGCCCACCGGCCCCGACACCGCAGTCAAACTCCGGAGGTAAGCAGATTGGTAGGCTGGGAGAGAAAATGGGAGCAGGGAGGTGACGTTCCGATCCGAGGCGTAACGGTGGCCTGCCTTCCCGTCAAGGGCAGCGATCTCTTCCCGGGGTGGGGGAGGGGGGGGGGGGCAGAGACCCTGAACCGATCCTGACTTGTGTCTGGAATCCCTCCCTCTGACCTCGTGGGTTTCCTCCGAGTGCTCCGGTGCTGTCTGTACGGAGTTTGCACGTTCTCCCCGTGACCTGCGTGCGTTTTCCCCGGGTGCTCCGGTTTCCTCCCACACTCCAAAGATGTGTGGGTCTGCGGGTCAATTGGCTTTGGTAAAGATTGTAAACTGTCCCTAGTGTGTGTGTGTGTGTGTGTGTGTGTGTGTGTGTGTGTGTGTGTGTGTGTGTGGTAGTGCTAGTGTTAGTGTGCGGGGTGATCTCTGGGTGGCGCGGACTAGATGGGCCGAAGGGACCCGGCGGTAACCCATGCGGCCACAGGGAGAATGTGCAAACTCGGTCACATTCGCACACACGCGCGCGCACACACAGGCACACACACTGGCAAAGAGACAGACAGACACAGAGGCACACAGACAGGCACAGAGGCACACTGACAGGCTCAGAGACACACAGACGGGCACAGAGACACACAGACAGGCACAGACAGACCGACCAAGACAGACACACACACACACACACAGACAGACACACACACACACACACACACACACACAGACAGACAGACACAGACAGACAGACACACACACACACAGACACAGACAGACACACACACAGACACAGACAGACACACACACACACAGACAGACAGACAACACACACACAGACAGAGACCGACGGAGACACACACACACACACACACACACACACACAACACACACACACACACACACACACACACACACACACACACACACACACACACACACACACACACACAGGCAGACAGACACACACACACAGGCAGACAGACACACACAGCACCCGCGGCCAGGATTGAACCCGGGTCTCTGGCTCTGTGAGGCAGTGGCTCTGCCCACTGTGAGCTGCCGAGTAAGTCTTGTTCCTCGTTCCCGGGTCGGGTTTTGTGCCTGAAGGGAGAGGGGAGAAGAGGGAAAGATTCATCTCCAGTTGTTTCTACTCATGGGAGAGTCTAGGACTAGAGGTCACGGCCTCAGAATTAAAGGAAGAAGATGAGGAGGAATTTCTTTAGCCAGAGGGTGGTGAATCTGTGGAAATTTCTGCCACAGACGGCTGTGGAGGCCGAGTCAGTGGATATTTTTAAGGCAGAGATAGATTCTTGATTAGTATGTGTGTCCGAGGTTATGGGGTTAGGAGGGAGAGATAGATCAGCCATGATTGAATGGCAGAGTAGCCTTGATGGGCCAAATGGACTAATTCTACGCCTATAACTTATGACCAGAGGACATAGGTTCAAGATGAAGGAGAAAAGATTTAATAGGAATCTGAGGGGTAACGTTTTCACACAAAGGGTGGTGGGTGTATGGAACAAGCTGCCGGAGGAGGTAGTTAAGGCTGGGGCTATCCCAACGTTTAAGAAACAGTTCGGGCAGGTTTGGAGGGATATGGACCAAATGCAGGCAGATGGAACCAGTGTAGCTGGGATGTGTTGGCCGGTGTGGGCAAGCCGGACTAGACTTGATGGCCAAATGGCCTAATTCTGCTCCCCCCCTTTCCCCCTCTCTCTGCCTGCCTCTCTCTCTGCCTCTCTGTCTCTGTCTTTGTCTCTCTGTCTCTCTCTGTCTTTCTCTCTGTCTGTCTCTGTCTATCTCTCTCTGCCTGACGTGTTCCTCTCTGTCTCTCTGTCTCTCTCTCTCTCTCTCTCTCTCTGTCTCTCTCTCTCTCTCTCTCTCTCTCTCTCTCTCTCTCTCTCTCTCTCTCTCTCTCTCTCTCTCTCTCTCTCTCCCTCCGCAGCGTGTTCGAGATGGCGCTGGCTGCCGCTGGGACCGACTTCCGTTCCGACCGACTGTGGGACATGTACGTGAGCTGGGAGAAGGAGCAGGGGCAGCTGAAGGCCGTCACCGCCATTTATGACCGGCTACTCTGCATCCCCACTCAGCTGTACAGCCACCACTTTGAGAAGTGAGTGAGGGAGGGGGGAGGGGAGAGGGAGGGGGGAGGGGGAGGGGGGGGTTGCGTGTACGACCGGATCGATGCATGGGTCTCGGTGAAGGGTTGGTACAGATCCTCCACCGATCTTCTGGCAATAGACAATAGGTGCAGGGGTAGGCCATTCGGCCCTTCAAGCCAGCACCGCCATCCAATGTGATCGTGGCTGATCATCCCCAATCAGTGCCCCGTTCCTGCCTTCTCCCCATATCCCCTGACTCCGCTATTTTTAAGAGCCCTGTCTAGCTCTCTCATGAAAGTATCCAGAGAACCGGCCTCCACCGCCCTCTGAGGCAGAGAATTCCACTCTGGCAGGTGGGACTAGTGTAGCTGGGACATGTTGGCCGGTGTGGGCAAGTTGGGCCGAAGGGCCTCTTTCTGCACTGTATGACTCTTTTGAGTCAATCCATATCTGGTTTTGACCCACTTTTCCTGCTACCTCCTTATAAGGCTCGGCTAATGCAGGTCCTATACACCTCTAGAAGATCTCCCCTCATCCTCCTGCTCTCTGCGAGGAATGAAGCCCTAGCCTGCCCAACCTGACTGGGGATAAATCCTGACCCACGTGTTTTCTCTCTTCTCTCTCCCTGTCCCTCTCTGTCTTTCTGTCTCTCTACCCCTCCCCCTCCCCTCCCCCCCCTCTCTCTCTCTCTCTCTCTCCTCTCCCTCCCCCTTCTCTCTCCCTCTCTCCTCTGTTTCTCCCTCCCTCCCCCTCCCTCGCGCGCGCAGGTTCAAGGAGCACGTGCAGGGCTATTCGCCGAAGGACATTCTCTCCACGGACGAGTTCCTGCGCCTGCGCTCGGAGGTGGTGACCAGCCTGGCGGAGGCCGACATCGACGAGGGCCCCCCCGGGGACGACCCCCCTCCGGGGGTGGGGACCAGCGACCAGGAGAAGGTGACCGAAGGGGTGGGTGGGATCTCGGTCGTCGAGATGAATGAGTATTTTATTGTCACAGTGAAATTCATTGCTTGCATACACAAGGTATACAAACAGTCGCTACATAAAGGGCAGTGACAAAGTTCCGAAGTACCCACCCCCCCCCCACACCCTCACGGCGCTCCCCTACACCGGACCCTACATTATTCTCCCTTCCAGTTTGTCCTGTGTGCCCTTAGGTTTTTTGTCATTGGGACTAGCGTAGCTGGGACATGTTGGCGGGCGGGGGCAAGTCGGGCTGAAGGGCTTGTTTCCACGCTGTGTTGCTCTGCGGCTGAATGGGCCAAGTTCTGCTGCGATTCCAGCATCTGTAGTTCCTTCTTAAAACACTATTTAAGACGTGGGTTGGGATCTCGAGCGGCGCTGAACTCGCGTGCCGGCGGCGGTTGCGCGTTGGCGCGTGCCGGCGGCGGTTGCGCGTGCGGACGCCGGTTGCGTTGGCCCGGGCTGGTCTCTGTTGCCGAGGGCTCTCTGTGGCTCCCCCCCCCCTCTGACCCTCTTGTCCCTTCCCCCCCCCCCCCCCCCGACCAGGCCGACACGGAGCTGGAGAAGATCCGAGCCCACCTGGAGGCCACTCGGCAGGAGACGTACCTCGTGAACGAAGTGGAGGTCAGCAAGCGGTGGCACTTCGAGGAGTCGGTAAGGGCGACGAAAGCCGGGCGACGCAAGGCGGGCTATCGCTGACCCGATGGCAACGGGAGAGTCTGGGACCAGAGGGCACCGCCTCACAATGCAAGGATGAGCCGTGGGGGTTGGATGTGGTGAAAGGGCTCCCGCCACTCTCTCAGACACAGAATGGATTAGATACAGAATCGAGCCTTCACTCCTCCATCTTGTAATACACTTTACGGGACTGGCCGCGTGCGGTTTTAGAGAGAGCGCGAGAGGGCTCTTAAAGATAGCGGAGTCAGGGGATATGGGGAGAAGGCAGGAACGGGGTACTGATTGGGGATGATCGGCCATGATCACATTGAATGGCGGCAGGTTTGGAGGGATATGGGCCAAACGCAGGCAAATCTAGATGGGACATGTTGGTCGAGCAAGTTGGGCCGAGGGACATACCAAGCCGGGTATGCGAGCGGAGGGGTGTTGAAAGTCAGACTGGTGGGCCAAGGCCAGAGATGAACCAACGCCGCCCCGCACAAGGTTCCCCCCTCTGCCGTCATTCCCCTTGCTGACCTCTATCTCTCTCCCCCCCCCCCCCTTAGATCAAGCGGCCCTACTTCCACGTCAAGCCCCTGGAGAGGGTCCAGCTGAAGAACTGGAAGGACTATCTGGACTTCGAGATGACCAACGGCACCAACGAGCGTGTTCTGGTATTGTTTGAGCGCTGTGTGATCGCCTGTGCTCTGTACGAGGACTTCTGGATCAAGGTGAACCCCCCTCTCCTGGAACCCTCGCCCCGGCTGTGGACCAGATCTGATCTGACCTCCAACGCCGGCGGCTTTCATTATTTAATTATCTTTTAATTTCGTTTTTTAAAAATTTATTTTTGCAAAGCGTTCCAACAAAGAATTTCACGTTTTACTTTGATGATCTGACTTCTAACATAATCTTTTAATTCCATTGCTGTTTTATCTGCACGTGTTGCTACAAACTAAAGAAGTTAAGGATTTGCTGAAGAAATATGTAAGCGTGTTTTCACTGTGAGTGCCCCCTCCAGTTCTCAAAAAGCTGTTTTTTTTGTTCCACGATAATGTCTTCTTATTTTAATTAAATGCCGCACTGAGACCGGGGCTCGGTCTTGCCTCACTCCCCCTCTCTCTCACCTCCTCCCTCCCCGCAGTACGCCAAGTATCTGGAGAACCACAGCGTGGAGGCCGTCCGCAACGTCTTCCAGAGGGCTTGCATGGTCCACTTGCCCAAGAAGCCCACCCTGCATCTCCTGTGGGCTGCCTTTGAGGAGCAGCAAGGTAAGGTGTGGGGGGGGGGGCTCTCGACCACATGCTTTTTCTCTTCAGAGTCAAGTGAGGAGAGTTTTTTGTCGGCCTGCCCCCTAGCAGTATAAACATTGGATTCACCAATTTCCGGTAGCCCTTGCTGTCTCCTCCCTTTATCTGCTCTCCCTCAGCCCTCGGGCTCCTCCTCTTCCTTTTTCCTTTCTTCTCCCCGTTCCCCCACCCTACATCAGTCTGAAGAAGGGTTTCGGCCCGAAACGTTGCCCATTTCCTTCCCTCCATAGATGCTGCTGCACCCGCTGAGTTTCTCCAGCACTTTTGTCTACCACTTAACCAACAGTCACTGCCTGCCATTCTGAAAGGGACCCATTAATCCCTACTCTTTGTTTCCTGTCTTCCATCCATGTCAGCACTCTACCCCCTGTACCATGTGCTCTAGTTTTGCCCACTAATCTCCTATGTGGGACCTTGTCAAATGCTGTCTGAAAGTCTACATCAACTGGCTCCCCCTTGTCTATTTTCCTAGTTACATCCTCAAAAAACTCCAGAAGATTAGTCAAGCATGATTTCCCCTTCGTAAATCCATGCTGACTCGGACCGATCCTGTTACTGCTATCCAAATGTGCGGCTATCTCATCTTTTATAATTGACTCCAGCATCTTCCCCACCACCGATGTCAGGTTAACTGGTCTATAATTCCCTGTTTTCTCTCTCCCGCCTTTCTTAAAAAGTGGGACTGATCCTGAATCTGTAGAACATGGGAAAGGAACTGCAGATGCTGGTTTAAACCGAAGATAGACGCAAAGAGCTGGAGTAACTCAGCGGGACAGGCAGCATCTCTGGAGAGAAGGAATGGGTGACGTTTCGGGTCGAGACCCTTCTTCAGACTGAAGTTCTCGACCCGAAACGTCACCCATTCCTTCCCTTCAGAGTTGTTGCCTGTCCCGCTGAGTTACTCCGGTTTATTGTGTCTTGTCTTCAATAGACAAGAGGTGCAGGAGGAGGCCATTCGGCCCTTCAAGCCAGCAACGCCATTCCATGTGATCATGGCAGATCATCCCCAATCAGTACCCCGATCCTGCCTTTTCCGTTAAGAGTTGCTGCCTCACAGCGCCAGAGACCCAGGTCTGATCCCGACTACGGGTGCTGTCTGTGCGGTGTTCGTACGTTTAGTTTAGAGAGTTTTGAAAAACAGCGCGGAAATGGGTTCTTTGGCCCACCGAGACCATGCCGACCAGCGATCCCCGCACGCTAACACTATCCTATGTGCACACACTAGGGACAATTTATCATTTTACCAAACCAATTAAGCTACAACCTGTACGTCTTTGGAGTGTGGGGGGAAACTGGAGCATCCGGAGAAAACCCACGCAGGTCACGGAGAGAACGTACAAACTCTGTACAGACAGCACCCGTAGTCGGGATCGAACCCGGGTCTCTGGCGCTGCACGATACGCTGCCGTGCCGCGCTTAAGACGTACAAAAAGACTAGCCTTCCCAAAGACGTACAGGTTCGATCCCGACCTCCGGCACTGTCTGTCTGTGTCGGTGTCTGGGCTTTGCACGTTTTCCCTGTGACCGTGTGGGTTTTCTCCGGGTGCTCCGGTTTCCTCCCACATCCCAAAGACGCGCGTGTTCGTAAATTGCCCCTGGTGTGTAGGGAGTGGGTGAGAAAGTGAGATAACGTAGAACTAGTGCGAACGGATGGTCGGCACGGACTCGGTGGGCCGAAGGGCCTGTTTCCGTGCTGTATCACCTCTTTATATTAAAACAGATCTCACTCTGCACTGTCCCGTTACACACTTTACAGGGCAGAGACACCACGGGTTAGATGCAGTAGAGGGCTCGCTGTACAATTTCAGTTACGACATGATCTGGGTTGGGGGCAGAGTAAAACTCCCTCTACACTGTCCCGTCACGCACATTCAGAACGGGGACAGAATCGATCAGATACAGAGTAAAGCCTCTTCTTTACCATCTTGGTAAGCCATTTAGAACGGAGACAAGGAAACACTTTTTCTCACAGAGAGCGGTGAGTGTGTGGAATTCTCTGCCTCAGAGGGCGGTGGAGGCCGGTTCTCTGGATACTTTCAAGAGAGAACTAGATAGGACTCTTAAAGATAGCGGAGTCGGGGGATATGGGGAGAAGGCAGGAACGGGGTACTGATTGGGGATGATCAGCCGTGATCACATTGAATGGCGGTGCTGGCTCGAAGGGCCGAATGGTCTATTGTGTGTTTTCTAATTGGGGAGATGCAAATGGACTTGGGAGCACTGGTGCCGGATTCCGAATAAGTTAATCTGCAAGTTAATCAGTAGCAAGGAAGGCGAACGTAATGCTAGCATTTATTTATTTCGACAGGACTAGAATATAAAAACGGGTGTAATGCTGGGGCTCTATAAGGCGCCGGTCAGGTCGCATTTGGAGTATTGTGAGCAATGTTAGGCCCCATATCTGAGGAAGGATATGTTGGCTCTGTAGAGGGTCCAGAGGAGGTTTACAGGAACGATCCCGGGAATGAGTGGGTTAACCTATGATGAGCGTTTGTCGGCGCTGGGCCTGTACTCGCTGGAGTTTAGAAGAATGAGGGGGGACCTCATTGAAACGTACAGAATAGTGAAAGGCCTGGATAGAGTGGATGTGGAGAGGATGTTTCCACTAGTGGGAGAGTCTAGGACCAGAGGGCACAGCCACAGAATAAAATGTTATACCTTTAGAAAGAAGATAGGGAAGAATTTCTTTAGTCAGAGGGTGGTGAATCTGTGTAGGCCAAGTCAGTGGATATTTTTGCAGTGGAGATTTAAAGATTCTTAATTAGTGCGGGTGTCAGGGGTAATGGGGAGAAGGCAGGAGAATGGGGTTGAGAGGGAGAGATAGATCAGCCACGATTGAATGACGGAGTAGACTTGATGGGCCGAATGGTCTTGTTCTGCTCTTGGAACCTATGAACGGATTCAACCCTGTCTTTCTATCAACATGCAAATGAGCTTTGCACATCAGTTTGCCTTCTTGCTGCCTCCGGTCTGCGCCCCTCCCACAGATCTCTCTCTCTCTCTCTCTCTCTCTCTCTCTCTCTTCCCCCCCCCCCCCCCCCCCCCGCCTCGTCTTTAGTTTAGTTTAGAGGTACAGCGCGGAAACAGGCCCTTCAGCCCACCGAGCCAGCGCCAACCAGCGATCCCCCCGCACGCTAACACTATCGCGCGCGCACACACACACACACACACACACACACGGGGCTATACATCCGGTCACGGAGGCGCAGCGGTAGAGTTGCTGCCTTACAGTGAATGCAGCGCCAGAGACCCGGGTTTGATCCCGACTACGGGTGCTGTCTGTATGGAGTTTGTACGTTCTCCCCGTGACCTGCGTGGGTTTTCTCCGGTTCTCCTCCCACACTCCAAGGACGTACAGGTTTGTAGGTTAATTGGCGTGATAATTGTCCAAGTTGGCGATATGCAGAGTACTGCCCTGCCGACTACAAACTTCAGACGGTTCTACCGAGCCAATAAACCTGCACGCGTTTGGAGTGCCGGTGGAAACCGGAAAATCTCGGAGAAAAACCCCACGCGGGTCACGGGGAGAACGTGCAAACTCCGTACAGACAACATCCGTAGCCGGGTCTCTGGCGATGCGAGGCAGCAACTCTACCGTGCCGCCCCTTTCTATCGACGCACATTAAAAGCACGTTGGCGCAGAGCGTTTGCACGACAGTTTGCCTGCGCCCAGCGACCGCACACCACTCATCTCTCTCTTCCCCCCCCCCCCCCCCGCGGTGCCCAGGTGACATCAAGGAGGCCCGCCGCATCCTGAAGTCCTTCCAGCTGGTGGTGCCGGGCATGGCCATGGTGCTCCTGCGGCGGGTGAGCCTGGAGCGGCGCAGCGGTGAGCTGGTGCAGGCGGAGGCGCTGCTGCGGGAGGCGGTGGAGCTGCACCAGGGCACGCCCCTCTCGTCCTTCTTCGCCGTCAAACTCTCCCGGCAGCTGCTGAAGGTGCAGAAGAACCTGGCTAAGGCACGCAAGGTTCTTCTCGAAGCCATCGACGGAGACAAGGTGAGGCGCGGCGCGCGGCACTCGTGACCTAAACTGACTAACTGTAAAAAAAAAAAAAAAAAATTCCACTGCACCCGGGGTGCACGTGACAATAGACTAAACTGTAACTAAAAAAATATTTAATAGTTTCATATTTTATAGTTTATAGTTTCATAGTTTAGTTTAGGTACATACGGCGCGGAAAACAGGCCCTTCGGTTCACCAAATTCCACAGACTCACCGCTTTCTGTGAGAAAAAGTGTCTCCTCGTCCTCCGTTCTAAATGGCTTACCTTTATTCTGAAACTGTGTGTGGCCCCTGGTTGTGGGCTCCCCCAACATCGGGAAACATGTTTTCCTGCCTCTAGCGGTCCAAACCCTTAACAGTCTTATTTATATGTTTCAATAAGATCCCCCTCATCCTTCTAAACTCCATAGTGTACAAGCCCAGCCGCTACATTCTCTCAGCGTATGACGGTCCCGCCATCCCGGGAATTAACTTGGTGAACCTACGCTGCACTCCCTCAATAGCAAGAATGTCCTTCCTCAAATTAGGCGACCAAAACTGCACACAATACTCCAGGTGTGGTCTCACTAGGGCTCTGTACAACTGCAGAAGGTCCTCTTTGCTCCTATACTCAACTCCTCTTGTTATGAAGGCCAACAGGTCAAAACTGCACACAATACTCCAGGTGTGGTCTCACTCCCTCACTCGTTTCGAGTGCCCGCCGATGATGACTATCTCTGGACTAAACACTGTTGTCGGGTGCTTGAGGCACTAAAGTACCATTGGACCCCTGTCCCCCTACAGGAGAACGTGAAGCTTTACCTCAACCTGTTGGAGCTGGAATTCAGCTGCGATGTCCGACTCAACGAGAGTAACATCCTCCACTGCTTTGAGCAGGTGCTCCTCAGCTCCCTGCCTCTGGAGATCAAAATCATCTTCTCCCAGCGAAGAGTGGAGTTCCTGGAGGATTTCGGCTGCAGCGTCCGCAGGTGAGAGTCCCGCTCGCCGTCCAGTTTGTGCGCGGACCGACGGATCGGCCGTGATTGAGCGGGTATAGCCGCTGCCTCGCGGCGCCGTAGACCCGGGTTCCATCCCGACTCTCCCCGTGACCTGCGCCGGTTTTATCCCAGATCTTCCGTTTCCTCCCACGGCGCCAGCTAAGAATACAGGAGTCAGCCATTAATTCCCGGGATGGCGGGACTGACATACGATGAAAGAATGGGTCAACTGGCCTTGTATTTACTGGAATTCAGACGGATGAGAGGGGGATCTTATAGAAACATATACAAATTCTGAAAGGATGTTGGGGGAGAACTTGCTAAGTCGGCATTACCCCACCTGCCCTTATCCCTCTACACCTGTCCTATCCACGGACCTGTCCAAACGTCTTGCATGTTGAGATAGTCCTGGCCTCAATTACCCCTCGAGTTCCTATTAAAACATTCCCCCTTCAACTCCAACCTTTGTCCACTGGTTCCTACACGCCATTCTGGTAATCCTCATCAGCAACTCGCCAAAGCTTGAGCTTCCTGTAATGGAGGAGCGACCAGAAGCACAGGTGGTTACTCCAACCAAAGATCCTATAGCGGAGCAAGATAGACCACTCCTGCTAAATGCAACGGGACGAAACGTTGCCTATTTCCTTCGCTCCATGGATGCTGCTGCACCCGCTGAGTTTCTCCAGCACTTTGGTCTACCTTCGATTTTCCAGCATCTGCAGTCCCTTCTTAAACGAAGGAAGAGTTAGATCTCAAGCCGGGCGTTGAGCAGCCAGGTTGTTGTCTCTGCTGGCGTCAATGTCTGCCAGGTCCTGACGCAGCTCCATTTGGTGGGTGGTAGAGCGGGCACCCAGAGATGACATGGTTGGCTGTCTGTTGTTCTGCTCTGCATTCACAGGCTGGGCTCTGGCGGAGCCCCCCCCCCCTCCCCATCTCCACACGCTGGCATTGGAACGTCCAACTCCAGTACCATGTCTGTTGAGCTTCCTCTGGGGACAATAGACAATAGGTGCAGGAGTAGGCCATTCGGCCCTTCGAGCCAGCACCGCCATTCAATGTGATCATGGCTGATCATCCCCAATCAGTACCCCGTTCCTGCCTTTTCCCCATATCCCCTGACTCCGCTATCTTTAAGAGCCCTATCTAGCTCTCTCTTGAAAGCATCCGGAGAACCGGTCTCCACCGCCCTCTGAGGCAGAGAATTCCACAGACTCGCCACTCTCTGTGAGAAAAAGTGTTTCCTCGTCTCCGTTCTAAATGGCTTACTCCTTATTCTTAAACTGTGTGTGGCCCCTGGTTCTGGACTCCCCCAACACCGGGAACATGTTTCCTGCCCCTAGCGTGTCCAAACCCTTATATGTTTCAATGAGATCCCCTCTTCTTCTTCTTGCGTACGGCGTGCACAGCCTAACGTTGTAGACAACTTGTTCTGTTTGATCTTCTGCTTGTGCACGCCAGGTTGATTGCATTCGTTGAAACAGGGTGGACCACGCGAAGGTTGCAATCTCCCACCCTGAGATCCCCTCTCATCCTTCTAAACTCCAGAGCGCACAAGCCCAGCCGCTCCATTCTCTCGGCATACGACAGTCCCGCCATCCCGGGAATTAACCTTGTAAACCTACGCTGCACTCCCTCAATAGCAAGAATGTCCTTCCTCAAATTAGGGGACCAAATTAGGGGAGCAAGGGTGGATTGTCCAAGCCGATTAGCCTACATACCTGCACGTCTTTGGAGCGCGAGGAAACCGAGGATCTCGGTGAAAGGCCCACGCAGGCCACGGAGAAGAACATGGTCGGGTTCGAACCCGGGTCTCCGGTGCGGCGAGGCAGCAGCTCTACCCTGATGTTCCCCCCACCCCCTCTGCGTCTGACGTTCTCTTCGTCTCTCTCCCGGTCTCCGTAGTTTGCTCCACGCCTACGATGAACACCAGAAACTCCTCAAGCAGAACTCGAGCAAGAAGCGCGCCGCGGAGAACGGGTGAGGCGCGGGGCGAGGTGCCGCCCCCTTCCCTCTGCCACACCGTCCGGCGGAGTTGGGGGGGGTTAATGGGGGGGAGGTGTAGGGGAAGGCGAGGAGAGGCTGCTTGCTGGCAGTGGTTAGGGGGCAAGGTATCTGGGGAGAGGGGAGGTGGATGGGGGGCTTTCGAATCTGCCTTGGGGACGCAAGGATCTGGAGAGGAGAGGTCTGGAAAAGGAGGGGGGGAGACATCTGGAGGGCGGGGGACGGTCATAAGGGCATGTGATCGCAGCAGAATTTGGCCCATCAAGTCTACTCCGCCATTCAATCACGGCTGATCTATCTCTCCCTCCGAACCCCATTCTCCTGCCTTCTGCCCATAACCCCTGACACCCGCACTAATCAATAATCTATCTATCTCTGCCTTAAATATATCCACATACTTGTGGCCTCCACAGCCGTCTGTGGCAAAGAATCCCACAGATTCACCGCCCTCTGGCTAAAGAAATTCCTCCTCATCTCCTTCCTGAAGGAACGTCCTTTAATTCTCAGGCTGTGCCCTCTGGTCCTAGACTCTCCCACTGGTGGAAACATCCTCTCCACATCCACTCTATCCAGGCCTTCCACTGTTCCGTATGTTTCAATGAGGGATCCCCTCATCCTTCTAAACTCCAGGCCCAGTGCCGTCAAACGCTCATCGTACGTTAACTCATTAGTTCCTGGGATCATCGATGGGGGAGGGGGGTGAAGAGAGAGGATGAAGGGGGTTGGAAGAGGTGGGGGGGTGGGGTGGGGTCTGGAGAGAGGAGGAGGAGGTGTCTGGAGGACGTAAGCGTCCAGGGGTAGAGTCCCGTAGAGTGTGGTCTATATGGGGAGGGGTAGTGGATGGGTTCTGGAGTACAAGATGGAGGCCAGTGGGGAGATCTGGAGTTGGGGGGGGGGGGTGGGGTGAGAGAAGGTGTTGGGACAAGGGTGGGACAGGGATCCGGAGGGAGGGGATAGCAGGGTGAGGATGAAGTGAGCGCGTACTGAATTTTTCTTTTGTCTCTTCACGCCTCAAAGCCTGGAGGAGCCGGAGGAGAAGAAAGTGCGGGCGGAGGAGGGTGCGGTGCTCAGCGCGCCAGCCTCGGCGGCAACCGCCACCACTGCCAGCGCCACGGCCCTGGCCGCCGCGGACAGCAGCAGCAGCAGCAGTCAGGCAGCGTACAACTACAGCGCTTGGTACCAGGTAGGCTGCCGTGTGGAAACCCGCCCTTCCGCCCCAACCAGGTTAGATTGTTTAGAAACATAGAAAATAGGTGCAGGACGAGGCCATTCGGCCCTTCGAGCCAGCACCGCCATTCATTGTGATCATGGCTGATCGTCCCCAATCAATAACCTGTGCCTGCCTTCTCCCCATATCCCCTGACTCCACCAGCCCCTAGAGCTCTATCTAACTCTCTCTTAAATCCATCCAGTGATTTGGCCTCCACTGCCCTCTGTGGCAGGGAATTCCACAAATTCACAACTCTCTGGGTGAAAATGTTTTTTTTCCCGGGTCTCTGGTGCTGTGAGGCAGCAACTCCACCGTGCCCACCCCCCCCCCCCCCCCGACAGTGTATCCGTCACTATTTCACCCCCGACCTCGCCTCCTGGATGCTCCGTTTTCCTCCCACATTCCAAAGACTAGTCGATATAGCAATTGGCCTCTGTGAATTGAGTCCGCAATCTGAAGAAGACCCCCGATGACCCGATGCGTCACGTCTCCATGTTATGGCGATAGTGTTGCTGCCTGAGACCCGGGTTCGATCCTGACCACGGGTTTAGTCCCCGTATCCTCCCATACTGCAAAGACCCGCTCTGTCCTCTGCGCCACCATGCTGAGCCTAGTTGGTGACTGGACGAACGGTTCAGTTGCCTGATAACCGGCCACTTTGTGTCCTCGTGCTAATGTTTTATCCCTCTCTCTCTCTCTCTCTCTCTCTCTCTCTCTCTCTCTCTCTCTCTCTCTCTGACCAGCCCTATGGATCGTATGGATATCAGAATCCTTGGAACTACAGTCAGTACTATCCCCACAGCTGAGGCGAGGCGACCCCTGCCTGACGGACCGGCAACGTGTGCGTGCGTGTGCGGACAGAAACCAAGCGACCCGTTTCGGCCCCGTCCCATCCCCTTCTCCCAACCCTCCCCATGTCCATATCTCCGCTACTACGAGCCCCGGGATCACACTGGAATTGGATCCCCCCACAATCTACGGTTCCCGTTTTATTCAACTGGAGATCCGGGATATAAAATGTGAAGTTCTCGATGAGCTGCGCGAGCTGCCTGCCTTTGGGACATTGTCGTCCTCCCCGACCCCTGTGTGTGTGTGTGTGTGTGTGTGTGTCCCTGGGTTCTGGGGAGTGAGAGGGGGGAAAAACGTGGAATCCGGAGCCGGCCATCAACAGGACTGGCCGGTACATTGGAGATAAACTGCACTTTCAAACCGTTGCCACGCCGGCTTGTGTGTGAGTCGAGTCTGTGCCGGGAGGATTTTTGTTTCGGGAGGCTGGGATTGAATATCCCCCCCCCCCCCCCCCCCCTCCGGGGGTTTGCGTGGGGGAGAGTTTTGAGATTTCGGGCTGATTTTTTTTTTTTTTTTTTTTTTTTTATGGGCCACGTTTTACACACGAGGAGAGCACGATCCTACTGCCCCCTTTTTGGTGTCGGGTGACCCGGTTAGAGACTAGAGCACTTAAACCGACCCAAACAATTCCCACGTGCTTCTAACAGCCCTGACACTGTGGCCGGGAAGATAGGCGCAAAAAGCTGGAGTAACTCAGCGGGACAGCCAGGCAGCATCTCTGGAGAGAAGGACCGGGTGACGTTTCGGGTCGAGACCCTTCTTCTCTGATGTTTCGGGCCTTTGGACCTGAAGAGCCGCCACCTTCCTTCTCTCCAGCGGTGCTGCCCGCCTCGCCTGAGTTACTCCAGCATTTGGTGTGTGTGCCGTTGGTGTAGGCCGGCGTCTGCTGTTCCTTCCTACACAGTAACCGGGGAACCTTCTGCTGCCATCGAAGTGACTGCGTGAGCCACTGCCCACAACCAACATGGAGTCTTACCCAGGGAAGGTCTGTCCCCATATGCCAAGAGTGACACTATTTACCAAACCACTCTACCGCCAACCCCTTTATTTTCTGTACAGATTCTTTTGAGCAAAGATAAAACCATTTTGTGCGGCTTTAAAAAAAAAAAAAAAAAAAAAGAATGTACTGTTCCATTTTGGTTTTGAATAGCTGGTGTATATAAATGGTATCTTGGAGATAATGATCGATGTGTGTGAGTGTGTGTGTGAAGCAGATCCTATTCTTAACCTGTTCAGTGCCTCCCTTGAGCACACTGGGGTCATGGCCGTTGAGTGTGTGTGTGGGGGGAAAAAAACTTGTCAGTGAACAGGTTGAGAGTTCGACAAAAAAAGTGCTGGAGTTACGGGCCTGGCCTGTCCCACTTCCACGACTGCCGGCACCCGTCATCAGTCGTCGTGTTGAAAATCCAGCGGCGACCAGAACAAGGTACGACTCTTTGGCCACCGCTCACGACCACACAGGCTTCCCCCCGCAACATGTCGTAGCAAAAGGATTTGAGTACAAGAGCAGGGAGGTTCTACTGCAGTCGTACAGGGTCTTGGTGAGGCCACACCTGGAGTATTGCGTACAGTTTTGGTCTCCTAATCGGAGGAAAGACATCCTTGCCATAGAGGGAGTACAGAGAAGGTTCACCAGACTGATTCCTGGGATGGCAGGACTTTCATATGAAGAAAGACTGGATAGACTCGGCTTGTACTCGCTGGAATTTAGACGATTGAGGGGGGGATCTTATAGAAACTTACAAAATCCTTAAGGGGTTGGACAGGCTAGATGCAAGAAGATTGTTCCCGATGTTGGGGAAGTCCAGAACAAGGGGTCACAGTTTAAGGATAAGGGGGAAGTCTTTTAGGACCAAGATGAGAACATTTTTTTTTTCACAATCTGTGGAATTCTCTGCCACAGAAAGTAGTTGAGGACAGTTCATTGGCTATATTTAAGAGGGAGTTAAAAGGGATCAGGGGGTATGGAGAGAAGGCAGGTACGGGATACTGTGTTGGATGATCAGCCATGATCATATTGAATGGCGGTGCAGGCTCGAAGGGCCGAATGGCCTACTCCTGCACCTATTGTCAATGTTTCTATTACAACCGATCCATTATATGGGAATAAAATTTAGTGCAAGGTAAAGCCAGCAAAGTCTGATCAAGGATAGTCCGAGAGTCTCTAAAGAGGTTGATGGTAGTTGAGGACTGCTCTCTGGTTGTGGTACGATGATTCAATTGCCTGATAGCAGCTGGGGGGAAAACTGAATCTGGAGGTGTGCGTTTTGACATTGGGAACATTTTTCCTGCATGGGACCAATGTTGGGCGAGCCCAGAACCAGGGGTCACAGTCTTAGAATGAAGGGGAGGTCATTTAAGACTGAGGTGAGAAGAAAACTTTTTCACCCAGAGAGTTGCGAATTTGTGGAATTCCCTGCCACAGAGGGCAGTGGAGGCCAAATCACTGGATGGATTTAAGAGAGAGTTAGATAGAGCTAGGGGCTGGTGGAGTCAAGGGATATGGGGAGAAGGCAGGCACGGGTTATTGATTGGGGACGATCAGCCATGATCACAATGAATGGCGGTGCTGGCTCGAAGGGCCAAATGGCCTCCTCCTGCACCTATTGTCTATGTTTCTATGATTGGCTTGTTGGACTGTGTTGGCTTTAGTTTATCTTTGGTACGCGTTATGCGTCACCTGCCGTCTAAACAAAAAAATGCTCACCAACTGGAAACTCCTGTTTTCCAGATCCCGTGCCTCCTGGCAGTGAAAGTAGTGAAGGGCAGGTTAAGGCAAGTGTGTGAGGAAGAGAGGCAGGAGCAGCCTCTTGTGTAATAGATGCTGCATCACCTACTGAGTTTCTCCAGCACTTGTGTCTACCTTCGAATTTCCAGCATCTGCAGTTGCTTCTTTAACTCTTGTGTGATCTGCTTGCCATATCCATAAGTGGATCACCCTTAATTCTGCAGGCATGGTAGAGTTACAGTGCCAGAGACCCGGGTTTGACCCTGACTACGGGTGCTGTCTGCAGAGTTTGCATGTTCTCCCTGTGACCACGCGGGTTTGCTCTGGGTTACTCCCACACTCCAAAGACGTGCGGGTTTGTAAGTTAGTTGGCTTCAGTAAAATTGTAAATTGTCCCTAGTCTAAGTAGGGTAGTGTTAGTGTACGGGGTGATCAATAGACAATAGGTGCAGGAGTAGGCCATCCGACCCTTGGAGCCAGTGTTCCTGCTTTCTCCCCATTTCTCTCGATTCCATTAGCCCCAAGAGCTAAATCTAACTCTCTCTCGAAAACATCCAGTGAATCGGCCTCCACTGACTTCTGTGGCCGAGAATTCCACGGATTCACAACTCTCTGGGTGACAATAGACAATAGGTGCAGGAGAAGGCCTTTGAGCCAGCACCGCCATTCAATGTGATCGTGGCTGATCATCCCCAATCAGTCCCCCGTTCCTGCCTTCTCATATCCCCTGACTCCGCTATCTTTAAGAGCCCTATCTAGCTCTCCCTTGAAAGTATCCAGAGAACCGGCCTCTGAGGCAGAGAATTCCACAGACTCCACTCTCTGTGTGAAAAAGTGTTTCCTCGTCTCCGTTCTAAATGGCTTACCCCTTATTCTTGTTGGTTGGCACGGACTCAGTGGGCCGAAGGGCCTGTTTCCGCGCTGTATCTCCCGATCGAAGTCTACGCGCCTCCCAATCGAAGTTGAATGAGCAGCTCAGTAACGTTACGACGACGGAATGAACTCCGATGAAGGGGGGTCTCGACCCGAAACGTCACCTATTCCTTCGCTCCATGGACGCTGCCTCACCCGCTGAGTTTCTCCAGCATTTTGTTGTCCGCCCTGAACTCAGATGAAGCCGTTACCGATGTCCGCGTTCTCCTGTTGGTTTGTAACAAGCCCAGACCTGGGCAAGACTGCTCCTGCAAGTTCAACCTACTCAGCCTAACATCGGGGGGTGGGAGATTTCAACCTTCACATGGTCCGCCCTGTTTCGACGAATGCAATCAATCCCGCGTGCACAATCAAATAAGATCAAATAGAGCAGGTTGTCCGACACCTTTAGGCTGTGCATGCCACACGCAAGAAGAAGATGCCTCACATTGGATGCCAACCGACAGGCCCTAAACTTCAATCGCCCGAGAAATTTGCTTCCTTACTCTGACCGGTTTCGCCCCAACCCAGTCATACTGCGTGGAAACTGGCCCTTCAGCCCAACTCCTCCGTGCTGACAATAGAAAATAGGTGCAGGAGTAGGCCATTCGGCCCTCCGAGCCTGCACCGCCATTCAATATGATCACGGCTGATCATCCAACTCAGTATCCCGTACCTGCCTTCTCTCCATACCCCCTGATCCCTTTAGCCACAAGGGCCCCATCTAACTCCCTCTTAAATATAGCCAACGAACTGGCCTCAACTACCTTCTGTGGCAGAGAATTCCACAGGTTCACCACTCTGCGTGAATTATTTTTCTCTCATCTCGGTCCTAAAAGACTTCCCCCTTATCCTTAAACTGTGTGACCCCTTGTCCTGGACTTCCCCAACATCGGGAACAATCTTCCTGCATCTAGCCTGTCCAACCCCTAAAGAATTTTATGAGTCTCTATAAGATCCCCCCTCTATAAGATCTTACCCAGGTATCCTCTCCCACTGACCTATACACCTCGACTGCCTCTTATCCCTCTAACCCTACCCAGCGGGCTCATGGACACCCAACCCTCCATGGGCTCCAGTCTGATGAGAATTAATAAGACATAGCAGAGCTCGGACACTCGGCCCATTTAACCCTCCACCCCATTCTCCTGCCTTCTCCCCCTAACCTTTGACGCCCTCATTATTCAAGGACCTATCAATCTCCGCTTTTAAAAATACCCAATGACTTGCCCTCCGTTTGTGCGGCAATGAATTGCTCAGATTCACCACCCCTCTGGCTAAAGTAATTCCTCCTTCCTGAAGAAAGGGTCTCGACCCGAAACGTCGCCTATTTCCTTCGCTCCATGGATGCTGCCTCTCCCGCTGAGTTCCTCCAGCATTTTTGCCTGCCATCCTTTCTGAAGGAACATCCTTTTATCCTGATGCCAGTGCCCTCTGGTCCTAGACTTTCCCTCCCACTAGTGGGAACATCCTCTCCACACCCACTCTATCCAGGCCTTTCACTCTTCGGTAAGTTTCAATGAGGTCCCCTCTTCCCCAAACCCCCCCCATCCTCATCCTAAAATGGATGGAAGTCAGAGTCTGTTACCATCAGAAGGAATGTTTTATTATAGACAATAGACAATACATGCAGGAGTAGGCCATTCGGCCCTTCAAGCCAGCACTGCCATGATCACCCCAGGCACATAATTCTAGGCACATGGTTATTTGGCGTAACACATTAAGGATTGTACTAGTATCAGGAATTTCAATAGCCTCGCGACCATAGATTGTCGAGTCCCGGGATTAATCTGGAGGCAGGGATGTGTTGCCAGTCAGGACATGTGCTCCCTCCACTCCACGCCTTGTGTAGACTCTAATCTGTTGCAGAAAGCAGCCACTCTGCCCCTCTAAAGAGCTGCCCCCTTCATCAGCAGGGGAACACGGGGGCAAGACAACGTCCTGTGGTTCACCCGAGAGAGCCGTCTTTGGTTCAGGGAGCAGTGGGGAATGGGCAAGAGTTTGTCTTTACCTACCCCTGATGCAGGGGTAACTGGATAGTGAGGCCAAGCCGGTGAGTTGCCACTCTCTCCGCTTCTGCGAGGCTGGGATGCCCGACTCTCGGCCTCCTGTGGCTCGGGGCTTCCTCCCTCAACCCCTGCCGCTCTGCCGCCCCCTCCTTCTCTCACCCCCCTCCTCCCTTCTCACCGTCCCTCCCGGTGGGTACTGTCCACCCACCCACACACACGCGCGCAACGAGCCACATCCCAAAGTCCTTCTGCGCCCGCCTCCATCCCACGGCCCTGGCTTCTCCTCAGCAAGGCGGCAGTGGGACAGGACAAGGACTCCTTCACCCCGGGCGTGAGAGCAGGCCGATCGCCGATCTCGCTGCATCCAGTTGGCGTTGCGACCTTCCTTGCTGCAGGTTAAATCTCCGAACCCACAACGGTTTAGGGTACTAACGCCCCTGTCCCACTTAGGAAACCTCTGGAGACTTTGCGCCCCACCCAAGGTTTCCGTGCGGTTCCCGGAGGTTTTTGTCAGTTTTTGTCCCTAATGGTCGAAAGTGGTTTCCGTTTTAAAAACCGGTAATTTTTTCATCAAAGCCGGTTGCGATGCTAGTTGAAGGTGGTTGCCGGACGGACAAAAACCTCCGGGAACCGCACGAAAACCTTGGGTGGGGCGCAAAGTCTCCAGAGGTTTCCGTTCAGGTTTCCTAAGTGGGACAGGGGCAATAGACACTAGTATACAGTATATTGACTGATAGTCACACTAGATAGACACAGTATCAGACAGATACACAAAGTGCCTCATGACAGCACACACAGACACACACACACACTCCGATGCACTGTGTCAGAAAAAGACATATGGTATCAGAGAAACAGGCACTGACATACACACACGCACACACAGTGCTCCTCAAAGACCTGCACACATATATACATCGTAGACAAAAATGCTGGAGAAACTCAGCGGGTGCAGCAGCATCTATGGAGCGAAGGAAATAGGCGACGTTTCGGGCCGAAACCCTTCTTCAGTCTTATAGAAACGTACAAAATTCTTAAGGGGTTGGACAGGCTAGATGCAGGAAGATTGTTCCCGATGTTGGGGAAGTCCAGGACAAGGGGTCACAGTCTAAGGATAAGGAGGAATTCCTTTGTGACCGAGATGAGGAAAACATTTTTCAACAGAGAGTGGTGAATCTATGGAATTCTCTGCCACAGAAGGTAGTTGAGGCCAGTTCATTGGCTATATTTAAGAGGGAGTTAGATGTGGCTAAAGGGATCAGGGGGTACGGAGAGAAGGCAGGTACGGGACACTGAGTTGGATGATCAGCCATGATCATATTGAATGGCGGTGCAGGCTCGAAGGGCCGAATGGCCTACTCCTGCACCTATTTTCTATGTTTCAGCCTGAGACCCTTCTTCAGACATTTCGGCCCGAAACGTTGCCTATTTCCTTCGCTCCATAGATGCTGCTGCACCCGCTGAGTTTGTCCAGCATTTTTGTCTACCTTCGATTCTCCAGCATCTGCAGTTCCTTCTTGAACACACATATACAGCGCCAGACACACAGACGCACACACATACAGTCCCTCACACACAGATACAGTGCTTCATAGACAGATCCACACACACACACACACAGCCTTACGGGGCTGTCCCACTTGGGCGACCTAAACAGCGAGTTTAGAAGAGTTTGCCCTGGACTCGAACTCTCAGCTTGGTCGACACGAGGTCATACGAGGTGGCTGGAGCCCTCCTTCATGCCCGAGGGAGGCTCCCGCCTACTCGTGGCCTCAGCTAGGTCGCGGAAAAATGTTCAGGGTGTTGAATAGATTTCCGCGAGAAACATTTGGTCGGCATGGGCCTATTGAACTGGCAGTGCAGTGGAGTGGGGTCGCTATTTGGTTGCAGACACTCAAGGGCGGCTGTAGGCAATCTCCTTTGCTGATTGTCTGAAGAAGGGTTTCAGCCCGAAACGTCGCCTATTTCCTTCGCTCCATAGATGCTGCTGCACCCGCTGAGTTTCTCCAGCGTTTTTGCCTACCTTCCTTTCTGAAGGAACGGCCTTTTATCCTGAGGCTGCGCCCTCTGGTCCTAGACTCTCCCACTAGTGGAAACATCCTCTCCACATCCGCTCCATCCAGCACTTGGTTCATTGGAGTTTCACGCCCTACCGGTAGGTAAAATGCCCGCTAAACTTTATTATACTTCTTAAAGGTGTCTCCACTCCTTCTCCCCCCCCTTCTCTCCCCTTCTCCCCCCGCGCCCCCCCCCCCCCCCCCCCGCGCCCTCGAAAGGACTTACTGCACACTGTGGCAGCCGTTTACCTTCCTCTTCATCGCGCAGACAGCGCTCCTCCGCTTTCCCTGGCCCCCACGTTTGCGATGTGTGTGTGTGTGCGCGCGGTCGGTAGATGCAGCTCGCGGTTAGGTCGGTCGATCCAGCTCGCCGTTTTTCAACGCGGCCGGTCGATCCAGCTCGAGGCTTTCCAGGCGAGTGCCCCCGATCTTGAAGGTCGAAGGCACTCCTCTGAACTCACGGGTTAGGTCGCCCAGGTGGGACAGCCCCTTGAGATAAAGATAAACGCAGTCGCACATACAGTGCGTCAAACGCACACACAGCCTTATATACACACATACGCACACACACACACACACACAGCGACATACACTCACTCACACACACAGCGACATACACACATACACACACTCGCACTCTCTCTTTCACACACACACACACATCCCAATACACCTTTAGGCAGACACACAGTGCTGTCCACAGTCGGAAATATGTACAGTTGGACACAGACATGCACACAGTCGATGTTCCCATCCCGGCCTGTCAGTAGTTCAGGCCGGAGAGAGAAAGGGAGGGAGGGGGAGAGGGAGGGAGGGAGGAGGAGAGAGGGGGGGAGGGAGAGAGAGGGGTGGAAGATTGCAACCTTCACGTGGTCCGCCCTGTTTCGACTAATGCAATCAACTCGACACAAAGTGCACAAACGGAAGATCAAATAGAACAAGTTGTCCGACAACTGTAGGCTGTGCACGCCACACGACAGAAGAAAGGAGGGGGAGGGAGAGAGAGAGAGATGGGGGGGGGGGGGGTGGAGAAGAGGAAAAGGGAGAGAGGGGGGGGGGAGAGAGGGGGGGAGAGAGGGAGGGAAGGAGAGAGGGGTAGAGGGAGGGAGGGAGAGGGCCTGGTCTTAGGGTCGGGGGCCGGAGGGGATGAGGTGGTCGGTCTCGGACGTTCTCCCCGGCGCGCCAGCTCCACCGGACACGGCCGTTGTCCACTCGGAGTCAGCCGCGGACAACGTCTCGACGTTCCGGCCCCTCCGCCGCTGCACCAGCAGCAGACACACGATCAGCACCCACAGGAAGAAGTTGACCCAGGTTGCTGTCTGTGAAGGGGGGGGGGGGGAGAGGAGAGTTCACACCGTCAGACGCCGGGAACTTCCGAAACCTTCCAACCACCGACTCACGGACAAGCTCGTCTGAGAACCGGCCTCCACCGCCCTCTGAGGCAGAGAATTCCACAGACTCACAACTCTCTGTGTGAAAAAGTGCGTGTCCTCGTCTCCGTTCTAAATGGCTTTACCCCTTAATCCTGCTGGTCGGCACGGACCCGGTGGGCCGAAGGGCCTGTTTCTGCGCCGCATCTCCGTCGCAAGTCTAGGCGCCTCCCAATCGAAGTTGAACGAGCAGCTCAGTAACGTTACAACTTCTCCGATGATGAACTCCGATGAAGAGGGGTCTCGACCCGAAACGTCACCTATTTCCTTCGCTCCATGGACGCTGCCTCACCCGCTGAGTTTCTCCGGCATTTTTTAGTCTACCTCCAGATTCAGGGACAGTTTCTTCCCGGCTGTCATCGGGCAACTGAACCGTCCTCTCACCAACTAGAGAGCAGCCTCGAACTACTATCTACCTCATTGGAGACCCTCAGACTATCTTTGATCGGACGTTATCTTGAACTAAACGTGGTTCACGTTATTCCCTTCATCCTGTGTCCGCACACCATGGACCACTCGATTGTAATCATACGTAGGCTTTCCACTGACTGGTTGGCACGTAACAAAATCTTTTCACGAGAGAGCTAGATAGGGCTCTTAAAAATAGCGGAGTCAGGGGAGATGGGGAGAAGGCAGGAACGGGGCACTGATTGGGGATGATCAGCCATGACCACATTGAATGGCGGTGCTGGCTCGAAGGGCCGAGTGGCCTACTCCTGCACCTATTGTTTGTTGTCTGATGACAATAAATGAGTCTTAACTAAACTCAAGTCCCACAACAACAGTTCCAGGGAGAGCCCAGGACAGGAACACAACCTCCTCTTCAGATTCCCTTGGTGCTAGCTTGCTCACAGAGTCACGGAGTGATACAGTGTGGACAGAGTGTAACGGGCCTGTAATCTGAGGAAAGTCATTCTTGCCATAGAGGGAGTACAGAGAAGGTTCACCAGACTGATTCCTGGGATGGCAGGACTTCCATATGAAGAAAGACTGGATAGACTCGGCTTGTACTCGCTGGAATTTAGAAGATTGAGGGGGGATCTTATAGAGACTTACAAAATTCTTAAGGGGTTGGACAGGCTAGATGCAGGAAGATTGTTCCCCGATGTTGGGGAAGTCCAGAACAAAAGGGGTCACACAGTTTTAAGGATAAGATGGGGAAGTCTTTTAGGACCGAGATGGAAAAAACATTTTACCACACAGAGAGTGGAGTGAATCTGTGGAATTCTCTGCCACAGAAGGTAGTTGAGGCCAGTTCATTGGCTATATTTAAGAGGGAGTTAGATGTGGCCCTTGTGGCTAAAGGGATCAGGGGGTATGGAGAGATAGCAGGTACGGGATACTGAGTTGGATGATCAGCCATGATCATATTGAATGGCGGTGCAGGCTCGAAGGGCCGAATGGCCTACTCCTGCACCTATTTTCTATCTTTCTATGTTTCGGCCCAACTTGCCCACACTGGCCAACAATGTCCCAGCTACACTAGTCCCACCTGCCTGAGCTTGGTCCATATCCCTCCAAACCTGTCCTATCCATGTGCCTGTCTAACTATTTCTCAAATGTTGGGATAGTCCCAGCCTCAACTACCTGCTCTGGCAGCTCGTTCCATACACACCGACCACCCTCTTGTGTGGAAAAGTTTACCCATCGGATTCCTATTAGATTCCTATTAAAATCTTTTCCCCTTCACCTTGAATTGAACCCGTGTCCTCTGGTCCTCGATTCCCCTACTCTGGGCAAAGAGACTCTGTGCGTCTGTCTAACCCGATCTATTCCCCTGGTGATTTTTGTACACCTCTATAAGAATCTCCCCTCATCCTCCTGCGCTCCAAGGAATAGAGACCCAGCCTGCTCAACCTCTCCCTGTAGGCTCACACCCTTTCTATGTCCTGCATTCTCTCCTTACTTTAAAAAAAAAAACCATGTCCCGAGTAATAGAGCGATACAGCGTGGAAACAGGCCCTTCGCATGAGAGGCCCTTCTTCGGCCCAACTACCCACACCGGCCAACCATGACATCCCAGCTACACCTTCCCTTTGTCCATATCCCCTATTTATCCCCCACCCTCCCTCCAAAACCTGTCCGATCAAGTACCCCCCCCCCCCGTCTAGTCTTATGTTTTATGTATTATTAATGTTCTTTGAGTTGTTTTCTCTTTCTGAGTCATTTATTCGTAAACTGTCACTGTATGTCATGTTGTCACTTCGTGCCGCGGAGCAGCAAGGCAAATTCCTTGTATGTGAATATTTGGTTTGCCAATAAACGCACTTATGATTTACTTAGGAGGGGAAGATGGAAGGGGGGAGAGGGAGGGGTGGATGGAAGGGGAGGGGGGGAGAGTGGGGGAGGGGGAGGGAGGGTAGAGGGATTGAGGGCCAGTGAGCGGGAAGGAGTTAAGGTCTCACTTCTCATCATTGCTGAAGTTTTTTTGGTTGAACATACTTGGTGCCATGGATAGGAGACGTCCAATTTAACTTCTTAACTTCTTCCTAACTTCCCTTCTCTTAAAACAATCTTAACTTTCTTTCTTTCTCCGCCTCATCCAAGCAACTGAAACGCAAAAAAAACAAAAAGTTTGTTCATTCCACTCCGGAGCCGGAAGATTATCTCCCCTTCACCCCCCACCCAAGCCCCCCGTGCCCACCTCCACACCCCAGCCCCCGTCCCACCAAAACAACCCGTTCCCCATCACCTTCCCGTCCCCTCCCCCCTCTCCCACCCCGGGGGGGACTCCCACTCCCCTCCGTCCCCCCAATCCTCTCATCTCTGTCCTCGATCCCCCATAGATCCCCCGTCACGCCAATTCTGTGCCTACGGGCCCTAGTGAACCTCCTCTCCGCCTAATTATTAACCACACCCAACCGAAAATTAACCGGAACCCCCTCCACGACCTCATAAACCTCACACTAAAGCTGTCCAACCTATCATCCTCCTCCCCTCCCAGCCCACCCCCCCTCCACTTCCCCATCCCCCCTCTCCCCCCCTTTCTTTCCCCGTCCCCCCGTTTTCCCTCCTCCCATCCCTACCCTTTTCCCCTTTGACCCTATCCCTTCCCCTAAATTTCATTTCCCCGAATTATTTACCCCCACCCTTTCCCCGAGCTCCCCCCTTTACCCACCATACCCCTCTCCCTCCCTCCCCTCCCCTCTCCTCTCCCAACCCTCTCACTTTCTATCTCCCTCACGTCCTTCCACGCCAATTTAATTATATTCTCACCTCCCCAACCCCTCCACCCACACTCCCCCCACCCCATCCACAACCTCCACCCTCTCCTACTCCCAACCCTCACCTCCTCCCGTTCCACCCCCACTCCCCCCCACACCCCCACCCCCTGCTCTTACCCCCAGCACATCCAACATCAACTCCTCACCTCCTCCCTCTCAATAGACAATTGGACCACAGTACAAGAGAGCAGGCCATTCGGCCCTTCACCAACGCCAGCCATTCAATGTGATCATGGCTGATCATATCCCCAATCAGTACCCACCTACCCCACCACCACCCCCACCCCCCCGTTCCTGCCTTTTTTTTTATCTCCCCCAAATCCCCTGACTCATGCTATCTTAATAACTATAAAGAGCCCTATCTAGCTCTCCTCCTTGAAAAAGTATCCAGAGAACCCCCCACCAACCCACCGCCCTTCACTCACTCTCACTGCCCTCTGAGGCAGAGAATTCCACAGACTCATCACCACTCTCTGTGGAAAAAAGTGTTCCTCGTCTCCACCTTCGTTCCGAACTAAATGAAGGCTTGTTCCCCCCCTTATTCTTAAACTATGTGTGGCCCTGGTTCTGGACTCCCCCAACATCGGGAACATGTTTCCTGCCTCTAGCGTGTCCAAACCCTTTAACAATCTTATATATGTTTTTACAATGAGATACCCTCTCATCCTTCCCTTTCTAAACTCCAGAGTGTACAAGAAGCCCAGCCGCTCCATTCACTCTCAGCATATGACAGTCCAGTCCGTCCCGCCATCCCGGGAATTAACACCTTGTAAACCTACGCTGCACTAACTCCCACAATAAATAGCAAGAATGACCTTCCTCCTCAAATTAGGGGGCCAAAACTGCACACAATACTCCAGGTGTGGTCTCACTAGGGCTCACTACTAGGTTCCTAGGCTAGGTACCCTAAACAACTGCAGAAGGGACCTCTCTTTTTGCTCCTATACTCGACTCCCTCTTGTTATAAAAGGCCCAATTCTCACTATGTGTTAGGTCCTCCTGTACAACTGCAGAAGGACCTCTTTGTTCCTATAAACCTCGACTCCCTCTTGTTATAAAGGCCAACATGCCATTCACATCTACAACTACAAAGCTGTCATAGAGGTCCCCTGGTTGCAACTTACCTCCTCTATCGTCCACGTACACCACCCCCACCCACCCACCACCCTCTGTGTGGAAAAAGTGCACACAATACTCATTAGAGCTCTGTACAACTGCAAATCGGAACTACCAAACGTACGAACCTACGAACCCCCATGCTGCGAGTATGAGTCAAGGGCAAACTCGACAGAGGTGGGTGAAAGTGGGACAGGGGCTTTAAAAAAAACCAAAACAAAACTAAATAACCAAAAAACAATAACAAACCCAGGCGCAGCCCGGTGAGGTGAGAGGAGGCGGGCCTGCTCTCCTCCGCCACGGCCTTACCTCTTGCTTTGGTTTGCTCCATCACGGAAACCGGCAGAAAGCTGCTGAAGCCCACTCGGAACAGGCAGAGCCGCACGCCAACAAAGCAGCAGCAGGAAGGCAGCGGAGATGGCCAGGCAACACGTCAGCCAGCACGGATGGCCCCCTGTACGAGCGTACGAACGGACCGTGGCTCAGAGACCCACACACACACACACCACACACACTTCACTTCCCCTACCACCCTCCCTCTTCCCCCACCCCACAGACTCTTTTTCCAACCCTCCCTCCCACCTCCCATACCTCCCTTCACTAAACCCTACCCTCTTTCACTCATCCTTCGAGTGCTTCCTCCCCGCCCTCCCTTCCATGGATTCCTCTCACCAGAATCCCCTTCCTCCAACCAACCCTCTCTCCCAAAGATCCTACAGCGGAGCAAGATAGACCACTCCTGCTAAACGCAATGGGTTGGCGACGTGTAGTATAACGTGCCAAGAGTCGGAACGTCGGCCATTTTAGTAACCCAACCCGACCCGACCCCCCTCCGCAGCGTAATCAACGTTGCGGGGGGAACAGTTTGTGTTAATAAATTATAATTGTGAAAATGGAGGAGAAGATTTTTACCAAAGAACTTTTATTTTTTTACAAGGATGTTTCCGTCTCCACACTAGTTATCTTTGCTCCGCTATGGGACCTTTGGTGCGGAGACGGAAGCCGGTTACGGAAATGGGGCCGAACATTACCCGTGAGCCTGCCCATGACCGTACTTACGTCTTTTTTGTCGAGTGGACTATCTTGCTCGCGAGAGGATCTTTGATCGCTCCCTCCCCTTCTACTTATAACCATATAACAATTACAGCATGGAAACAGGCCATCTTGGCCCTTCCAGTCCGTGCGGAACACTTACTCTCACCTAGTCCCATCCACCTGCACTCAGACCATAACCCTCCATTCCTTTCCCGTCCATATACCTATCCAATTTATTTTGAAATGATAAAATCGAGCCTGCCTCCACCACTTCCACTGGGAGCTCATCCCACACAGCTACCACCCTCTGAGTAAAGAAGTTCCCCCTCACGTTACCCCTAAACATCTGTCCCTTAATTCTCAATCAAGATGCCTTACTTTGAATCTTCCCTACTCTCATGGAAAACAAGCTTATAATCCACGTCAATCTCTGTCTATCCCTATCCCTTCCCATCATTTTAAAGACCTCTATCAAGTCCCCCCCCTTAACCTTCTCTTTCCTTTCTGCGCTCCAAAGAATAAAGACCTAACTTGTTCAACCTTTCTCTGTAACATAGTTGCTGGAACCCAGGCAACATTCTAGTAAATCTCCTCTGTACTCTCTCTATTTTGTTTATCTTTCCTATCTTTCCTATAATTTGGTGACCAAAATTGTACACCATAACATACTCCAGAATTTGGCCTCGCCAATGCCTTGTACAATTTTAACATACAATCTCAACTTCTATACTCAATGCTCAGATTTATAAAGGCCAGCACACACACACCAAAAGCTATCTTTTTCCAGCTTTCTTTCCCACCCTATCTACGTGAGATTCCACTTCAGGGAACTATGCACAGTTATTCCTTGGGATCCCTCTGTTCAACAGACTGGTTCAAACTGCATCCTCAATTCCCTACCATTTACCATTTGCGTCCTATTTGATTTGTCCCGCCAAGATGTAGCACCTCACACATATCAGCATTACACTCACATCTGCCATCTTTCCCAGCCCACTCTTTTTCCAAATGGCCTAAATCCACTCTGTAGACTGAGAAAATTTAAATCGACTTCATTATCCACACACAACCTATCCTAGTAACATCTGCATACTTACTAATAAACCAATTTACCCACCACCCCCCCCCATCATCCAGATGTAAGCCTAACCGACCCATTCTTTCATCATATGTCAGTCCCGCCATCCCGGGAATTAACCTGGTGAACTAACATGGGAACATTTTCCCGGCAATCTAGCCTGTCCAATTCCTTAAGAACTCTCCTCTTATAAACTCCAGTGAATATAAGCCCAGTTGATCCAATTAGTTTAGTTTAGAGATACAGCGCAGAAGCAGGCCCTTCAGCCCACCAGGTCCGTGCCGACCCCACATATTAACACTATCTAGTAAATCTCCTCTGTACTCTCTCTATCTTGTTGACATCTTTCCTATAATTTGGCGACCAAAATTGAACACCATACTCCAGAATTGGCCTCGCCAATGCCTTGTACAATGTTAACATTGCATCCCAACTTCTTTACATTTTCCCCCCTCCTTGCGCAAAACTTCCCCCCTCACCCCTCCCCCACCCCCCACCCCCTTCGCCAGCGCAGGCCCACCTCGTGTTCTCCTCCAGGAGGTAGGTGTAGATGAAGTAGAACGCGATGCAGAAGCAGTAGACGGCGATGAGCACCGAGGCCACATCCACGAAGGCGCAGTGGGTAAGCGCTGCCGGGGGCCGCGATCCCCCCCTCACCCCAGCAACACAACCGGGCGCTGGCGTTCCAAAAATTGGCGTTCCACCGGCACCTAGCTCTCTCCCCGCCATAGAGGATGAGGAATGGCAGATGCCCGCCAAAAAACTCCAAACTCCCTCTGGCGGAAAGAGTCTCAGTGTCACGCGGCGAGCGAAACGGGCCCCATCGCCCAAACACCCCCCAAACCCGCCCCGCAACTGACCGACACCCCCAACCAAACACTCACTGACCGACACCCCGCCCCCGTCTGGCCCAACCGCCCGCGCCGCAAAAAACCCGACCTACAGGACACCCGCCCCGTCTACTCTGCACAGGCATTTCGGGGTCACCATGTATATGGGAGAGACAAAATGTTCAAGAAGGAACTGGAGATGCTATAAAAATCAAAATCGAGTCTCACAAAGCCCAGAGTAGGGGAATCGAGGACAGGAGGACATAGGTTCAAGGTGAAGGGGAGAAGATTTCATAGGAATCTGAGATAGACAAAAATGCTGGAGAAAATCAGCGGGTGCGGCAGCATCTATGGAGTGTAGGAAATAGGCGACGTTTCGGGCCGAAACCCTTCTTCACACTGATGCAGGGTGGGGAGAAGAAAGGAAGAGGAGGAACCAGAGGGCTGAGGGAGAGCTGGGAAGGGGATGAGACAGAAAGGGCTACCGGAAATTGGAGAAGTCAATGTTTATGCCACTGGGGTGCAGACTGCCCGAGCGGAATATGAGGTGCTGCTCCTCCAGTTTCCGGTGGTGCTCACTCTGGCAACGGAGGAGGCCCAGGACAGAAAGGTTGTTAAGGGTTTGGACACGCTAGAGGCAGGAAACATGTTCCCGATGTTGGAGGAGTCCAGAACCAGGGGCCACAGTTTAAGGATAAGGAGTCAGCCATTTAGAACGGAGACAAGGGCAAAACACTTTTTGGGCACAATAGAGCCATGATCACATTGAATGGCGGTGCTGGCTCGAAGGGCCGAATGGCCTACTCCTGCACCTATTGTGTAGTGAAAGGTCGGATTCGGAATGGGAGGGGTTGAAGTGCTGAGCCACAGGGAGATCAGGTTAGTTAATGCGGACCGAGCGGAGGTGTTGGGCGAAACGATCGCCGAGCCTACTCTTGGTCTCACCGATATAGTTAGCGGAGAGGTGTCATCGGGCTGGAAGATTTACGAGGATGTTGCCAGGACTCGAGGGTGTGAGCTACAGGGAGAGGTTGGGAGCAGGTTGGGTCTTTATTCCTTGGAGCGCAGGAGGGTGAGGGAGATCTTATAGAGGTGTACAAAATCATGAGAGGAGTAGATCGGGTAGACGCACAGAGTCTCTTGCCCAGAGTGGGGGAATCGAGGACCAGAGGACATGGGTTTAAAAGTGAGGGGGAAAAGATTTAATGGGAATCTAAGGGGTGATGTTAGTTTTAGTTTTCTTTTAGTTTAGAGATACAGCGCGGAAAAACGTGCCCTTTAGGCCCACCGGGTCCCGCACCAACCAGCGATCCCGCGCACACTTTAAACACCATCCTACAAAAAACCTCCACACAAACGGGACAATTTTTAATACATTTAATTTACCAAAGCCAATTATCACCCACAACCCAACTGTTGATGTCTTTGGAGTGCGGGGAGGAAACCCAAGATTCTCAGAGAAAACCCACCACGCAGGTCACGGGGAGAACGTGCAAACTCCGTACTGACTGCATCTATAGGTCGGGACGGAACCCGGTACCTCTCCGTTACTTTAACCTGCATTCGCTGAAAACCCGTAAAACTCCAAAAACTCCACCGTGAACCTCTTCCCACAGAGGGCGGCGGGTGTGTGGAACGAGCCCTCCAGAGGAGGTAGTAAGAGGGGCCGGGACTATCGCAGAGTTTAAGAAAAACCCTTAGTTCGACAGGTACATGGTTTGGAGGGACATGGACCAAGCACAGGCAGTGGGGGACTAGAGTACCCTCTGCAGTTGGCCAGTGCGGGCAAGTTGGGGGGGGGCCGAAGGCCTGTTTCCACGCTGTATGACTCCAAAGACAAACCACCACCCTCCTCCCTTCCGGCAGCTCGTTCCATTCCAACGCCACCACCCTGTGAGTGAAAAAAAATGACCCTTCAGATTCTCATCAAATCATTCCCCCCCCTTTCCCCCTTTCACATTCAACCTAATGTCCTCTGGTTTTCTCGATTCAATATAACAATAGACAATAGTGCAGGAGGAAGGCCATTCGGCCCTACGGGCCAGCACCGCCATTCAATGTGATCATCCCCAAAATCAGTACCCCCCTGTCCATCTGCCTTTCTCCCCATATCCCCTGACTCCGCTATCTTTAAGAGCCCTATCTAGCTCTCTCTTGAAAGCATCCGGAGAACCGGCCTCCACCGCCCTCTGAGGCAGAGAATTCCACAGGCCCTAAACACTGGGCAAGAGACTTTGTGTATGTTTGACGTGGGAGGTGCGGAGATGACTGTGGTAAGGGGAGGGGGAGGTGAGGAGGGAGCTCAGCATAGTGGGAGGGGTGGTGTGCAGACTCCGGTCTGTCCATCGATAGAAATCAAATCAGATCATGGGGCCCCATCAGGGTTTGTGCATTATTTCAATAAAGCTTGGCTCAGAGCCCTTGAAAAATCATCACGCGTGTGGGGGAAAAAGGGAAAAAAATGGCAGAGAGGGGAGGGCTTGGAGGGCTTGGAGGGGAAAGGTCCAGGATGGGGAGATGGGGAAGAGGGCCAGAGTGTGGGGAGCGTAAAACGGGCCGGGTGTGATGAGTGAGAGGGGAGTAACATTACAGGGGGTAGGAAGGGTGGGGGGGGGTGTGGGATGGCTTGGGGAGAGAAAGGGGGAGGTCGGTGGGGGGGTTTATTGAGTAGAGACAGAGAGACAGACAGAGAGAGCACAGAGAGAGAGACAGAAGTGAGAATAGACAAGTTAGAGACCAGAGAGAGAACAGAGAGAACAGAGAGAGAGAGAGAGAGAAGAAGACAGGCAGAGACAACTCAGTAGACAGACTCAGTAGAGAGAGAGGTCTGAGCGAGAGACGGAGAGAGAGACACAGACGTCGAGAGAGAGGGAGAGACAGAGAGAGAGAGAACAGAGAGAACTGAGATAGAGAGAGAGAACAGAGACAGAGAGAGACACAGAGAGAGGGAGAGAGAGAAAACTTGAAGAGAGAGAAACGGAGAGAGAGACACAGAGCGAGAGAGAGAAGAACAGGACAGGAGGGGGAGGAGAGAGACAGAGCAGAGAGACAGACAGAGAACAGAGACAGAGAGCGAGAACATAGATAGAGACCGAGAGAGATAGAAAAACATAGAGAAATAGAGACAGAGAGAGAGATTGATACAGACATAGAGACAGAGAGAGATGATACTAACGTTCTGTAGGGACACATGAATAAGACAATTAGTCATTTATAAAGATATCTTCTAACACAGGGGAAACAGGCCCTTTCGGCCTACACCTAAACCAAACCACAACCCACACCAACCATCTACACCATCTGTCCCACGCCTCTACAACCAGGGTTCCATTTTGCCAGCATTTGGCCCATATACCCTCTATACATGTGCCTAGTCCCATGTACCACAATCAGGTCTTAAACATTTGTTGAGAGTACCTGCCTCGAGAACCTCTCCTGGCAGCTCGTTCCACATCCACCCACCCAAAAATGTTACCACACCTCTCAAGTTCCCATTAAATCTTTTCCCCCCCCCCCCAACCTTAAACCTATATGCCTCTGGTTCTCGATTCACCTCCCAGGGGTAAAAGACACCACCCGATCTATTCCTCTCAATGATTTTGTACAACTTTATAAGAGGACAATAGACAATGGGTGGCAGGATAGGAGGCCATACTGGCCCTCCTTCGAAGCCCAGCACCTGCCATTCAATTTCAATGTTGATCATGGCTGATCATCCCCAATGCAGTAACCCCGTTCCTGCCTTCTTTCTCTCCCAAACAATCCCCTACTTTCTTCCGCAATCATTAAAGAGCCCTCTCTATCTAGCTCTCCTCTTGAAATATCCAGCCCTACAGAGGCAGAGAATTCCACGAGATGACCCCTACTATCTCTCTTCTTCTTTCTCTTTTCCCGGGCGCTTCAAGGATGATAAAGCACCTAGCAAAAAAAAACGCTCAACCTCTCCCTGTAGAGGGCTATCGGGGGCCGCTCGAGTCCTGGGTAACACCCTGGTAAATCTTACTCAGCAGCAACAACCTCCCGCCAAAGTTCGACAATCACAAGTTGAACCAGAGATCACTCCACCTTCTCTCTCACTCCGCCCCCACCCCCCCCATCACAGACATCTACCACCAGATCCTGCAAGCATCCGCAACTGCAAACCAGCATTATGGAGAACCCCCACCCACCCACCGCCTCTCACATGTGTGTGGTTTAAATACAACACACACACGACCACATGTGTATTACCACAAAATCTCCACAGACCCACAAACAGATATATACATACCCATATATATCTAAATAACAGCACAAGTATAATATACCACGTGCTAAATTGTGGATAATACATTACAAACCATGTAATATACACAAATAATACACACACACCACAAATATACATACACTTTTTCAACATACACATATCATATCTCATACACACACCTAATATATTTAACATACACCACACATATATAGTTATACACACACACACACACTTGATACATATACATACACAGATCAAACTGAAGAAGGGTGCAGCGACCCAAAAACAAATCACCTATTCCTTCTCACTCCGGATATGCGCCTGTCCCCGCTGTTACAACTCCAGCATTTTTGTGTCTACCTTCGATTAAACCAGCAATTTTACTTGCAGCTCTTTCCTACCCATATTTATAATATAATATTATACATTACACACATACATATACACATATATATATAGATATATAAATATATAAATATATATATATATATATATACACACACTAACATACACAATAATATATACTCACTATAACATAAACACACATACATAATTATATATATATATATATATACATATACACCACATATATATACACACACATATATATAAATATACAACACACAACACAACACACGAGCAACATACAACATAAATATACACACATATATTACAACACATACACGTGAATAAATATAATATAATATATATATTATTAACTTCTAATAATATATATATATTTATATACACACACACAAACAACACACCCCAAAAACACACACACATATATATAACACACCATAAATATACGTTATAGATTCCGGTAGGGGGGGCGGGGGGGGGGGTTGAAGGGAATTGTGGGAGTATAAACGGCAGACAAAATAAGAGTCAAATTGTTGGTGATTTGTGATTGGACAAGCATTGTCTATGAGGGTCCGCCGAATGGCCCTATTCTGTGCTGTATTAACCTCCCTGTGGCTGATTTATCAACCACAACCTCAGGACACAACAGACACAGACCAGAAAGACACACACAAACCACACACATACACACCGACACACACAACATACCAACAACCTACCAAATACACACACAGACACAAACGACACTCAACCGACACACACACACACAACAGAAACACACACACAGACAGAACACACACACAACAGACACACACACACCACTCCACACAATAACGACAAACACACTACACATTAAACGCACACACACACAGACCACATCACACCACACACAGACAACAACACACACACACACGACAGACACACACACACATACACACACATACACACACACATACACACACACACACACAAAAACACAGACACACAACACACACGCAACACACAACCAACACAACAACACAGACACACAGACATACACCACACACACGCTCACACCACACACACATACACAACACCATACACACACACAGACACACACAGACACACACACACAGACACAGACACACAGACACAGACACACACACACAACACAGACGACATACATCACATCTACACACACACAAACAGACACAACACACGACACAGACAGACACACACACACACACCACACAGACACACAAGAACACACACACACACACACACAAGAATACACACAGCACACACAGACACACAACGCACAACACACACAACACAGACACACCAGACACAGACACCCACAAGCACACCAGACAGACAAACACACACATATACACACACACAACACAGACAAACACCACAACGCAGAACATCGATGAGAAAGCTTTAGCGAACTAACTCCAAACTAAGGGCCCCAATGCAGATTGAGAATCAGCTTTCGAAATTCAACGGAGGAAGTTCCTTTCCACCAGAGCCTGCCTCTGCCTTTCCAAACACACCCCCCAAATAGTTTTAAAAGATTTGTTAAATCAACAGAAAACTTCCCGAGAGAGAGGATGCTTTGCATTCAGATGTTTGCAAAGAAGTGGGCCCACGACCTTTGTTAACACTAGAGAGGTGGTGTTGTGAGAGTTAGTTTGTCCTTTTCCCACACACCCTGTCCCCACACAACACAACACACCCACCTCACTGATTCACTCCCCCCTACACCCCTGGGTGACCTGTACCACAGGGCTGCCTTGCACGATGCCACAGATGAAGGCTGCCCCGTACAGGCAGCAACAGCACCAGTAAGCGCAGAGACGAGCACTCCATCTTCCACCAGGCAGAGATGCAGGGGCCAGAGGCATAAGTGAAAGCCTCCCCCCCATGGATGGTGAGGCCAGTGTGGGCTGGCCTCAAAGGCCCAGGAGAGCCTCTCAAATCCTCCCTATCATTGTGGGCTCAATTACTGTCTGTGCATTGCAGGGAAACATCTTTCTGGCTTGTGTGAATGTGGGAGTAAGGAGACAGTTAGGCATGTTTTCCTAGAATGTAAAAATAATAATAATTATAATAACTTTATTATGGACTCAAGGTCCAGACAAGGGGCAACATTACATTAAAAATGCATAACTATATATAAAATCATGGTAAATCACATAAAAACATCATAATTTATATATTTTAAAAAAAAACCCACACAATACACAAAGTTAAAAATCCAGAGTAAAAAACGATCAATTTGATTTGATTTTATTGCTTGTCATTCGAACCTCAGAGAGGCTCGAACGAAACTCCGTTTCTACAAGCAAACAAACAAACAAACAAACTTAACAATTTCAATAGAAAACATGCAAAAGATAAAAATCACACAAACATCCATACAACATTGGATCTCCCTCCTCCTCACTGTGATGGAAGGCAAAGTACCTTCTCTTCTCTCTCTCTCTCACTCCTTCCCTCCCTCTCCCAACACCCGCACCCCAACTCATCCTCCCGATGTCGAAGAGCCCCCAGGCGTGCGGTGTTTAAGTCCCATGTCCCATTGAGCCCCCGGGTCCTGCTCCGCGATGTACGGGCCCTCCGCTCCAGGCCCAAAGTCAACAAAGATGGAGCCCGCCCCCGGCGGGCGCTGGAATGTCCCCCTCGTGCGATTAAAAGCCCGCGGCCGGGCGAAGCTCGGGGCGTTCCCCGCTTACCGGGTCCGTTCCACCCCGCGAGACACGGGCAGGGAGGCAGATGTGTAGCGGAGCTCTCCGTAGGAGGGACAATGACGCACAAGCGAGACACTAAGCCAGTGACCACCACAAAACTGGGAATCGTATCTCGGGTAGTGGCTAACCGTTATGATTGTCAGTGCCACAATAAGTCACTATTATATAGAATCAATTTATCCTCAAAAATATGAATTTATGCTGTGGTGGTCCTTAGCAAGTTGGCTTCGATAGTACTCTGACTTTTTACCTGCAGGCCCTCAAACATAAAAACGGCACGACCCCGATCTTGGTTGCCTTTAAGCAGTGTTTCTCATGGCAATCGTTATATGCCGACCTTTAGTCACTCAGACCTTGTCAAAAAATAGTTCGACCACAGTTGGCCAGTGTAGAGGGGTGTGCGTGTGCTCTAATAGCGACATCTCACCACATCCTGCACACCAACCAAAAATTGATGCAAGAGGATATTCGCCTGTATAAAACAGCAATGCATTTTGCCTATAATATCGTCAAATCACTTTCATTTGTTTCAGTAAAATATGCCCTAGAATTTTTCTTATTACAGACACTAAGATTGTTGTCCAGACAATTTAAATCAGGATATTTTAGAGGCTTTAAAAAACCTCCTATGTTTTCTATCTACTAGCAGACCATAACAGCAAGACCCATAACAGCACACTTACTAACTACCATACTAGCATATATTTAATGTCATGTGTTCCAAACCATGACAACGACGATGCAGTAAAGGAGCTGCTGGAGACCAGCGCTAGATGGACTAAAGACCTACAAGAATCAACTGCAACATAATATGGTTCACTAAAAATATTACCAATCACGCACCCAATTTACACAAGCTATCATTTGTATAGGACAGATCATCAAAATATCTAGAATTAAAAAGGACCGGGGATAAAATCCCCCCCCCTTGTCAAACACCATTAACACCAAAAAGTAAGGGTAGAATGTTGTTGCATGTTTACCGGACTGTATGTAAAGAAATTAGTTAGAAACTGAGACCGTGGAGGGGGCCGTAATACGCTGAGCACGTCTACCACTCCGGGATCCCTTAAGAGAAGAAGAGTACGAAATCATGTCCTAAGACACAGAGGGAAAGTGTTTGTTAAAATCAGGTCAGTTCAAGGGTCACAGGCATGAACATAGGTGCTCTACCTATCACTGCCACATTTGTACCAATTCAGTTATTCTTGGTTTGTCATTTTCCTTGTTTGTAATGACTGTGGCTGCAGAAACCAAATTTAATTTTGTTTCAAATTACAATAAACTGTATTGTAATGTAAGGACATGATATATGGGACACCCACGAACTGATCTATTTTGTAGTCAATGCGTACTATTCTGTTGTAAAACACAGAAGCAAATGCATAGTTTCAATAGTCCTGACAGGGACACATACAATAATTATTAAAGAAAGGCACATGCAAGATGCTGGAAAATCGATACATAAAATCTGAAGAAGGTCACGACTCCAAAAACGTCGCCTCAGTCAGAAGAACGGGTCTCGACCCCGAAACGACGCCATATCTTCTCCCTTCGCTTCTCTATAGATTCTGCTGCCCACCCCGCTGAGTTTCTTCCTCCAGGTATTTTTTGTGTACACAGACAAAAAACACTCATACACTCACTTGAACTTGAATCTCCTCCTTCTAGGGAGTTTCCTCCCATGGAAGTCAATCTCTCCTATCTATCTCTCCCATGGTGGGTAGCCCCCTTCACACATGCCATCTCACCCAAGTGTGAAGTCCCCCTCACAAACAGTGCCATCCTCCTGTAGTGGGAAGCCCCCCTCACACACACCAGTGTGCCAACTCTCCTTCCCAATGGTGGTAAGCCCCCTACACAGAGCCATCTTCTCCTGAAGGTGGGAAGCCCCCCACACGACAAGCCATCCTCTCCCATGGTGGGAAGAGGGCCCCCCCCTCACACAGTGCCCCATCACTTCCCATGTGGGAAGCCCCCTCACACAGAGCCATCTCTCCTGTAGTTGGGAGAAGCCCCCTCACAATACAGTGCCACTCAACCCATGGTGGGAAGCCCCCTCACACAGTCCATCTCTCCTGTAGTGGGAAGCCCCCCCTCACCTACAGAGCCATCACTCCTCCCGCATGGTGGGAAGCCCCCCCTACAACACAGAGTGCCATCTCTCCAGTAAGTGTGGAAGACCCCCCCACACACAGTGAGAGCCATCTCACCCCATGGAGGGAAGGCCCGTCCCCTACGAAACAGAAGTGCCATCCCCCCCCCTCTTCACTTCCAATGGTGGCGAAAGAGCCCCCTCACAAAGTCAAAGTGCCCTCTCACGCAGTGGGGGAAGCCCTCCTCACACAGTGCCATCACTCTCCTGTAGTGGCAAAAAATAAAAACCCGACCCCCCTCACCACAGGCCATCTCTCCCATGGTGTGGAAGCCACCTCACACAGTGCCACTCTCCACCTGTAGTGCGAAAGCCCGCCTCCCCTCACACCAGTGCCCACTCCTCCTGTAGTGCGAAGCCCCCCTCACACAGTGCCACTCTTCCCCTTTGGAGGGAATCCCCCTCCACAGTGCCATCTCTCCCATGGTGGGGAAGCCCCCTCACAAAGGGAGCCGTAACTCTCTGCATTCTCTCTCCTGTGGTGGGGAAGAAGAGCCCCCTCATTGTCCCCCTCTCCATCTGCTAGGGAGCCCCCCTTAAGTATCTCTCCCATGGTAAGACAAAAATTGGCAGGAGAAAAACTCAGTGGGGTGTGAGGCAGCATAGGAAACCATAGAAAAAAGGTGCAATGAGAAAGGCCATACAATATGATATGGCTTCTTCCTATTCTTTTCTACTTTCTTCGTCTGAGGCGTGCACAGTGCCAAAATAAAGTTGTAGGACAACTTGTTCTATATAGAACTGTTGCGCACGTCGAAAGATATTGCATTATGTCGAAACATGGCGGACCACGGAAGGTTGCAATCTCCCACATTTCCACACCCCATGACAAGGGCTAGATCGTGCGGCCAAGCTTAGATCTATCCTTGTACTACCAGTCTATCACTCCATACCCCTGATCCCTTTAGCCCAGAAGGCCACATCAAACTCCCTCTTAAAAATCGCCAATGAAGAACTGGCCTCACAATCTAGCTTCTGAGGCAGAGAATTCCCGAGATTCAACCACTCTCTGTGTGAACAAATAAAGTTTTCCCTCCATTTCGGGCACTAAAAGATTCCCCTAATCCCTAACACATTGACCCGCCTTGTTTTGTGACTAGGCAAAACATCGTTAAACAATCTTCCTGCAACTAGCCTGTCCAACCCCCTTAAGAAAATTGCAAGTTTCTAAAGATTTCCCCCCCACAATCATCGAGGTCAAGCCGAGACAAAAATCCATTCTTTCTCCATATTAAGACACAGCCATCCCAGGAATCAGCGTCTGGAGAATCTATCTCAATATACTCCCCTATGGCAAAATGTTCGTTCCACAGCAGGAGCAAAAAGAAATTAGGCGACGTTTCCGGTAAACCCCCGATCTTCCGGACCATAGATCCTATACATCGAGCAAGAATTCCACCCTCGACAAAAAGAGAACTAGTAAGTTCTGGGCAATATTCATGATGGGTAATTATTCCGGCCCCCATTTCCCCTAACCTGCTTCCGTCTCCCTCCGCACCAAGATTCCCCAAAGTTAGCAAAAAGATGAAATATGCGGATGACGAAGCCCGGTTTACCGATAAATCCCTCGTAAAAATCTACAAATCTATCTTCTCAATTTCAGAATTAATATAATATTTAAATTGACACTAACTGGTCCCCCGCCGCTTCCCAAAACTGTCCCCACCCCCCCCCCCACCAACAAACTGTCCCCCCCCACCTCCCCCCCCCCCCCCCCCCCCCCCCCCCCCCGTCTAAAACTGACTGTCACCCCACTGTCCCCCTCCCCCCCCCCCCCCCCCCCCCCCTCCCCCCCGCCCCCCCCCCCGCAGCAACGTTGATATACAACAAACGAAAGGGCATACCCCAAAGTCGGGTCGCGGGGTTACTGAAATGGGTGAAAAAAATGCCAACAGTTTTCTGCTTTCCGTTCGTACTACACACAAACCGGCCGCCCAATTGCATTTCGTTCAGATTGGTCCAATCTTGCTGCCACTGTAGGATCTTTGCCCCTATCAGACACGAAGTGCTGGAGGTGCTGGAAAGAAACCGGGACGGAGGATGCGACAGTGGGCTGAGGGCTAGGCAGGGAAGGGGAGGAAGAAGCAGGTACATACCTGAAATTGTGGAGAGGTCAATGTTCAATAGCCAACCGCAGGGGAGGTAAACAAACCTGCCACAAGCGAAATATGAAGGAGCTGCTCCTCCAATTTACGGAGTCCACACACTGGCCCTGGAGGGAGGCCCAGGACAATATGTCGTATTTCTGAATGGGAGGGTAGCTAACGCGCTGAGCCACACTAGACCAGTGGTTGGTTTATTGCCGAACTGAGGCATCGGATACTTTTTTTTTTTCCAACGGTTGATGTATATCTTTATTACCTGAATCAAGCCTATTTTGATGTAAATAGACCTATGGTCAACGAAGATGCTTAAAAATTATGCTAAAAAATAAAATAAGACATCTTTATAATGGAAGGGCGCTGGCCTCAGCCCAATTTCTCCTTAGGTACAGCGGGCTTGGTACACTCCAGGAGTTTTTAGGTATAAGGGTGAGAGGGGAATCTCAATGAAATATATAAGAATGTAAGCGTTTGGAACGTTAGAGGCAGGAAACATTTTCTCCCCCGAATTTGGGGGAAGTCCCAACCAGAGCCCTAGTTTAAAGACACACAGCCACACAAAACACACAGCACACAGACACACACACATACACAGAAGACATCTGGCAGAACATACTTTTTCAGAACCACACTTTTTCACTACAGAGAGTGGTGAGACAGTTGAATTCTCTGCCCTCAGAGTGTTCGGAGCGGGCCGGTTCTCTGGATGTCTTTCAAAGAGAGAGCATATAAGTGCTCTTAAAGAAGCTGCAGTCAGGGGTGAACCTTTGGAGAAGGCAGGAACGGGTACTGCTTGGGGAAAATCAGCCATGATCAATTGGACTGTGCGTTGCCAGGCACTGAGGTCCAATGGCCTACTATCCGCTGCGCCAATTACAATAGAGGTAATGGGGGCGTTCCCTCAGTGGCACATCTGGGAATAGGGGGAGCGCAACACCACCCAAACCCTCAGATGCGTAAGGTGGCTGGGAGTTAGAAACATAGAAAAATAGGTGAAGGAGTAGGCCCTTCGGTCCCTTCACCCTCACTGTAAACTGCCATAACAAAATGATCATGGCTGATCATCCAACTCATGTATCCTTTACCTGCCATCACTCCATACCAACCCCCCTGATCCCTTTAGTGGCCACAAGGGCCATTCTTAAACTCCCTCTTAAAGTTAGCCAATAAACTGGCCACAACTACCTCTGTGGCAGAGAATTCCTCAAAGATTCTACCCACTCTCTGTGGTGAAAAATGTTTTTTCCCACATCATAGTAGGGGGAGCTCAGGCTTTGCGGGGGGGGGGGGGGGGGGGGGGGGGGGGGGGGGGGGGGGGGGGGGGGGGGGGGGGGGGGGGGGGGGGGGGGGGTGGAGGGGGGGGGGGGGTGGGGGGGGGGGGGGGGGGGGGGGGGGGGGGGGGGGTTTCCATGGTGACGGGGGCTAATCGTAGGAGGGCATCTCCCTACAGCCGTCACCCCATTTTCTCCCCATTTCTCCTATCTAAGTGGTAAACAGCTGGGGCTTGTCCACACAGCTCTGGAGTTTAGAAGGATGAGATGGAATCTCATGACAACTGTCGTAAAAGATATGTTAAGGGTTGGACACGCTAGAGGCAGGAACCGTTCCCGATGTGTGGAGCCAGAACCAGGGGCCACAGTTTCAGAAGGGTCACCCCAACCCCCCTACAATGGGGGCGCGCGCCCTCACAAGCGTCATCCCACCTACAATGGGGGGGCGTCCCTCATTAAGATATGGATGCACATTGTCAGTTTATTCATACTTATATTATTATAATTTTTATATTATTATTTCCGTTTATTTTAATATCATGTGTGAATATATTTATATCATTGGTATAATGGACAACACAAACACTGATCTGTTTGTAGTAAATGCCTGCTTATATTTCTGTGTGCTGAAGCAAAGCAAGAATATCATAGTCCCTATCAGGGACACATGACAATAAACTCTCATGAATTTGGAACATGAACTCCTTCACAAGCGTATCACAAAACACGTCACCTTCATTTCGTCACACCACCAAAAAAAACGAGCGACACTCCCTACCCAACAATCACCCACCCCCCCTGCCCTACAATGGGGGCGCTCCCTTTCAAAGCTCCATCCATCCCCCCTATTAAGGGGGGGGGGAGGGGGGGCAGCAGCTTCCCTCGCAGTGTTACCACCCCCAATAATGTGGGGTGTGGCGCTCCTTCCAAAATTGTAGAATAAAGGGTGGTGGCCTGCTCCCAACCCCATCACACAATGGGGTGGGCTCTCCCTCACAGCGCCATCCCTCTACCTACAATGGGGGTGCTTCTCCCCCCTCATTATGCACTTCATCAGTTAATTACTTCATGTGAGTCATTATAAATATAATGGTCATTAACCTCCAATCTCTCCTACAAAGGGGCGGCTCCCCATTCAAAGCGCCATCCCGCCCTATATCATGGGGGGGGCGCTATCCCCCCTCACAGTGTTACCCCCCTATAATGAGGGAGCTCCCACCACAATGCCATCCCCCCCCATAATGGGGGAGGCTCCCCCTCATTAACTTTATTAATGCAACTTTAATCCAGTTTATTTTTATTCATGTGAGTATTTTACTATATTAATGGGATATACTCTATCTCTCCCCACCTAATCTCTCCTACAATGGGGGGCGCTCCCCCCTCACAACTCCATCTTTCTCCTACAATGGAAGGTGCGCACCCGCTCAACAGCATCTTTCTCCCCCTACAAGGGGTGGGCGCTTGAACGCTCCCCCTCAAAACTAACTCCATCTCTCCCAACAAGGAGGGGCGGCTCCCCTCACAGCATCTCCCCCCTATAATGTGGGGTGGGAAATGTGGTCGCACCCATCACAACACGTCTACCGCCCACCCCCCCCCCTACAATGGGGGCGCCTCTCCAAGTTCCATCCCCACTATTAAGGATGGGCACCTCCCTTGCAGTGTAATCCCCCTATAAAGTGGGGCGCCCCCCTTCAAATTGTAGGATATAAATGGGGAAAGGGGGCGCTCCCCTCACTTTACAATGGGGGGGCGCTCATCCCGTCGAGAGAGCGCCATACCCCCATCCCCCCCTATAATGGGGGGTGCTCTCCCTCATTAGCACTTTATCAGTTTATATTATTCATGTATGTATAATTTATAATATATATGGTATATACTTCCTATCTCTCCTACAAAGGGGCGCTACCTCGCAGCGTCACCCCCCTATAAATGGGAATGGCGCAGCAGTCCACCCTCACAGGCGTAATCCCACCCCTATAATGGGGGCGCTCCCTCAACAGCGACCACCCCTACCACTATAATTGGGGGAGGGGCGTTCCCTCAACAGCGTCACCCCCCCCCACCCCCACCCCCCTATAATGGGGGGACGCTCAGAAAGTCATTAAATGCACTTAATGTGGGGGGGAATGCTCCTCATCAGGCCATCTTCACCATGGTGGGAAGCCCCCTCATAAAGTGCCATCTCTTCTACCGTGGTGTGAAGCCCCCCCATTCCACTCAGTGCCATCTCTCTCCCATGGTGGGAAGCCCCTTCACAAGTGCCATCTCTCCTGTAGTGGGAAGCCCCCTCAACACAGTGCCATCTCTCTGTATTGGAAGGAGCCCCACACAATCACAAAGAGGTGCCAAACTCCCCCCGTGGTTTGAAGCCCGCCCCCATCACAAAGTTCCCATCTCTTTCTCTCCCGGGTGGGAAGGCCCCATTCACTAACATTGCGCATCAACCTCCCTGGTGCGAATGGCCCCCTCACAAAAGTGCCAGTCGTCTCCCGTGGTGGGAAGCCCCCCCCTCACAAAGTGGCCACATCTCTCCAGTTAAGGGACTCTCTCCCTCAGTGTCCACTCCTCCACTGCTAGGGAGCTCACGCCTCAGTGCCATCTCATCTCTCCCATGGTGGGACCCTCCCCACACAGTGTCCCTCTTCCACTGCTAGGGACTACCCCTCGTCTAGAGTCCTCTCTCTCCCCCAAGGTAAACAAAAAAAAATTTTCTTGGAGAAACACACGAGTGAGGCAGCAACGAAACATAGACAATAGGTGCAGAGGAGTACCAAATTATTCGGGACCCTTTGAAGCCTGCACCGCCATACCAAACGATCAAGGCTGATCATCCAACTCAGTAATAAAAAAAAACCTGTACCTTGCCTTCTCTTCCCATACCCCCTGATCCCTTTAAGCCACAAGGGCCCATCTACTCCTCCCCGGGGGGGGGGGCCCCCCTTAAATATAATATAGCCAATGGACTTGGCCTCAAACTACCTTCTGTTGCAGAGAAATTCCAACAGATTCAAACCACTCTCTGTGGTGTGAAAACTGTTTTTCTCAACAGAGTCTTGGGAGCTCAGCTGGGGGGGGGGGGGGTTACCATTTTGACGGGGCTTTTCTTTTTCGTAGAGAGGCATCTTCTCCCCTACAGCTCACCCCATTTGTAGAGGTGAATGGGCGCTCGTGGGAGCGCCCCCCAATAATCGGTGGGTGACCCCGACGGCCACCCCCCTGTGAGGGAGCCGCCCCCCCACTGGTCCGCTCCCTCAACATACACCGATTTCCTCCTATGTACAAGCTGTGGGCTTTGTAACACTCTGGAGTTTAGAAAAGGATGAAGGGAATCTCACATTGACAACGACGTAATAAGATTGTTAAGGGTTTTGACACGCTATAGGCATTAAACATGTTTCCCGATATGTGGGGGAGTCCAGAACCCAGGGGCCACAAGTTTCAGAGAGGGTCACCACCCCAACAATTGTTGGCGGCCGCTACCTCACAAGGGTCCGCGTCACCCACCAACAATGTTGGGAATGGGGGGGCGCTTCCCCTCATTATCACTTTGTAGTCAGTTTTATATTATTTCAGTATAATTTATCTCATAGTGTGTATATATTTATATATCATGGAAAATGGACCACACTTATATCTGTGTTTGTAGTAAAAAATTCCTGCTATATATTCTGTGTGCAGAAGGCAAAGCAAGAATCTCATTGTCCATCTGGGACAACATGACAAAAACTAAACTCTCTTGAAATAGAACTTAACTCCTTCACACATAACAAAGCTTCACCACCCCCTCCCTACAATGGGGGCGCTCCCCCTCAAACTACCATCCCCCCTATTAAGGGGGTGCGCTGCTGTAAGTCCCTCCTCGCAGAGTTAACCATACCACTACCACCCCCCCTAATAATGTGTGGCGGCTCTTCAAATTGTTAGGATATAATGGGGTGGCGCTCCCCTCACACAATGTGGGGGCCGTTCCTCCCTCACAGCGCCATCCCTTCCTACAATGGGGTGCTCCCCACATAAAGCACATTAACAGTTTATATTATACAAGTGTGTCATTATAAAAAAATGTTATATACTCCTATCTTCCTACAATGGGGGTGGGGGGGCGCTGCTCCCTCAGGGGGGGGGGGGGGGGGGGGGGGGGGGGGGGGGGGGGGGGGGGGGGGGTGGGCAGGCGACAGCCCCCAAATTGGGAGGTCCGCTTTTCACACAGTGTTACCGCCCCTATAATTAGGGGGGCGCTCCCTCACAACGAACAGCGCCAACCCCCATAATGTGGGGGTGGGGGTGCGCTCCCTCAATCTGCAACTTTAAAATAAAAAATATCATCAGTTAAAAATTAAACATGTTGTGTCTTTATATATATATGTTAATATACACCTATCCTCTCCCAACAATGGGGGCGGCT
>CM069173.1:4568965-4613550 GCA_035221665.1 Okamejei kenojei
GTTCACCAGCTGATTCCTGAAGGGTCTCGGGACTTTCATATGAAGAAAGACTGGATACTCAGCTTGTACTGCACATGAATTTAGAAGATTGAGGGGGATCTTATAGAGACTAACAAAATTCTTAAGGGTTTGGAACAGTGCTAATGCAGGAAGATTGTTCCCGATGTTGGGAATCAGAACAAGGGGACACACAGTTTAAGGATAAGGGGGAAGTCTTTTTATGACCGAGATGAGAAAAACATTTTTCACACAGAGAAGTTTAGGTATAGAGTACTGTGGAATTCTCTGCCACAGAAGGTATTGAAGTGCACGAGTTAGCATTGGCCTATATTTAAGAGGAGTTACAGATGTGGCCCTTGTGGCTAAAGGGATCAGGGGTGTGGAGAGAAGTGAGGCAGGTACAGATACTGATTGGATGAATCAGGCCATGATCATATTGAATGTGCGGTGCAGGCCTCTAAGCCGATTGGCCTACTCCTGCGCTCGCGAATTGTGCATTATCAGATGTTTCGGGGTGGCGCCGAGACGAGTGCCCACGCACTGGGGTGGCCAGAGGCAGTAGTGGGATCCCAGCTACGACTATCCCACCTGCCTGAGCTTGGGGTCCATAGGATCGCCGATCGCGAATCCTTCCTACCAGTGTAGCTCTGTCTAAGCTGTTTTCTCAAATGTTTGGAGGATAGTCCCGATGCCTCAACTTACCTCCTCTGCAATCTCGTTCCATGACACCGAGTCGCGACCCGCTTGTGGGAAAAGGTTACCCCGACGTTGTCGATTTCCTATTAGATTCCTATTAAATCTTTTCCCCTTCACCTTGAACCCGTGGCCTCTGGTCCATTCGAGGTCCCCTACGTCTGGGCAAGAGACTCTGTTACGTTCAGTCTACCGCCGATCTAGTTCCCCTGGTGATTTTGTACACACTCTATAAGAATCTCCCCCTCATCCACGTCGTCGCTCGCAGGAATAGAGAACCCACCTGCTCAACCTCTCCCTGTAGCTCACACCCTGCAGTCGCTTCACTCCTTAACTTATACCATGTTCCCGAGTATTAGAGCGAGTCAGCGTGGAAACAGGCCCTTCGGTCCCAAATACCCACACCGGCACATGTCCCAGCTACACCTGCCCTTGGTCCAGTATCCCACCAAACCTGTCCGATCCAATACCCGTCTAGTCTTAAATGTTTTATAATTATTAATGTTTTAGTGTTTTTCTTTCCTGAGTCGATTCGTAACGTCACTTTAATGTCAATGTTTGTCACATGCGGGCGGACAGGCAAGCAAATTCTTGTATGTGAATATTTGGCCAATAAACGCACTTATTTACTTAGGAGGGAAGATGAAGGGGGGAGAGGGAGGGGTGATGGTAAGGGAGGGGGGGAGAGAGTGGGGGAGGGGGAGAGAGGGGTAGAGGGCCAGTGAGCGGAAGAGTTAATGTGTCTCACCTCAGCCATTGCTAATGTTTTGGGTGAACTTGGTGCCTATGGAAGGAACGTCCAATTTAACTTCTCCGCCTCCAAGGCAACTGAAACGCAAAATACAAAAAGTTTGTTCAATTCCGGAGCCGGAAGATTACTCCCTCACCCATGGCGCCGTGGCCCCACCCGTCTCCCCGTCCACTCCTCCTCTCGTCCCTGTCCCCCTCCCCAATTACCCCCCCGTCCTCCCTCCCCTTTTCCCATCATTCCCTCTCCCCATGCGCCACCCCCTCTGGCTCTATTTTTTTTCCATCCCCCCCTTTCCGTTTCCCCGTCCCTCTTCCTCCTCCTACTTCCCTCTCCTCGTCCCCATCCTCCCCTCCACCCACGTCCCGCCACCCTCTCCTCTCACTCTCCGTCTCCGTCCCCCTCTTCCCCACCACGCCCTGCTCTTCCTCTCTCCTTCAGCTCCGGCCCGCTCTCAATAACAATAACCAACAGGTACAAGAGTGTCAGGCCATTTCGGCCCTTCACGCCAGCCATTCAATGAGTGATCCATGGGCTGATCATCCCCAATCAGTACCGCCTGTTCCTGCCTTCTCCCCATATACCCTGACTCTGCTATCGTTAAGACCCTATCTAGCTCTATCTCTTGAAAGTATCCAGAAAAACCTCGCCCTACACATGCCCTCTGAGGACAGTAGAATTCCACAGACTTCACCACTCTCTGAGAAAAAAGTGTTTCCCTCGTCTCCGTTCTAAATGGAGCTTGTCCGCCCTTATTCTTATGAACTAATGTGTGGCCCCTGGTTCTGGACGTCCCCCAACATCGGAACATGTTTCCTGCCTCTATCGGTCCAAACCCTTAACAATCTTATATGGTTTTCAATAGATAAACCCTCGGCTATCCTTTCTAAAACTCCAGAGGTACAAGCCCACCGCTCCATTCTCTCCTCTCAGCATAAGACAGTGCCCGGCCACCCGGGAATAATAACCTTGTAAAACCTAAGCCGCTGCACTCCCTCAATAGCAAGAATGGACCTTCCACAATTAGGGGCCAAACTGCAGCACAATACCTCCGTGGTGGTCTCACTAGGGCGCCTGTACAACTGCAGAAGGACCCTTTGCCTCCTATATATCCGACTCCTCTGTGTTATAAAGGCCAATTCTCACTAGGGCCCTGTACATCTGCAGACGGACCTCTTTGTTCCTATACCTCGACCCTCTTGTTATAAAAAGGCGCCAACATGAGCCATTCACATCTACAAGCTTGTCATAGCCTGGTTGCAAACTACCTCCTCTATCTTCCACGACCCACCACCCTCTGTGTGGGAAAAAGTGCACACAATACCATTAAGACTCTGTACAACTGCACGACTACCTACGACCCCATGCAGCGAGTATGGAGTCAAGGCAAACCTCGGACAGAGGTGGGTGAAAGTGGACAGGGGGCTTTCAACCAGGCGCAGCCCAGGAGCGGTGAGGCGGCCCTGAGATGCTCTCGCCACGTCGCCTTACCATCTTGGCTTTGGTTTGCTCCAGTCACGGGACCGGCAGAAGCTGCAGAGCCTCCCACTCCGGTATGCAGGCAGCCCGCACGGACCAACAGCAGCAGGCAGGAAGGCAGGCGGAGATGGCCAGGCAACAGCGTCAGCCACGGATGCCCCTGTACTCAGAGCGAACGGACCGTGGCATCAAGACCCACACACACACGACACACACACACAGTCCCTCCCTCATCGCCCACCCCACAGACTCTTTCCAACCCTCCCTCCCACCTCCCCCTCCCTTCCCTACCCTCAACCTTCCCGCCCTCATTCCCATGATTCCTCTCACAGAATCCCCTTCCTCCAACCAACCCTCTCTCCCAAAGATCCTACAGCGGAGCAAGATAGACCACTCCTGCTAAACGCAATGGGCGACGTGTAGTACGCAACGGAGCGGAACGTCGGCCATTTTAGTAACCCAACCCGACCCGACCCGCAGCGTAATCAACGTTGCGGGGGGAACAGTTTGTGTTAATAAATTATAATTGTGAAAATGGAGGAGAAGATTTTTACCAAAGAACTTTTATTTTTTACAAGGATTTTCCGTCTCCACTACTAGTTATCTTGCTGGGGGGGGGGGCCGCTATGGGACCTTTGGTTGCGAGTACGGAAGCCGGTTTACGAGAAATGGGAGGCCGACGACATTACCCGTGAGCCTGCCCATGACCGTACTTACAGTCTTATTTTTGTCGATGGTCTATCTTGCTCGAGAGGAGGATCTTTGATACGCGTTCAAACAGCAACACTGCGCCCTCCTCCTTCTACTTTATAACGCATAAAACAATTAACAGCATGGAAACATGCCATCTTGCCCTTCCAGGTCCGTGCGGATCACTTACTCTCAAACCTAGTCCCATCTACCTGCACTCTGGGCAAACCCAGACCATAACCCTCCATTCCTTCCCGTCCATATACCTATCCAATTTATTTATGAAATAGAATAAATCGAACCTGCCTGTCCACCACTGTCCACTGGGAGCTCATCCCACGACAGGCTACCACTATCTGAGTAAAGCGGGGGGGGGATTTCCCCCTCACGTTACCCTAACATCTGTCCTATAATTCTCAATCATTCCTCGGTTCTTTGAATCTCTTCCCTACTCTCAATGAAAAAGCTTATTCCACGTCAACTCTGTCTACCCTACCCATCATTTTAAAGGACCTCTATCAAGTCCCCCCTTAACCTTCTGCGCTCCAAAGAATAAACCTAACTTGTTCAACACCTTTCTCTGTATACATTGTTGGCTGGAGAACCCAGGCCAAACATTCTAGTAAATCTCCTCTGAACTGCATATTTTGTTTATCTTTCCTATCTTTCCTATAATTTTGGTGACCAAAATTGTACACCATACTCCAGAATTGGCCTCGCCAATGCCTTGTACAATTTTAAGACAGTACATCACAACTTCTATACTCCATGCTCAGAATTTTATGAAAGGCCAGCACACCAAAAGCTGACTTTCCCACCCCTATCTACGGTGAGATTCCACCGGATTCAGGGAACTAATTGGCACATTTATTGTTCCTGATCTCTGTTCAACTGCATTCCTCATTCGCTACCAATTACCATTTGCTCCTATTTTGTTTTGTCCCGCCAAGATTGATAGCACTCACACATATCAGCATTAAACTCCATCTGCCATCTTTCAGCCCACACTTCCAAGATGGCCCTAAATCTCTCTGTAGACTGAGAGAAAAGTCGACTTCATTATCCACAACACAACCTATCCTAGTAACATCAGCATACTTTTACTAATCCAATTTAACATCCGCCATCATCCAGATGTAAGCCTAACAACCGACCCATTCTTTCATCATATGTCCAGTCCCGCCACCCGGGAGATTAACCTGTGAACTAAACATGGGAACATTTTCCTCCCGCAATCTACTAAGCCTGTCAGCAAATTCTTAAGAACTCTCCTCTTATAACTCAAGGTGAATATAAGCCCAGTTGACCAATTAGGTTTAATTTTAGAGATACAGCGCAGAAGCAGGCCCTTCGAGCCCAACCTAGGTCCGTGCCGACCCCCCACATATTAACACTATCTATTGAAATCTCCTCTGTACTCTCTCTAAACTTGTTGACATCTTTCCTATAATTTGGCGGACCAAGAATTGAACGACCAACTCCAGAATTGGCCCTCGCCAATGCCTTGTACAATTTTAACATTGCATCCCAACTTCTTTACATTTCCCTACCTTGCGCAAGCCTTCCCCCCCTGCGCCTCCCCCCCTCCCAGCGGCAGGCCCACCTCGTGTGTCTCCTCCAGAGGTAGGTGTAGATGAAGTAGAACGCGATGCAGAAGCAGTAGAACGGCGATGAGCCACCGAGGCCCACATCCACCAACCGAAGGGCGCAGTGGGAAGCGCTGCCTGGGGGGGTGGGGGGGGCCGCGACCCCATGCAACCGGGCGCTGGCGTTCCACCGGCTCTCGCCATAGAGATGCAGATGCCGCAAACTCCCCCTGGCGGAAAGAGTCGCAGTGTCACAGCGGCGAAGCGGACGGCCCCATCGGCCCAACCCGCGCCGCAACTGACCGACATCCTGGCCCCGTCTGGCCCAACCCCCCGCGCTGCCGCAACCGACCTGGACACCGCCACCCCACAACCGCGACCCCCACCCAGCCCCGGTCCTACGCTTGCACAGGGCATCGGTGTCAACCGATAGTTATGGGAGAGACAAAAATTTTCAAGAAGGAACTGAGATGCTATACAAAATCTCGAGTCTCATGCCAGAGGTAGGGGAAACGAGGACAGGAGTGACATAGGTTCAAGGTGAAGGGGAAGAAGATTTCATAGAGTCTGAGATAGACAAATATGCTGGAGAAAATCAGGCGGGTGCGGCAGCATCAATGAAGTGTAGGAAATGAGTCGACGTTTCAGGCCGAAACCTTCTTCACACTGATGCAGGTGGGGGAAAGAAAGGAAGAGGAGGAACCCAGAGGGCTGAAGAGAGAGCTGAGAAGGTGATGAGACAGAAAGGGCTAACCAGGAAATTGGAGAATCAATGTTTATGCCACTGGGGTGGGCAGACTGCCCAGCGTATATGAGGTGCTGCTGCTTCCTCCAATTTCCGGTGTGCTCTACTCTGGCAACGGAGGAGGCCCAGGACAGAAAGGTTGTTAAGGGTTTGGACACGCTAGAGGCAGGAAACATGTTCCCGATGATTGGAGGAATCCAGAACCAGGGGGCCACAGTTTTAAGGAAAAGGAGTCAGCCATTTTAGAACGGAGACAAGGGCACACTTTTTGGGCACAAGAGCCATGATCATATTGAATGCGGTAGCTGGCTCGAAGGGCCGAAGGCTACCTCCTTGCACCTATTGTCAGTAAAGGTCGGATTCGGGACTGGGAGGGGTTGAAGTGCTGAGCCACATGGGAGATCAGGATAGTTAATGCGGACCGAGCGGGAGGTTTTGGAGGGGTTGGCGAAACGAGTCGCCGAGCCTAACTCTTGGTCTCAACCGATATAAGTTAGAGGACGAGGTGTCATCGGGCTGGAAGATTTTACGAGGGATGTTGCAAGACTCAAGGGTGTGAGCTACCGGACCAGGATGGGTAGGCAGGTTGGTGACACTATTCCTTGGAGCGCAGGAGGTGAGGGAGATCTTATAGAGGTGGGTATCAAAATCAATGAGAGGAATAGATCGGGTAATGACGCACAGAGTCCTCTGCCCAGAGTGGGGGAATCGAGGACCAGAGGACATGGGTTTAAAAGTGAGGGGGAAAAGATTTTAATGGGAATCTAAGGGGTGATTGTTCGGTTTTTAGTTTTAATTTTAGTTTAGAGATACAGCGTCGGAAACCGTGCCCTTTGGCCCACCGGGTCCGCTCCAACCAGCGATCCCCGCACATTAACACCATCCTACCACCCACACGAGGGACAATTTATTACATTTACCAAAAGCCATTATAACTAACCCACAAACCCAGTGTGTGCATTTGGATGCGGGAGGAAACCGAAAAGATCTCAGAGAAAACCCACGCAGTCACGTGGAGAAGAGCTGCAAACTCCGTACAGCGTATACAGACGATTTGCATCTATAACGCCACGGGACGGAACCCACGGTTTTCTCCGTTACTTGCAATTCGCGCTGTAAACATCTCCACCGTGAACCTCTTCCCACAGAGGCGGCGGGGTGTGTGGAACGAGCCTCCAGAGGAGGGTATGTTGAGCCGGAAACTATCGCAGAGTTTTAAGAAACAGTTTCGACAGGTACATGGTTTGTGGAGGGAACGATGGACCAAGCACAGGCGAGTGGGGACTAGAGTACCCTCTGCAGTTGGGCCAGTGCGGCAAGGTTGGGCCGAAGGGCCGTTTCCACGCCTGATATGACTCCAAAGACAAACCACCCTCCTCCGGCAGCTCGTGTTCCATTCACCCACCACCCTGTGAGTGAAAAAGTTGACCCGTCAGATTCTCATCAAATCTTTCCCCCTTTCACATTCCACATAATGTCCCTCTGGTTTCCAGAATCAATAGACAATAGACAATCAGGTGCAGGAGGAGGCCATTTCGCCCTTCGGGCCAGCACCGCCAAATTTTCAATGTGATCATCCCCAATCAGTACCGCCGTTCTCTGCCTTCTCGCCCATACCCCTGACTCCGCTATCGGTTAAGAGCCCTATCTAGTCTCTCACTTAAAAGCATCCGGAGAACCGGCCTCCACCTGCCCTCTGAGGCAGAGAATTCCACAGGCCCTAAACACTGGGCAAGAGACTTTGTGTATGATTTGACGTGGGAGGTGCGGAGGATGACTGTGGTAAGTGGAGGGGAGGTTGAGGAGGGAGCTCAGCATAGGGGAGGGGTGGGTGTGCAGACTCCGATCCTGTCCATCATTAGAAATCAAATCAGAAGTCATGGGGCCCCACTCAGGGTTTGTTGCATTATTTCAATAAAGCTTTGCTCAGAGCCCTTGAAAAATCTTCACGCGTGTGGGGGAAGGGGGGAGAGAGGGAGGGCTTGGAGGGCTTGAGGGGGAAAGGTCCCAGGATAGGTGAGAGGGTACGAGGGCCAGAGTGTGGGGAGCGTAAAACGCGGCCGGGAGTGGAATGGGGAGTAGGGGAGTACTGGGGGTAAGAAGGATGTGGGGGGTGGTGTGGGAGTGCTTGGGGGAGAGAGAAGGGGGGGGGGGGCTGGGGGGTCGGGAGGGGGGAGGGTTTATGGAGGAAAGAACAGAGAGACAGACAGATAGAGAGACAGAGAGAGAGGACAGAGTGAGGAACATAGTGAGAAGACAGAGAGCGAGACAGAGAGACAGAGAGAGAGAGAAGAAGACAGGCAGAGACAGATCTCAAGACAGACTCAGAGAGAGAGAGGGGCAGAGAGCGAGACGGAGAGAGGACACAGAGCGAGAGAGATGGAGAGACAGAGAGAGAGAGAACAAGAGAGACAGAGAGAGAGAGAGAACAGAGACAGAGAGAGACACAGAGAGGGAGAGAGAGACTGAGAGAGAGACGGAAGAGAGACACAGAGCAGAGAGAGAGAGACAGACAGAGAGGGAGAGAGAAGACAACAAGAGAGACAGAACCGAGACAGAACAGGAGAGAGAGAGACAGAGATAGAGACCATAGAGAGATAGAAACAGAGAGAGATTAGAAGACAGAGAGAGAGATAGAGAACAGACAGAGAGAGAGAGAATGATACTAATCTGTTCTTAGACACCCAGGAGACAAAGTCAGTCAGTTAATAAAGATCTAAACAGAGGCCCTTCGGCCTAACCAACCCACTACCAAACCATCTTACACTCACTGGTCCCATCTGACACCCAGTTCCATTTGCCTGCATTTGGCCCATATCCCTCAACACATGTGCTGTCCATGTAACCCAACTGTCTTAAACATTGTTGAAAGTACCTGTCCTCGAGTACCCTCACTCTCCTGTGCATTCTCGTTCATCCACCCACCCAAAAATGTTACCACTCAGCTCAGATTCCCCATTAAATCTTTTCCCCCCCCTCACCTTAAACCTAGCCTTCTGGTTCGTCGATTCACCTTCCTCGTGGTAAAAAGACCGACCCGATCTATTCCTCTCATATTTTGTACAAACTTTATAAGAGGGCAATAGACAATGGGTGCAGGAGTAGGTCCATTCGGGCCCTTCGAGCCAGCACCGCCATTCCATGTGAATCATGGCTTTGATCATCCTCAATCAGTACCACCCCCCAGTTTCCTGCCTTCTCCCCATATCCCCGTGACGTTTCATGTCCGCTATCTTTAAGAGCCCTAATCTAGCTCTCTCTTGAAAGTATCCACCGCCCTCTAGGCCAGAGAATTCCACAGAGGACCCCTCCTCTTCCTGGCGCTTCAAGGAGGAAATAAATCCCTAGCAACCTCAACCCGCTCCCTGTAGCTCGGGCCCTCGAGTCCTGGCAAACGACCCTGGTAAATCTACTCTGCACCCGCCAAAAGTCCGACAAGTCCACAAAGTTGAGACCAGAGTCTCTCTCTCTCTCATCCGCCCCCAAGCACCCCCCCCATCACAGACATCTACACCACAACGGCTGCCATCCGCACGGCAACCAGGCATATATGGAGGACCCCCACCCACGCCCTCACATAGTGTCGTGTAGTAAATACACACACACACACACATGAGTATACCCAAACTCTACATCAGACACACTTACAGATTATATACATACACCATATATAGAGCAATATAAATACATGCACGAGTATGTTAATATTACACGTGCGTATATGTGGATATATACATTACATACATGTATATACACAGAATATAGCACACACACAAATATACATACACTTTTTTCACATACACATATATATATACATACACACAACATGATACTATATAACATAACACACATATATATATAACACACACACACACATTGATACATTATTACATACACCACTAGAATCAAGTCTGGAGAAGGGTGTCGCGGACCCAAAGAACACACCTATTCCTTCTCTCAGAGATGCTGCCGTGTCCCGCTGTACTCCACATTTTGTGTCTAACCTGCGATTTAACCCAGCTATTTGCAGCTCTTTCTTACACATAATATAGTAGTATAATACGACACATACATATACACATCGTATATATATATACTATATTATATATATATATAGAATATATAGTATAATACACACATACATACACAATTAGAGTATATACTCACAACAAATACACACGGAGTATACATAATATATATATACGTATATATATATAGTACAGTCAAACACACATATATATACACACACATATATATAATAGACAACACACACACACACAACGATCACATATATGATACACACATATATTTACACATACACGTGTATATATATATATATATATATATATAGAGGTATATATATAAATGTAGGTATAAATATATATGATACACCACACACACACACACACATATAGAAATACACACACATAAAATATGTTACCGTAGTAGAGTTCCGGATAGGGGGGGAGGGGGGGGGTTGATGTGGAATTGTGGGAAGTATAAACCTGCAAATCGTTTGCGAAAATTAGTGCGAAGATGGGTTGTGATGCGAGTTTGTGATTGACAGCATTGGGTCTATGCTGGGCCGAAGGAGGCCTATTTCAGTGCTTATTACCTCCCTGTGGCTGATTTATAAACCAACCAGGTCACACAGACACAGGACAGAACACACACACATGACTCCCGCGACAGGGAGCAACACACCGACAGCACAACACAGACAGCAGAACAGACACCACCGACACCACACCACACACAGACACACACAGAGACACACAACACAAAAGGCACATACTAACACAACACATTCACGCACCACCAAGCACAGACAGCACACACACACACACACGACACACAACACACACACACTACATACAGACACACAAGACACACATACACACACATACACACACACAGTCACACACACCACACACACACACACACACACATACAACACAGCACACACACAACACACACACACGAACACACACAGACACACACAGACAGACACTCACACACACGCGCACAGAGGCACACACACATGACCCACACATAACACACACACACAGACACACAGACACACACACAGACAGGACACAGACACACAGACACGAGACAGACACACACACACAGACAGACATACACTCACATATACACACACACACAGACCACAATACACACACAGACAGACACTCACACACACACACACACACACAGACACAGACACACACACACACACACACAACACACACAACACAGACAGAATACACACGCACACACACACAGACACAGACACACAGACACACAGACACACACAACACACACAGACAGACACACACACACACAGACACACACACACACAGACACAGACAACTGCAGAACATCGATGTGAAGCTTTTGAGGAACTAACTCCAAACTATGGCCCCAATGCAGATTGAGATCAGCTTTCGAAAATTCAACGGAGGAAGTCCTTTCCACCAGAGCCTGCCTCTGCCTTCCAAACTCCCCCAAAGAGTGTTTTAAAGATTGTTAAATCAAGCAGGAAAACGTCCCAGAGAGTGGAGGCTTGCAGCAGATGTTGCAAGAAGGCCCACGACCTTTGTTAAAACTTGGGAGTGGGTGTGTGTGTGTGAGAGTTGTTGTCCTGTCCCACACACCCTGTCCCACACACACACACACCCTCCTCTCTGGATCTCTCCTCTCCCCCCTACCTGGGTGACGGGGGGGGGTGTTGGGGATGGGGGTTGTAACCAGGGCTGCTGTCACGATGCCACAGATGAAGGCTGCCCCGTACAGCAACAGCTCCAGGAAGAGCAGAGACGAGCACGCCATCTTCCACCAGGGCCAGAGAGCCAGAGGGCCAGAGGCAGAAGTGAAAGCCTCACCCCCAGGGAGGGGGAGCCTGTGTGGGCTGGGCCTCAAGGCCCCAGGAGAGCCTCTCAAATCCTGCCCTTCATTGTGGGCTCAATTGGGGGGGGGGGGGGGACGTGGGGGGTGGGGGGGGGGGTCTGTGCATTGCAGGGAAACATCTTTCTGGCTTGTGTGAATGTGGGAGTAAGGAGACAGTTAGGCATGTTTTCCTAGAATGTAAAAATAATAATAATTATAATAACTTTATTATGGACTCAAGGTCCAGACAAGGGGCAACATTACATTAAAAATGCATAACTATATATAAAATCATGGTAAATCACATAAAAACATCATAATTGTTATATATTTTTTTAAAAACCCTAATTACACAATACACAAAGTTTTTTAAAAATCCAGAGTAAAAAAACGATCAATTTGATTTGATTTATGGGAGTGGATGCTGTGTCATTCGAACCTCAGAGAGGCTCGTATAAACGAAAAACTCCAGTTTCTACAAGCCATACAAACAAACAAACAGTTATTAACAATTCATAGAAAACATGCCAAACGATTAAATTCACACAAACATCCATCACAGTGGATCTCCTCCTCACTGTGATGGAAGGCAAAGTTCTGTCTCTTCCCCCCCCGCACCATCTCTCTCCCTGCCCGATGTCGAAGCCCCAGGCGGGCGGTGTTAAGTCCCATGTCCATTGAAGCCGCGCCGGGCGATGTACGGCCCCGCTCCAGGCCCAAAGTCACAAAGTTGGAGCCCCCGGCGGGCGCTGGAATGTCCCGCGGCGATTAAAGCCGCGGCCGGGCGATGCTCGGCCCCGCTCCGGGTCGTTCCAACCCCGCGACACGGGCTGGAGAAGTTGTGTTGCGGAGCTCCGGAGAGCGGTCAATGTCGCACAACGAGACAACGATGCCAGTGTCTCCACAACTGGGATTCGTAGCGGGTAGTGCTAACCGTTATGTTTGTCAAGGCCACAATAAGCACATTTTTATTTATCCTGCAAATGAATTTATGCATGTGGTGTCTTAGCAAGATGGCTTCTAGAGTACTGGCTCCTGCAGCCACAAACATATTACCGGCACTACACCATCTTGGTTGCCTTAGCAGTGTTCTCATGGCATCGTTATATGCCAGCTTTAGTCTCTGCAGACTTGTCTTTAAATAGTTCGACCACGGGTGCGCAGTGTAGAGGGGTGTGCGGTGTGCTCTAAATAGCGACATCTTCACCACATCTGCACACGCACCAAATTTATGCAAGAGGATATTCGCCTGTATAAACAGCATGCATTGTTGCCTATAAATATCCTCATCATCTGTCATTTGTTCTGTAATAATATGCCTTAGATATTTTATCTTATTACAGACACTAAGATTGTTGTCAGACAATTTAAAATCAGGATATTTTAGGCTTTTATCCTCTTTGGTTCTACAGACCAATAACAGCACTCTTACTAGCATTAATATTTAATGTCATGTTCCAAACCATACACGGAACATGCAGTAAGGAGCTGCTGGAGACCAGCGCTAGATGGACTAAAGACCACAAGATCATCTGCATACATAATATGGTTCACTAAAATATTACCAATCACGCACCCAATGTTACAAGCTTTCAATTGTTTAGACAGATCATCAAATATATAGATTTAAAAAGGACCGGGGATAAAATCCCCCCTTGGTCTAACACCATTAACACCAAAAGTATAGGGTAGAATGTTGTTGCATGTTACAGGACTGTATGTAAGAATTTAGTTGAAACTGTGACCTGTGGAGGGGGCAGTAATACGCTGAGCAGCGTCTACACTGCCGGGATCCTATAAGAAGAAGAAGAGGAAGAAATCATGTCCTTACACTGAGGGGAAAGTGTTTTAAATCGGTCAGTTCAAGGGTGCACAGGCAGTGACAGTGGGGCTCTACCTAGCACTGCCACATGTGTCAATTCTGTTGTGTCTTGGTTGCCTTTTTCTTGCTTGCATGACTGCAGAAACCAAATTTATTTTGTTCAAATGACAATCAACTGTATGGTCATGATATATGGACACACACTGATCTGTTTTTGTAGTCAATGCCTACTACGTTCTGTTGTAATACACTGAAGCAAAGCGAGAGTTTCATTGTCCTGTCAGGGACACATGACAATAATTTTTTAAAGAAGGAACTGCAGATGCTGGAGAATCGATACATAATATCTGAAGAAGGGTCTCGACCCAAAACGCGCCTCAGTCTGAAGAAGGGTCTCGACCCGAAAACGTCGCCTATCTCCTTCGCTCCTTAGATGCTGCTGCACCCGCTGAGTTTCTCCAGCTTTTTTGTGTACACATGACAATACATTCACTTGAACTTGATCTCTCCTTCTAGGGAGTTTCCTCCCATGGAAGTCATCTCTCCCATGGTGGGAAGCCCCCTCACACAGTGCCATCTCTCCCATGGTGGGAAGCCCCCTCACACAGTGCCATCTCTCCTGTAGTGGGAAGCCCCCTCACACAGTGCCATCTCTCCTGTGGTGGGAAGCCCCCTTACACAGTGCCATCTCTCCTGTAGTGGCAAACCCCCTCACACAGTGCCATCTCTCCCATGGTGGGAGGCCCCCTCACACAGTGCCATCTCTCCCATGGTGGGAAGCCCCCTCACACAGTGCCATCTCTCCTGTAGTGGGAAGCCCCCTCACACAGTGCCATCTCTCCCATGGTGGGAAGCCCCCTCACACAGTGCCATCTCTCCTGTAGTGGGAAGCCCCCTCACACAGTGCCATCTCTCCTGTGGTGGGAAGCCCCCTCACACAGTGCCATCTCTCCTGTAGTGGGAAGCCCCCTCACACAGTGCCATCTCTCCCATGGTGGGAGGCCCCCTCACACAGTGCCATCTCTCCCATGGTGGGAAGCCCCCTCACACAGTGCCATCTCTCCTGTGGTGGGAAGCCCCCTCACACAGTGCCATCTCTCCTGTAGTGGCAAACCCCCTCACACAGTGCCATCTCTCCCATGGTGGGAAGCCCCCTCACACAGTGCCATCTCTCCTGTAGTGCGAAGCCCCCTCACACAGTGCCATCTCTCCTGTGGTGGGAAGCCCCCCTCACACAGTGCCATCTCTCCTGTGGTGGGAAGCCCCCTCACACAGTGCCATCTCTCCTGTGGTGGGAAGCCCCCTCACAAAGTGCCATCTCTCCTGTGGTGGGAAGCCCCCTCAGTGTCCTCTCCTCTGCTAGGGAGCCCCCCTTAGAGTAATCTCTCCCATGGTAGACAAAAATGCTGGAGAAACTCAGTGGGTGAGGCAGCATAGAAACATAGAAAATAGGTGCAGGAGTAGGCCATTCAATATGATCATGGCTTCTTCTTCTGTCGTGTGGCGTGCACAGCCTAAAGTTGTAGGACAACTTGTTCTATTTGATCTGTGTGTGCACGTCAAGTTGATTGCATTAGTCGAAACAGGGCGGACCACGTGAAGGTTGCAATCTTCCACCCCATGATCATGGCTGATCGTCCAACTTAGTATCCTGTACCTGCCTTCTCTCCATACCCCCTGATCCCTTTAGCCAGAAGGGCCACATCTAACTCCCTCTTAAATATCGCCAATGAACTGGCCTCAACTAGCTTCTGTGGCAGAGAATTCCAGAGATTCACCACTCTCTGTGTGAAAAATGTTTTTCTCATCTCGGTCCTAAAAGACTTCCCCCTTATCCTTAAACTGTGACCCCTTGTTCTGGACTTGGCAACATCGGGAACAATCTTCCTGCATCTAGCCTGTCCAACCCCTTAAGAATTTTGCAAGTTTCTATAAGATCCCCCCACAATCTTCGAGTGCAAGCCGAGTCTATCCAGTCTTTCTTCATATGAAAGTCCTGCCATCCCAGGAATCAGTCTGGAGAATCTTCTCTATACTCCCTCTATGGCAAGAATGTCTTTCCTCAGCAGGGAGCAAAAGAAATAGGCGACGTTCCGGGGAAACCCTTCTTCAGACCAAAGATCCTACAGCGAGCAAGATAGTCCACTCGACAAAAAAGACATAATTCGGTCATGGGCAGATTCATGGGTAATTTTCGGCCCCATTTCCCTAACCGGCTTCCGTCTCCGCACCATAGATCCCATAGTGGAGCAAAGATGACTAGTGCGGAGACGGAAGCCGGTTACGGAATAAATCCTCGTAAAAATCTAAAATCTTCTCATTTTCAGAATTATAATTTATTGACACAAACTGTCCCCCCCCCCCCCGCAACGTTGATTACAATGCGAAAGGGATACCCAAAGTCGGGTCGGGTTACTGAAATGGATGAAAAAAAGGCCCACGTTCTGCTCAGTTGCGTACTACACGGCCGCCCATTGCATTTAGCAGGAGTCGTCTATCTTGCTCCGCTGTAGGATCTTTGCTTCAGACTGATGTGAGGGTGGTGCGGGAAGAAGAAAGGGAGAGGAGGAGACAGTGGGCTGAGGGAGAGCTGGGAAGGGGAGGAGGAAGCAGGGACTACCTGAAATTGGAGAGGTCAATGTTCATACCGCTGGGGTGTAAACTGCCCAAGCGAAATATGAGGTGCTGCTCCTCCAATTTACGGTAGTCCACACTCTGGCCATGGAGGAGGCCCAGGACAATAAGGTCGGATTTTGAATGGGAGGGTGAGCTAAAGTGCTGAGCCACCTAGACCAGGTTGGTTATTGCGAACTGAGCATCGGATTATTTTTTCGCACGGTTGATGTATATATTTATTACCTGAATAAAGCCTATTTTGATGTAAAGGACTTTGGTCAACGAGAGATGCTTTAAATGTGCTATAGAAATAAAATTGACATCTTGATAATGGAGGCGCTGCCTCAGCACCATTTCTCCTTAGGTACAGCTGGGCTTGTACACTCTGGAGTTTAGGGTGAGAGGGGATCTCATTGAAATATATAAGATTGTTAAGCGTTTGGACACGTTAGAGGCAGGAAACATGTTCCCGATGTTGGGGGAAGTCCAGAACCAGGGGCCATAGTTTAAGACACACAGCCCACACAGCACACACAGACACACACACAGACAGCCACACACATACTTTGTCAGAACCACACTTTTTCACACAGAGAGTGGTGAGTCTGTGGAATTCTCTGCCTCAGAGGGCGGTGGAGGCCGGTTCTCTGGATGCTTTCAAGAGACAGCTAGATAGGTCTTAAAGATAGCGGAGTCAGGGGATACGGGGAGAAGGCAGGAACGGGGTACTGATTGGGGATGATCAGCCATGATCATATTGAATGGCGTTGCTGGCTCGAAGGGCCGAATGGCCTACTGCTGCGCCTATTGTCTATTGGTATGGGGGCGTTCCCTCAGTGGCTCAGGCTGGGAATTGGGGGAGCTCAACACCACCCTATCCCTCAGTGCGGAAGGGGCTGGGAGTTAGAAACATAGAAAATAGGTGCAGGAGTAGGCCATTCGGCCCTTCAAGCCTGCACTGCCATTCAATATGATCATGGCTGATCATCCAACTCAGTATCCTGGACCTGCCTTCTCTCCATACCCCCAGATCCCTTTAGCCACAAGGGCCACATCTAACTCCCTCTTAAATACAGCCAATGAACTGGCCTCAACTACCTTCTGTGGCAGAGAATTCCACAGATTCACCAGTCTCTGTGTGAAAAATGTTTTTCTCATCAGAGTTGGGGGAGCTCAGGCTGCGGGGGGGGGGGGGGGGGATTTCCATGGTGACGGGGGCTTTTCGTAGGAGGCATCTCCCCTACAGCGTCACCCCATTTCTCCTATGGTACAGCTGGGCTTGTACACTCTGGAGTTTAGAAGGATGAGAGGGGATCTCATTGACACGTATAAGATTGTTAAGGGTTTGGACACGCTAGAGGCAGGAAACATGTTCCCGATGTTGGGGGAGTCCAGAACCAGGGGCCACAGTTTCAGAGGGTCACCCCCCTACAATGGGGGGCGCGCCCTCACAGCGTCATCCCTCCTACAATGGAGGGGCGCTCCCTCATTATGCACTTTATCAGTTTATTCAGTTTATTTATTCATGTGTGTAATATATTTATATCATGGTATATGGACACCACTGATCTGTTTGTAGTAAATGCCTGCTATATTCTGTGTGCTGAAGCAAAGCAAGAATTTTCATTGTCCTATCAGGGACACATGACAATAAACTCTCTTGAATTTGAACTTGAACTCCTTCACAGCGTCACCCCTCCTACAATGGGGGCGCTCCCCTCAAAGCTCCATCCCCCTATTAAGGGGGGGGGGGGCGCTCCCTCGCAGTGTTACCCCCCAATAATGTGGGGCGCTCCTTCAAATTGTAGGATATAATGGGGGCGCTCCCTCACACAATGGGGGGGCTCTCCCTCACAGCGCCATCCCTCCTACAATGGGGGTGCTCCCCTCATTATGCACTTCATCAGTTTATTTATTCATGTGTGTATTTATATATATAAATGGTATATACTCCTATCTCTCCTACAATGGGGGCGCTCCCATCAAAGCGCCATCCCCCTATAATGGGGGGTCGCTTTCTCACAGTGTTACCCCCCTATAATGAGGGAGGCTCCCTCACAATGCCATCCCCCTATAATGGGGGAGGCTCTTCTCTCCCTCATTATGCACTTTATCAGTTTATTTATTCATGTGAGTATTTACATATATAATGGTATATACTCCTATCTCTCCTACAATGGCGGCGCTCCCTCACAACTCCATCTCTCCTATAATGGGGGCGGCCCCTCACAGCATCTCCCCACCTACAATGGGGGCGCTCAACCCTCACAACTCCATCTCTCCTACAATAGGAGGGGCGCTCCCTCACAGCATCTCCCCCCCTATAAATGTGGCGCTCCCTCACAGCGTCACCCCCCTACAATGGGGGCGCTCTCTCAAAGTTCCATCCCCCTATTAAGGGGGGGCACTCCCTTGCAGTGTAACCCCCCTATAATGTGGGCGCTCCTTCAAATTGTAGGATATAATGGGGGCGCTCCCTCACACAATGGGGGGGCGCTCCCTCAGAGCGCCATCCCCCTATAATGGGGGGCGCTCCCTCATTATGCACTTTATCAGTTTATTTATTCATGTGTGTATTTATATATATAATGGTATATACTCCTATCTCTCCTACAATGGGGGCGCTCCCTCGCAGCGTCACCCCCCTATAATGGGCGCGCGCCCTCACAGCGTAACCCCCCTATAATTGGGGGCGCTCCCTCGCAGCGTCACCCCCCTATAATGGGCGCGCTCCCTCACAGCGTAACCCCCCCTATAATGGGGGGGACGCTCCCTCATTATGCACTTTATGGGGGGGGGAAGCGCCTCATACAGTGCCATCTCTCCCATGGTGGGAAGCCCCCTCATAAAGTGCCATCTCTCCCGTGGTGGGAAGCCCCTTCACACAGTGCCATCTCTGTCTCTCCCATTGGTGGTGGAAGCCCCTTCACACAGTGCCATCTCTCCTGTAGTGGGAAGCCCCCTCACACACAGTGCCATCTCTCCTGTAGTGGGAACCCCCTCACAAAAGTGCCATCTCTCCCGTGGTGGAAGCCCCCTCACAAAGTGCCATCTCTCCCGTGGTGGGAAGCCCCTTCACACAGTGCCATCTCTCCCATGGTGCGAAGCCCCCCCTCACAAAGTGCCATCTCTCCCGTGGTGGGAAGCCCCCTCACAAAGTGCCATCTCTCCTGTGAAGGGACTCTCCCTCAGTGTCCTCAGGGGGGGGGGATCCTCTGCTAGGGAGCTCCCTCAGTGCCGGGAATCTCTCCATGTGGGACGCTCCCTCACAGTGTCCCTCTCCTCTGCTAGGGAGCTCCCCTCAGAGTCATCTCTCCCAAGGTAGACAAAAAATGCTGGAGAAACTCAGCGTGTGAGGCAGCATAGAAAAACATAGACAATAGGTGCAAGGAGTAGGGGCCATTCGGTCCCTTTGAGCCATGCACCGCCATTCAATACGATCAGGGCTGATCATCCAACTCAGTAGTCCTTGTACCTCCTTCTCTCCATACCCCCAGATCCCTTTAGCCACAAGGGCCACATCTAACTCCCTCTTAAATATAGCCAATGGACTGGCCTCAACTACCTTCTGTGGCAGAGAAATTCCACAGATTTCACCACTCTCTGTGTGAAAAATGTTTTTCTCATCAGAGTTGGGGAGCTCAGGCTGCGGGGGGGGGGGTTTCCCATGGTGACGGGGGCTTTTCGGTAGGAGGCATCTACACCCCTACAGCGTCACCGGGGTGGGGCCCATTGTAGGAGGGATGGCGCTGCGAGGGAGCGCCCCCATTATAGGGGGGTGACGCTGAGTGAGGGAGCGCCCCCCCATTGGGCGCTACCCCTCAACACCATATTCTCCTATGGGTACAGCTGGGCATGTACACTCTGGAGTTTAGAAGGATGAGAGGGAATCTCAATACACGACTATAAGATTGTTAAGGGGTTTGGACACGCTAGAGGCAGGAAACATGTTCCCGATGTTGGGGGAGTCCAGAACCAGGGGCCACAGTTTCAGAGGGTCACCCCCCTACAATGGGGGCGCGCCCATCACAAGCGTCATCCCTCCTACAATGGAGGGGCGCTCCCTCATTATGCACTTTATCAGTTTATTCAGTTTATTTATTCATGTGTGTATTTACATATATAATGGTATATGGACACACTGATCTGTTTTGTAGTAAAAATGCCTGCTATATTCTGTGTGCTAAAGCAAAGCAAGAATTTCATTGTCCTATCAGGGACACATGACAATAAACTCTCTTGAATTTGAACGAACTCCTTCACAGCGACACCCCTCCTAACAATGGGGGCGCTCCCTCAAAGCTCCATCCCCCTATTAAGGGGGGGCGCTCCCTCGCAGTGTTACCCCCCTATAATGTGGGCGCTCCTTCCAATTGTAGGATATAATGGGGGGCGCTCCCTCACACAATGGGGGGGCGTTCCCTCACAGCGCCATCCCTGCCTACAATGGGGGTGTGCTCCCCTCATTTATGCACTTCATCAGTTTTATTTATTTCATGGTGTATTTATATATATAATGGTATATACTCCTATCGTCTCCTACAAGGGGGCGCTCCCTCAAATCGCCATCGCGCCCCCCCTATAATGGGGGTCGCTTCTCACAGTGTACCCCCCTATAATGAGGAGGCGCGAGGTGGGTTCCCTCACAAGCGCCATCGGGCCCACTATAAGGTGGGGGGGCTGCTCCCGGGTCATTAAGCACTTTATCATCAGTTAATTATTCATGGTGTGTATTTAATGATATAAATGGTATAACTCCTATCTCTCCTACAATGGGGCGCTCCCTCACAGCGTAACCCCCCCTAATAATGGGGGTGGGGGCGCTCCCCTACAGCGCGAAACCTCCCCTTATAATTGGGGGGGCGCTCCCTCGTGCAGCGTAACCCCCCTATAATTGGGGGCGCTCCCTCGCAGTGTCACCCCCCTATAATGGAGGGCGTTCCCTCACAGCGTCACCCCCCCTATAATGGGGGGGGACGCTCCCTCATTATGCACTTTATGGGGGGGGGGCTCCCTCAAAGCGTCACTCCCCTATAATGGGGGGGGGCTCCCTCATTATGCACTTTATGGGGGGGTGCACCCTCAAAGCGTCACCCCCTATAATGGGGGGGTCGCTCCCTCATTATGCACTTTATGGGGGGGTGCTCCCTCAAAGTGTCACTCCCCTATAATGGGGGAGGCTCCCTCATTATGCACTTTATGGGGGGGTGCACCCTCAAAGCGTCACCCCCTATAATGGGGGGGTCGCTCCCTCATTATGCACTTTATGGGGGGGGTGCTCCCTCAAAGCGTCACCCCCCTATAATGGGGGGGCGCACCCCATTTTATGCATTATGGGGGGGTCCCCTCAAAGTGAGACACCCACCTATATTGGGGCGGGCGCTCCCTCATTATGCACTTTACGTGTGGTGGGGGGGGGGGGGGGGGGGGGGGGGGCGCTCCCTCAAAGCGCCCACCCCCCCCCTATAAATGGGGGGCGCTCCCTAATTACGCACATTATGGGAGGGGGGGGCGCTCCCTCAAAAGCGCCACCCCCCCTATAATGGGGGGGGCGCTCCCTCATTATGCACTTTATGGGGCGGGGGGGGGTGCTCCCTCAAAGCGTCACCCCGCTATAATGGGGGGACGCTCCCTCATTATGCACTTTATGGGGGGGGGGCGCTCCCTCAAAGCGCCACCCCCCTATAATAGGGGAGTGCTCCCTCATTATGCACTTTATGGGGGGGGGCGCTCCCTCAAAGCGCCACCCCCCTATAATAGGGGAGTGCTCCCTCATTATGCACTTTATGGGGGGCCCCCTTCCTTTGATCAGCCTTTCGGGAACAAAAAAGTCAGGATGGCGAATGTTCGCTGTCAGCCACTTCTTTTCATTGCACCGGAAAAAAAAACAAAAAAACGTGGGAGTGCAAATAATTTTAATTTCTGTTGTCCTCATTATGCACTTTTATCAGTTTACTTATTCATGTGTGTCTTTATATATACACAATGGTATTATAACTCCTATCTCTCCTACAATTTGGGTGTGGGGGGGGGGTGCTCCCTCCCTCAGCACTCAGGCCAAAGATACCTAGAGCAGTTTTTATCTTAGTTTTGGTATCTTATGGCTCAGGCTGCGGCCTCCAGGTGGGTAGGACCCGGTTGCCATGGTGATCCCGGCAATGGCGGCGCCCAGGGCGGGCCCGCCGCTGCTTTCCGGCAGTGTGGGGGGGGGGGGGGGGGGAGGGGGCGTGTTTGCGACAGCCCCGCCTCTCTCTCGCTGGCTCCTCGTCATGTGCGGCCGGGGTGAGTGAGTGGAGGAGGGGGGGGGGCAGCGACAATCCGTCGGGTATCCCCGCCACTCCCGCGCGTCCCCCGGCCCCCCGACCCCCGCCGCCGCCGCCGCCGCCCGCCTCGCTAACCCCCGCCTGCACCTTTCTTTCCCGCAGACTCTCTACACCTACCCCGATAACTGGCGGGCGTACAAGGCCATGGTGGCCGCCCAGTACAGCGGCTGCTCGCTGCGGGTGGACGCCGGCTTCGTGCTGGGGCAGAGCAACCGCAGCCCGGCCTTCCTCGCCAAGTTCCCCCTGGGCAAGGTGAGTGAAGGGAGGGGGAGGGCGGCAGCAGACACACTACACTACACTACACTCCTCCTTATCCCCCTCATCCCCCCCTCCTCCATCCCCCTCATCCCCCTCATCCCCCCCCCCACATCCCCCCACCTTCCTTCATCCCCCTCATCCCCCCCTCCTCATCCCCCTCCCTCCTCATCCCCCCTCCCTCCTCATCCCCCCCTCCCTCCTCATCCCCCCCCCTCCCTCCTCATCCCCCCCCCCCCTCCTCATGCCCCCCTCCCCACCTCATCCCCCTCCCTCCCCCCGCCTCATCCCCCCCTCCCTCCTCATCCCCCTCCCTCCTCATCCCCCCCTCCTCATTCCCCCCCTCCTCTCATCCCCCCCTCCCCTCATCCCCCCCAACTCATCCCCCTCCTCATCCCCCCCAACATCCCCTCCCCCCAACTCATTCCCTCTCATCACCCCCGTCCTCATTCCCCTCATTCCCCTCAATTCATTCCCCCCCCAACTCATTCCCCTCATCCCCCCAACTCATCATCCCCCTCCTCATCCCCCCTCCTCATCCCCCCCTCCTCATCCCCCCCTCCTCATCCCCCCCTCCCCTTACCCCCCCCCTCACCCCCCCTAACCCCTCACCCCCCCCCCTCACCCCCCCCTCACCCCCCCCCCTCAACCCCCCCCCTCACCCCCCCCCTTCCTCATCCCCACCTCCTCATCCTCCCCCCTTCATCCCCCACCTCCTCATCTCCTCCCCACCTCACTCATCCCCCCACTCATCTCCCCCCCTCCCCCTCATCTCCCCCTCCCCCTCATCTCCCCCTCCCCCTCATCTCCCCCCCTCCCCCCCCCTCCCCCTCATCTCCCCCCTCCCCCTCATCTCCCCCCCTCCCCCTCATCTCCTACCCCCCCCCCTCCCCCTCATCTCCACCCCCCCTCCCCCTCATCCCCCCTCCCCCCCCCTCCCCCTCATCTTCCCCCCTCCCCCCCCTCCTCCCCCCTCCCCCCTCACTCTCCCCCCCCCCCCCCCCCCCTCATCTCCCCCCCCCCCCTCTCCCCCCTCCCCCCTCTACCCCCCCCCCCCCCCCCCCCCTCATCCCCCCCCCCTCCCCCATCATCCCCCCCCTCCCCCCCCTCACCCCTCATCCCCCCCCCTCCCCCCACCCTCCCCCCTCATCTCCCCTCATCTTCCCCCTCCTCCCCCCCCCCTCATCTTCCCCCTCCCCCTCATCTCTCCCCCCTCCCCCTCATCTCCCCCCTCCCCCTCATCACCCCTCTCTCCCCCCCTCCCCCCCTCCCCCTCCCTCCCCCTCATCTCCCCCCTCCCCCCTCATCTCCCCCTCATCTCCCCCTCCCCCTCATCTCCCCCCCTCCCCCCTCCCCCATCATCTCCCCCCCTCCCCCCCCTCCCCCTCTCCCCCCACCATCTCCCCCTCCCCCTCATCTCCCCCCCCTCCCCTCATCTCCCCCCCTCCCCCTCATCTCCCCCCCTCCCCCTCATCTCCCCCCCCCTCCCCCTCATCTCCCCCCCTCCTCCCCCTCATCTCCCCCCCCCCTCCCCCCCTCCCCTCATCCCCCCCTCCCCTCATCTTCCCCCCCCCCCCTCACCCTCATTCCCCCACCCCCTCTCATTTCCCCTCATTCCCCCCCTCCCCCTCATTCCCCCCTCCCCCTCATCGCCCTCATCACCCCCTCACCGCAACCCTCCTCCTCTCTCCCCCCTTCACCTCCTCCCCCTCATATCCCCCTCCCCTCTCACTCCCCTTCCACCCTCATTCTCCCCCTCTTCATCCCCTCATTCTCCCCCTCCCTCACTCTCCCCCCTCCCCCTCATTCCTGCCCCAGTCTCCTCGACATCCCCTAATCCCCCCCTTCAAGTTTCCCGTTACTATCTGCGTTGGATGCTTCTGCGGGTATGCAAAGAATTTGCTGTGTAGTTTAGAGATACAGCGTGAAAACGGGCCCTCCGGCCCACGGAGACGGCGCCGACCAGCGATCCCCGCACACTAACACTGCTCGACATCCACCAGCGACAATATTACAGTTGTACATTAATACCAAGCCAATTAGACCTGCACGTCTTTGGAGTGTGGGAGGAAACCGGAGATCTCTGAGAAAACCCACGCAGGTCACAGGGAGAATATACAAACTCCGTACAGACAGCGCCCGTGGTCAGGATCGAACCTGTTGTAAGGCAGTGGCCACCGCTGTGCCGCCGTGCCGCCTTAAGACAAATCCCAGGGTGTACGGAGTCACAATCGACTAGAAAAATCTAACGTGGGTCGATGGTTTAGACAGACGGAGGGTCCCAAATAGAAATGTCGACCGTAAACTGAAACTAAACTAGTGTGAATGCTTGATCAATGGCTGGCATGCACTCGGTGGCACGAAGGGCCTGTTTCCATGCTGTATCTTTCAAGGAAATTCAAAACACTGATGCAGGGGCAGGATTACTGCTTTACAGTGCCAGAGACCTGGCTTTGGAGATTGTCTGTAGTTTGTACGTTCTCCCCGTGACCTGCGTGGGTTCCCCCCCCCCCCCCCCCCCCCCCCCCCCCCGGGTTTTCCTCCCACACTCCAAGGCGTACAGGTTTACAGGTTAATTGACTTTGGTAAAATTGTAAAAGCCCTGTCCCACGGTACGATTTCATTCCAAGAGCTCTAACGGGTTTGCCCTGATTTGAACTCGGAGATTTACGGTAATGGCCGCTCGTCGGTACTCGGGGCTCTCGTGGACGTTTTTCAACATGTTGAAAAATCTTCACGAGTCTTCCCGTGCTTACCTGCCGTTAGCGAGTCTTCCCGAGTACCTGCCGTTAGTGCTAAGAGACGTCCCCGAGCTGCGACGTACCCGCTACGTTCATTCTCCGTGCTGATCACGAGTTTGATTTTTTTTTAAAACTCAGGAGAGCTCTTGGAATGAACTCGTACGTGGGACAGGGCTTTAAATTGTGTGTAGGATAGCATTCGGGATGTAGCTGGTCGGCACGGACTCTGGGCCGAAGGGCCTGTTTCCGCACTGTACCTTGAAACTAAACTAAATTCAAGAAAGTGCATATTTCCAACAAAGAAAGGTGTAAGAGCTGCAACAAGGTAGATTGGAAGGTAGACACAAAATGCCGGAGTAACTCAGCGGGAGAGGAGGAATGGGTGACGTTTCGGGTCGAGGCCCTTCTTCAGACTGATGTCGGGAGTGGGAGATAAAATGTAGTCGGAGACAGTAAGACTGGTGGGAGAACTGGGGAGGGAATGGAGAGGGAGAGGGGGGGAAAGCAAGGGCTACTTGAAGTTAGAGAAGTCAATGTTCATACCGCTGGGGTGTGAACTGCCCAAGTGACATATGAGGTGATGTTCCTCCAATTTGCGCTGGGCCTGACTCTGACAGTGGAGGAGGCCCAGGACAGAAAGGTCAGTGTGGGAATGGGAGGGGGAGTTGAAGTGTTTGGCAACTGGGAGATCAGGTAGGTTTAGGCAGACCTAGATTGGAAGATTGGGAATACACCTTTAGCTTCTGAGAGGTTAATTCAAGAGACTGATAACAGATACTGAAGTAGGGTCCTGACCCGAAACGTCACCTAACCATGTTCTCCACAGAACGCTGCCTGACCCGCTGAGTCCCTCCAGCGCTTAGTGTTTTCACAAATTATAGGAGTGGAATTAGGCCATTCGGCCCATCGAGTCCACTCCGTGGCTGATCTCTGCCTCCTAATCCCATTTTCCTGCCTTCCTGTCCCCGTAACCCTCGACACCCGTTCCAATCAAGAATCTGTCTACCTCTGCAGTAAAAATAACCACTGACTTGGCCTCCACTGTCCACTGAGGCAATGCGTTCCTCAGATTAACTACTCTCTTGGCTAAAGAAGTTCCTCCTCACCTCCTTTCTAAAAGAGCACCCTTTAATTCTGAGGCTATGACCTTTAGTCCTAGACTCCCCCACTAGTGGAAACATCCTCTCCACATCCACTCGATGCCATTCATCATTCTGCACGTTTCAATGAGGTCCCCCCTCAACCTTCTAAACTCCAGCGAGTACAGGCCCAGTGCTGTCAAAATCGCTTGTTTTTCTCTGGATGTATGCGTGTGTCAGTTCGTATCAGCCCCCAAGAAAGGTGCAATTATCCTTCCCGTTGTGGCTCTTTACAATAAAATTATAAAAGGACTGGACAAGCTAGATGCAGGAAAGATGTTCCCGATGTTGGGCGAGTCCAGAACCAGGGGCCACACAGTCTTAGAATAAAGGGGAGGTCATTTTTAAGACTGAGGTGAGAAAACCCTTTTTCACCCAGAGAGTTGCGAATTTATGGAATTCCCTGGCACAGAGGGCAGTGGAGGCCAAGTCACTGGATGGATTTAAGAGAGAGTTAGATAGAGCTCCAGGGGCTGGTGGAGTCAAGGGATATGGGGAGAAGGCAGGCACGGGTTATTGATAGGGGACGATCAGCCATGATCACGATGAATGGCGGTGCTGGCTCGAAGGGCCGAATGGCCTCCTCCTGCACCTGTTTTCTATGTTTCTTTGTAAGACAAAGCGGCAGAATTGGGCTATTCAGCCCATCGAGTTTATTCTGCCTTTCAACCGCCATTAGGGCCGCCACAGGTGGAGCTGCTGCCCTACAATACCTTTGTTTCCCCAAGAGAGAGGAGAGGAAATTTGAACCAAGAACACTACACCATAAGAACGGGGCCCTTCGGCCCATGGCGTTGGAGTCAATGCCAAGTAAACTGATCTGAGCTGCCTGTAAATGATCCGTATCCCTCTTCAAGCCAGCCACTCTACTTTCTGATCCCAGTAGTGGATCTGCTATCCAGTTCTCCCACAACTCACAATTCAAAATGTCCTGAAATAGAATTCCAAATGAAGGGCCTGTCCCACTGTAAGAGTTTGCCCAAGAGCTCTCCTGAATTAAAAAAAAAATCAAACTCGCGGTAAGTACTTAGAATGTACGGAGTGGGTACGTCGGAGCTCGGGACGTCTCTTAGCGGCTCGTAACGCTAACGGCAGGTACTCGGGAAATGCGGTAAGCTTGTGAAGTTTTTTCGACATGTTGGAAAATGTCCACGAGAGCCCCGAGTACCTACGAGCGCTTCACAAGGTTAATTCCCGGGATGGCGGGTCTGTCATATGCTGCGAGAATGGAGCGGCTGGGCTTTTACACTCTGGAGTTTAGAAAGATGAGAGGAGATCTCATTGAAACGTATAAGATGGTTAGGGGCTTGGACACGCTAGAGGCACGAAACGTGCTCCCGATGTTGGCGGAGTCCAGAACCAGGCGCCACACGCAGTTTAAGAATAAGGAGTAAGCTATTTAGAGCGGAGACGAGGAAACACTTTTTCTCACAGAGAGTTGTGAATCTGTGGAATTCTCTGCCTCAGAGGCAGGTTCTCTGGATTCTTTCAAGAGAGAGTTAGATAGGGCTCTTAAAAATAGCGGAGTCGGGGGATATAGGGAGAAGGCAGGAACGGGGTACTGATTGGGAATGATCAGCCATGATCACATTGAATGGCGGTGCTGGCTCGAAGGGCCGAATGGCCTCCTCCTGCACCTATTGTCTACTGTCTGTTACCGTAATTCTCCGAGTTCGAATCAGGGGAAACTCGGGAGAACTCTTGAATGACCTCGTACAGTCTTAGAATAAAGGGGAGGTCATTTTTAAGACTGAGGTGAGAAAAAACCTGGGATTTGATGGTTTTTCTGGGCCCAATGAGCCTTCCCCAACTGCGCACGTGCGACTGCCGCCTCAACTGCGCACGCACGGTGAGCCGGCGCCCCACCGCGTCTCCGGCTCAATTTTAAATTGCGATGCGGCTGACGGGCCCTCCCCCAACTGCGCAGGGTGGTCGTAAATATACAAATCAAGTCAAGTCACTTTTATTTCTATAGCACATTTAAAAAACAACTCTCGTTGGCCAAAGTGCTTTACATTGGTACAAGAACAGTATAACAAATACAGGTGCATTACTTTATTTACCCTTTGCGTCTCCCCGCGCTTGCGCAGTGGGCTCGGTATCCGTGCGCGCAGTCTCGGGAACGCTCACTGGGCAGGGAAATGTCAGGAAATTTCCCAAAATTATTTTATTTCCCTAAAATTACCCGAAGAGGACCGTAATTTCCTGAATTCCGACTTCAAAGTGGAAGCACTGCTGCTATCGCTCATTACAAGCGCTCCCCTCTTTTTAAATCTTTAAACCTCTGACCCACGGTACGAGTTCATTCCAAGAGTTCTCCCGAGTTTGCCCTGATTCGAACTCGGAGATGTACGGTAACGGCCGCTCGTCGGTACTCGGGGCTCTCGTGGACATTTCCCATCATGTTGAAAAATCTTCACGAGTCTTCCCGTGCTCCCCTGCCGTTAGCGAGTCTTCCCGAGTACCTGCCGTTAGCGTTAAGAGACATTCCCGAGCTCCGACGTACCCGCTACGTTCATTCTCCGTGCTTACCACGAGTTTGATTTTTTTAAACTCGGGAGAGCTCTTGGAATGAACTCATATCGTGGGACAGGGCTATTAATTGAACAGCAGCAATTCCCACAACAACTGTGCCCTTAATCTTCCCTCTCCCCATTATCCTGTGTTGACTCTGGGTGGCTTGATTGTAATCACGTTCTCCGTGGATTGTCACCTTGTCGTGGTGGAGAAGCCTGTGTGGACCTGAGATCCTGAGAGCGGTGCCGTCTGGAGCGATGCTGCTGGTAGGGCCACCCATGGCGTTAAGGTCGAGGGGGAGGTCTCTGACACAGAGCAATCCAACCAAGACCTCAACGGTGGGACGGGCGGAGGACGATGGCTGACCTTAGTGGGGCGTCACAGCTGCTGGGAAGGCGGATGAAGGCTGCAGCAGAAAAGGGTCCCCGGTCGTCTTGGACTCCGTGCCACTGGATCCTGGCACAGATCTGTCAAGGACTGTCTGTGCACCAGCCTCCCCACGTTAAACAACGTCACGCACAGGCGTCCTCCCTAGCGAGGACAGTCATGCTCGTCTCGAGTGAACGCTGATGATGATGAATCGTGTAGATTGTAATCATGAGGGTCAGCACGGTGGCGCAGCGGTAGAGTTGCGTCCTCACAGCGCCAGAGACCCGGGTTTGACCCCGACTACGGGTGCGGTCTGCACGGAGTTTGTATGTTCTCCCTGTGACCGTGTTGTCTTTCTATGGGCGCTCTGGTTTCCGCCCACACTCCGAAGACATACAGGTTTGCCAGTTAACTGGCTTTGGTAAATTGGAAACTTGTCCCCAGTGTAGGGCTTTCTTCCGCAGTTGTATAGGGCTCTGGTGAGACCACCTCTGGAGTATTGTGTACAGTTTTGGTCTCCTAATTTGAGGAAGGACGTCCTTGCGATTGAGGCAGTGCAGCGTAGGTTCACCAGATTGATCCCTGGGATGGCGGGACTGTCATATGAGGAAAGATAGAAAAGACTAGGCTTGTATTCACTGGAGTTTAGAAGGATGAGGGGGGATCTTATAGAAACATATACAATTATAAAAGGACTGGACAAGCTAGATGCAGGAAAAATGTTCCCAATGTTGGGCGAGTCCAGAACCAGGGGCCACAGTCTTAGAATAAAGGGGAGGTCATTTAAGACTGAGGTGAGAAAAAAACTTTTTCACCCAGAGAGTTGTGAATTTATGGAATTCCCTGCCACAGAGGACAGTGGAGGCCAAGTCACTGGATGGATTTAAGAGAGAGTTGGATAGAGCTCTAGGGGCTGGTGGAGTCAAGGGATATGGGGAGAAGGCAGGCACGGGTTATTGATAGGGGACGATCAGCCATGATCACAATGAATGGCGGTGCTGGCTCGAAGGGCCGAATGGCCTCCTGCACCTATTGTCTATGTACAGCACAGTGTAATGTACGGGGTGGTTGCTGGGTTGGTGCGGACTCTCTGGGCTGGAGGGCCTGTTTCCGGGTTAGTTCTAAACCGTTAGTTTTTAATTTTAGAACTACGGCGGGGAAACAGGTCCTTTGGCCCGACTGAGTCCGCTCTGCCCAGCGATCGCCCGAACACTCGTCCTATCCCACAGACGGGGGACAATTTACAGAATTCAATTAAGCGACGCATCTGCACATCTTTGGAATGTGGGAGGAAACCAAAGCACCCGGAGAAAGCCCGCGTGATCACAGGGGGAGCTTGCAAACTCTGCACAGACAGCACCCGAAGTCTCTGGCGTTGTTTATAAGGCAGCAGCTAAAGCCGTGTGGCTGACTGTACAGCATGCAACTGAAGAAGCTTTTCACTGTACCTCAGCACATGTGACAGTATTGAACGTAACTATTCCTTGCGTAAGAAAGAGCTGCAGGTGCTGGTTTAAGTCGAAGGTGGACACTAAATGCTGGAGTGACTCAGCGGGTCAGACGGCATCTCTGGAGAAAAGAAATAGGTGCTGTTTCGATTCGAGACTCCATGCCTATCCATGCGCCTATCTGCAGTGCCCTCCATAATGTTTGGGACAGAGACCCATCATTTATTTATTTGCCTCTGTACTCCACAATTTGAGATTTGTAATAGAAAGAAAATCACACGGGGTTAAAGTGCACATTGTCAGATTTTATTTAAGGCCATTTTTATACATTTTGGTTTCGCCATGTAGAAATTACAGCTGTGTTTATACATGAGCATTAGTCTTCCTCTCATCTGTCCACAAGACCTTTTTTCCAAAACTGAGGCAAATAAATAAATGCTGGGTCTTTGTCCCAAACATTATGGAGGGACCATAGAACGCCACTATTGTATCTGTCTCCATCACCGCCCCTGGCAGGGTGTTCCATGGCCTTCAGAACAAGAGGAGTTGAGTATAGGAGCAAAGAGGTCCTTCTGCAGTTGTACAGAGCCACAGTGAGACCACACCTGTGTTGTGTGCAGTTTTGGTCCCCTAATTTGAGGAAGGACATTCTTGCTATTGAGGAAGTGCAGCGTAGGTTTACAAGGTTAATTCCCGGGATGGCGGGTTGTCATGTGCTGAGAGAATGGAGCGGCTGGGCTTGTACACTCTGGAGTTTAGAAGGATGAGAGGGTATCTCATTGAAACATATAAGATTATTGACGGAGTGCAGCGTAGGTTTATAAGGTTAATTCCCGGGATGGCGGGACTGTCGTATGTGTAAAGCAAGAACTCGCCCTGCAAGGAGGTGAAGATGTGACAATGCACAGAGAGGGCGAGCGCTGCCTCGATTCACCGCAGCGTCTCCTGTACGCCCCACCCCGCGCTCACCACGCCTCTGCTTCTGTCCCAGGTCCCGGCGTTCGAAGGTGACGATGGCTTCTGTGTGTTCGAGAGCAACGCCATTGCTTATTACGGTAAGGATTCCTTGCTTCTCGCCCTGTGCGGGGCGGTCACAAAATGTCCCCGTTCCCCCCCGTCCCCGGGGCAGGGCCGCCGTGGACCTCCCGCCCCCCTGCCTCCCACCTCTTCCTCCCTCCCTCCCACCCTCCTGCTCCAGTGATCCGGGTTCCATCCTGACCTGTGCGTGGAGTCTGCAAGTTCCAGGACCGTCCCAAGTCAAAATAAGATGAATGCATCCGGGGAGATCATGAGCCCCATGATCAAACCTGGGTCTGGCGCTGTGAGGCAGCAACTCTACTGCTGCTCCCCCCTCCCCCAGAAGATTTAAAATCAGATTTTAGCTCTGGGATTTAGTGCTTTCCTCCCACATTCCAAAGACGTGCCGCTTTGTAGGTTAATTGGCTTCTGTAAATCGACCCAAGCGTGTGTAGAATGGTGACAGTGTAAGGGGTGGTCGCTGGTGGGTGCGGACTCTGTGGGCTGAAGGGCCTGTTACCGCGCTGTATCTCTAACAAAGTCTAAAGTGTGACAAAGAAAGACCATTGAATGCGGAGAGTGTCTCCTCCCCCTCCCCTTGCCCTTATCCTGTTTTGAAGAGGGAGTTCGATTTAGCTCTTGGGGCCAAAGGAATCGAGGGATATGGGGAAAAGCGGGAACGGGGTACTGATTGTGGATCAGCCATGATCACATTGAACTGGCTAGAATGGCCTAGTTTAGTTTCGAGATACAGCGTGGAAACAGGCCCTTCGGCCCACCGGGTCCGTGCCGACCAGCCATCCCCGCACACCAACACCATCCTACACCCACTCGGGACACTTTTTACATTTACACCAAGCCAATTAACCTACAAACCTGCGCGTCTTTGGAGTGTGGGAGGACACCGGAGATCTCGGAGAAATTTCACGGGGAGAACGTACAAACTCCGTACAGACAGCGCCCGTAGTCGGGATGGAACCCGGGTCTCCGGCGCTGCATTCGCTGTAGGGCGGCAACTCTTTCGCTGCGCTACCTTGCGCCTATTTTCTACGTTTCCCGTCCCTTCTCCCCTCCGCTGTCCCTCGCATCCGCCGCGTGGTTTTGAGCGTCGCCACTGACCGCACGTCTTCCTTCCTTCCCCCTCCCTTCCCTCTCTCTCTCTCTCTCTCTCTCCTGCCAGTGGCCAACGTCGATCTCCGAGGGACCACGCGGGAGGCGGAGGCCCAGGTCCTCCAGTGGGTCTGCTTCGCCGACAGCCACGTCATCCCCCCCGCCAGCACCTGGGTCTTCCCCACCCTGGGGATCATGCAGTACAACAAGCAGGTGGGTCAGCCACGGCGCTCCGGGAATAGGGGATAACCCTCCCTACCGCTGCCGGGCCTCCGACCGCCGACCTCCGCAACGAGCTCCCGGGCAAAAGTACGCAAGCCAATTTGAAATCTCCCCGGTTGGTGGGTCGGATTCTCCCTCCTCTGACTTTCCCCCGACTGGACGAGCAGTCGATCCATTCTTTCCTCGCACGTCAGTCCCACCATCCACAGACTCACAACTCTGTGTGGAAAAAAGTATTTCCTCATCTCTAGCTCTCTCTTGAAAGTATCCGGAGAACTGGCCTCCACCGCCCTCTGAGGCAGAGAATTCCACAGACTCACCACTCTCTGTGTGAAAAAGTGTTTCCTCGTCTCCGTTCTAAATGGCTTACCCCTTATTCTTAAACTGTGGCCCCTGGTTCTGGACTCCCCCCAACATCGGGAACATGTTTCCTGCCTCTAGCGTGTTCAAACCCTTAATAATCTTACATGTTTCAATAAAACCCCCCACTCGTCCTTCTAAACTCCAGAGTATACAAGCCCAGCCGCTCGACTCTCTCAATGTACAACAGTCCCGCCATCCCGGGAATTAACCTGGTGAACCTACGCTGCACTCCCTCTATAGCAAGAATGTCCCTACCTGGAGACCAAAACTACACACAAAACTCACAAAAATCAGTATCTCTTTCCTGCCTTCTCCCCATAACCCATGACTCCACTATCTTTCAGAACTCTATCTAACACTCTCTTGAAGGTATCCAGAGAATTGGCCTCCACTGCCTTCTGAGGCAGAGAATTCCACAGAGTCACAACTCTCTGGGTGAAAAAGCCTTTCCTCAATAGCAAGAATGTCCTTCCTCAGATTTGGAGACCAGGTGTGGTCTCACCAGGGCCCTGTACAACTGCAGAAGGACCTCTTTGATCCTATACTCAACTCCTCTTGTTATGAAGGCCAATGTGCCATTCACCTCTGATCGCTGTTCTCCCCCCCCGCCACCCCACAGGCCACTGAACACGCCAAGGAGGAGGTGAAGAAGGTCCTGGCCGTTCTGGACGAGCATCTGAAGACAAGAACCTTCCTGGTGGGAGAGCGGGTCACCCTGGCCGACATCACTCTCGTCTGCTCTCTCCTCTGGCTGTACAAGCAGGTACTGATTTACACGGGTGCATGGCTGGGACAGGTGTAGAGGGATGCGGGCCAAATGCAGGCAGGTGGGCTAGTGTAGGTGGGACATGTTGGTCACAGTCGTACTTTATTAGCCAAGTATGTTTTGCAACGGACGAGGAATTTTATATGCCAAGTCAGTCATACAAGTAAACAGCAACGGAACGCACAAAACACATTTTAAGAAAGAACTGCAGATGCTGGAAAGACGGTACATGGTTAAAATTTCAGGTAGTCCCTGCTTTCTCCCTCTTTCCCCTCCCCTCCCCAGCTCCCCCGCAGCCCACAGTCTCCGCCTCTTCCTTTCTTCTTCCCGCCCCCCACCCCCACAACGGTCTGAAGAAGGATCTCGACCCGAAACGTCCCCTATTTCTTCGCTCCTCACCCGCTGAGTTTCTCCAGCATTTTTTGCCTACCTTCGATTTTTCCAGCATCTGCAGTTCCTTCTTAAACATGATAACAATCGAGCCGTTTACAGTGTGTGGATTACACCAAAAGGCAAATAACGCTTTAGTGCAAGGTAAAGTCCGATCAAAGCTAGTCCGAGGGTGGATAGTAGTTCAGGGCCGCTCTCTAGTTGTGGTAGGACGGTTCAGTTGCCTGATAACAGCTGGGAAGAAGCTGTCCCTGAATCTGGAGGTGTGCGTTCGTTTTCACACTTCTGTACCTTTTGCCCGAGAGTAGAGAATCTGTGGACTTCTCTTCCACAGAAGGCAGTGGAGGCCGATTCTCCGGATGTTTTCAAGAGAGAGTTAGATTTAGCTCTTATGGCTGACGGAATCAAGGGATATGGGGAGAAGGCAGGAACGGGGTACTGATTGGGGATGATCACATTGAATGGCAGTGCTGGCTCGAAGGGCCGAATGGCCTACTCCTGCACCTGACCTGTCCTTGATATTGCTGCTGGCCTTGCCGAGGCAGCGTGAGGTATCAATGGAGTCGATGGCAGGGAGGTTGGTTTGTGCGATGGTCTTCTTCTGTGGTGTGGTCTGTCCGTGTTGGGTCCCCACACTCGCAGGAGGCGCCCGCTGGTTCACGAGGCTACTCCATAGCGTCCGACGCCTGTCCTCAAGTGGTTGATGGTCCACTGCTTTCGGGGCAGGTCCTGGCGAGGGACGTCCATGGGGTCATCGATGTACTGGTGTAGCCTAGATGGTTCCGCTGACTTCCGCTGGTCTCTCCATGCGACGGTCTACAATTCTCTGCAATTTCTCACAGTCTCGGGCGAAGCCGTTCCCAGACCGCTTGGTCGGGGGGGGGGGGGGGGGGGGGTGGGGGGTGCGGTTGACGAGGAGTGGGTCTGGCGCCTGACTTGGTGTTGCTCTGCCCGTCTCCAACTGACCGCGATCTCTCTCTCCGTCCGCAGGTGCTGGAGCCTTCGTTCCGCCAATCCTTCACCAACACCAACCGCTGGTTCGTGACCTGCATCAACCAGCCCCAGTTCAAGGCCGTCCTGGGCCAGGTGAACCTGTGCGACAAGATGGCGCAGTTTGATGGTGAGTGGGCGAGCGGGTTCACCCAGGGCGGCGCGCTGGCCCTCCAGCGCCAGACGCCCCGGGTTCGATCCTGACCACGGGTGCTTGTTGTTCTCCCTGTGACCCACACGCTCGTCTTCCTCCGAGATCTCCGGTGTCCTCCCATACTCCAAAGACGTACAGGTCTGTAGGTTAATTGGCTTTGGCCTGGTGCGTGTAGGGTAGTGTTAATGTGCGGGGATCGCTGGGCTGTATCTCTAAACTAAATTAAGCTTTAATAAAAAATATATAGTTGTTGGGGAAGAATTAGGCCCCAATCAAGGGTCCATACCCCTCCAAACCTGTCCTATCCATGTACCATTTCTTAATCGTTGCGATAGTCCCAGTCTCAACCTCCTCCTCTGGCAGCTTGTTCCGTATACCCACCACCCTCTGTGTGAAAAAAAGTTACCCTCAGATTCCTGTCAAATCTTTTTCCCCTTCGCCTTGAGCCCGTGTCCTCTGGTCCTCGATTCCCCTTCTCTGGGCAAGAGACTCTGTGCATGAGGGTGCAGCGTTTAATGGGACCGCTCCATCGCAAGGTGTCGCACTTTAGGAGGTTGAAGGGGAAGGTGTGTAGTTAATGACAGACCCTCAACAGCATTGATAGACAGATAGTCCGAGTCCATGAGAAGGTAGGTTAACAGAACTCGTTAACTGGCGGTCACGGTGGCGCAGGGGTAGAGTCGCTGCCTTACAGCGCCGGAGACCCGGGTTCGATCCCGACTACGGGCGCTTGTCCGTACGGAGTTTGTACCTTCCCCCCAGTGACCCGCGTGGGTTTTCTCCGGGAGCTTCGGTTTCCTCCCACACTCCAAGGACGTGCAGGTTTGTGGGTTAATTGGCTTGGTAAATGTAAAAATTGTCCCCAGTGGGTGTAGGATAGTGTCAGTGTGCGGGGATGGCTGGTCGGCACGGACCCGGTGGGCCGAAGGGCCTGTTTCCGCGCTGTATGTCTAAAGTCTAGTGTAGGTTAGTGTGCGGGCACCGCTGGTCGGCTATTTCCACGCTATATCTCTAAACTAGTGTGAACAGCTGGTCGGCATGGTCTCAGCGGGCCATGTCTCTCGCCGTGTCTCTCAGCTAAAACAAAGCTGAAACTAAACTAAAGCTATGAACATGTAGAAACCTAAAATGAAACTTCATTCGTTGTAGGAATAGCATTTGGCCAGGAGAGGGAGCGGGATTTTCAATCATGGCTGATCTATCTCTCCCTCTCAACCCCTCATTCTCCTGCCCTCTCCCCAAAAACCCCTGGCACTCGTAACAATTAAGAAATCCATCCGACTTCGCCTTAAACTTATCCAGTGACGTGCAATCTGTGGCAATGTATTCCCCAGACTGGCCACCCTCGGACTAAATCTATGAACCGTAAGCTCGTTCCGTGCACCCACCACCCTTTGCATGGAAAAAGGTCCCAGATCGGGATAGGAACACGATGGCGCTGGATTTTTCCCACTGCAGAGTCTCAGGCTCTGCAGTGGGAAAAATCCAGTATCCTGTAAAACTCAGTATCCTGTACCTGCCTTCTCTCCATACCCCCTGATCCCTTTAGCCACAAGGGCCACATCTAACTCCCTCTTAAATATAGCCAATGAACTGGCCTCAACTACCTTCTGTGGCAGAGAATTCCACAGACTCACCACTCTCTGTGTGAAAAATGTTTTTCTCATCTCGGTCCTAAAAGACTTCCCCCTTATCCTTAAACTGTGACCCCTTGTTCTGGAGTTCCCCAACATTGGGAACAATCTTCCTGCATCTAGCCTGTCCAACCCCTTAAGAATTTTGTATGTCTCTATAAGATCCCCCCTCAATCTTCTAAATTCTAGCGAGTACAAGCCGAGTCTATCCAGTCTTTCCTCATATGAAAGTCCTAACATCCCAGGAATCAGCCTGGTGAACCTTCTCTGTACTCCCTCTATGGCAAGGATGTCTTTCCTCAGATTAGGAGACCAAAACTGAACGTAATACTCCAGGTGTGGCCTCACCAAGACCCTGTACAACTGCAGTAGAACCTCCCTGCTCTTGTACTCAATTTAAGAGGCAGTAAAAGCCCTGTCCCACGGTACGAGTTCATTCCAAGAGCTCTCCCGAGTTTAAAAAAAAATCAAACTCGTGGTAAGCACGGAGAATGAACGTAGCGGGTGCGTCGGAGCTCGGGGACGTCTCTTAGCGGCCCGTAACGCTAACAGCAGGTACTCGGGACGAGTCGCTAACGGCAGGGTGAGCTCGGGAAGACTCGTGAAGATTTTTCGACATGTTGAAAAATGTCCACGAGAGCCCCGAGTCCCGACGAGTGGCCATTACCGTAAATTTCCGAGTTCGAATCAGGGAGAACTCTTGGAATGAGCTCGCACCGTGGGACAGGGGTTTTAGGCAGAAACATGGATAGTCATAGAGTGATACAGCTCGCCCACACCGGCCAACAATGTCCCAGCTACACTAGTCCCACCTGCCTGCGCTTGGCCCACAACTCTCCAAACCTGTCCTATCCATGTACCTGTCCAACTGTTTCTCAAATGAGGGGATAGTCCCAGCCTCAACTACCTCCTCAGGCAGCTCGTTCCACACACCCACCACCCTCTGTGTGGAGAAAACTACCCCTCCGATTCCTATTAAATCTTTTTCCTCTTCACCTTGAACTCTCTGGTCCTCGATTCCCCAACTCTGGGCAAGAGACTCTGTGCATCTACCCGATGATTTTGTACGCCTCTATAAGATCTCCCCTCATCCTCCTGCGCTCCATGGAATAGAGACCCAGCCTTCCCAACCTCTCCCTGTCGCTCACGCCCTCTAGCCCTGGCAACATCCTCGACAGGACAGCTTTTGGAGGGATATGATGGCAGGTGGGACAAGCGTAGCAGGGACGTGTGGGCGAGTTGGGCCGAAGGGCCTGTTTCCACACTGTATCATAGAAACATAGAAAATAGGTGCAGGAGTAGGCCATTCGGCCCTTCGAGCCTGCACCGCCATTCAATATGATCATGGCTGATCATCCAACTTAGTATCCTGTACCTGCCTTCTCTCCATACCCCCTGATCCCTTTAGCCACAAGGGCCACATCTAACTCCCTCTTAAATATAGCCAATGAACTGCTCAACTACCTTCTGTGGCAGAGAATTCCACAGATTCGCCACTCTCTGTGTGAAAAATGTTTTTCCCATTTCGGTCCTAAAAGACTTCCCCCTTATCCTTAAACTGTGACCCCTTGTTCTGGACTCCCCCAACATTGGGAACAATCTTCCTGCATCTAGCCTGTCCAACCCCTTAAGAATTTTATAAGTTTCTATAAGACCCCCCCCCCTTAATCTTCTAAATTCTAGTGAGTACAAGCCGAGTCTATCCAGTCTTTCTTGCTATGAAAAGTCCTGCCATCCCAGGAATCAGTCTGGTGAACCTTCTCTGTACCCCCTCTATGGCAAGGATGTCCTTCCTCAGATGAGGAGACCAGAACTGTACGCAATACTCCAGGTGTGGCCTCACCAAGGCCCTGTACAACTGCAGTGGAACCTCCCTGCTCCTCCATTCAAATCCTTTTGCTATCACTACAACCTGCTTGTGCCCCGTCCCAAGGGTGGTTGCATGGGGCAGGGATGCCCGCCGGGTCCGTGCTTGGTTGACGTGGGATTAACTCTGGGGGGGGGTGGGGGTGTCCTCCTTGTCTCCGGGCAGCCAAGAAGTTTGCTGACATGCAGCCCAGGAAGGAGAAGGCGCCCAAGGAAGCCAAAGACCCCAAGCCCCAGGAGAAGAAGAAGAAACCGGCGGCGGCGGCAGCAGCAGCCCCGGAGGAGGAGCAGGACGCCACCGACGAGGTCCTCTCCTCGGAGCCCAAAACACAGGACCCCTTCGCTCACCTGCCCAAGAGGTTCGGAGACTACTTCTTCTTTCGTGCGGCGTGCGCGGCCTAAAGTTGTCGGACAACTTGTTCTATTTGATCACTGTGCAGTGTGTCGAGTCGATTGCATTAGTCGAACCACGTGAAGGTTGCAATCTCCCACCCTGTTCGGAGACCATCCCTTCGTGTCGCCCTCGTGTCAGAGCGGTAAAACACTGTGGCGGCGTGCGGTACAGTGGCGGGGGTGGGGGGGGGGGACTGTCGGCGGGATAGCGTGGCCGACCCGTGTGGTCAGCTTGCCTTCATCCGTCGGGGCAGTGAGTGCAAGGGTCAGCAGGTCACGTTGCAGCTTCGCAGGAGCTGGAACTGGTCTGAGGAAGGGTCTCGACCGTCCCCGTCCCCGTCCTCGTCCCTTCTCCCCACAGATGCTGCCCGTCCCGCCGCGTTGCTCCGGCATTTTGTGCCTGGTCAGACTGCACTTGGAATATCGCGCGTAGTTCAGGTCCGTCCGTCCCCAAAGTTGCAGGACGGATATGGGGGCTTTGGAGAGGGTACCAGCTATAAGGGGGGGGTGGGGGGTGAGGAGGTTGGACACATTTGGTTTGTTTTTAAAGAGAGAGCTAGATAGGGCTCTTAAAGATAGCGGAGTCAGGGGATATGCAGAGATGCCAAGTGTCCCGGATTCGCCGTATTTTTCCCAGCGAAATAACTTTTTTTTACGGTGTTCCGGCAGCCAAACATGCTGGGTTACGGAACACCGCCGCGCCTGAGTGTTCCTCCCGTGAGAACGCCGGCGCCATGTGTCCCCGGTTTGCCGGCCCGCGCGATCAGCGCATTTTGCCGGGCCCTAGTGACCGCGCGTGCGCAGTGGGGGAGGGTTGCCGGGCCCTAGTGACCGCGCGTGCGCAGTGGGGGAGGGTTGCCGTGCCCTAGTGACGCGCGCGTGGGCGCAGTGGGGGAGGGTTTGCCGGGCCCTAGTGACCGCGCCTGCGCAGTGGGGGAGGGTTGCCGGGCCTGGCGCGATTTCGAGCCACGCCACGCCCGGACCCAGAGCCCTGGCGGCGCCGCCCCGCGCGATCAGCGGCACTTTTTTTTGCCGCCAGCGGCCGCTCGCGGCAGCCCCATCACCGGCCTCCCACCCACCCAGTGCGCAGGCGCAGACCCCCGGCAACCATGCCAAGTGCGCATTGCCGCACCCCACGCCGCCGGCAGCCCGCTGATCTGCACCAGTGCGCAGGCAACAACCCCAGGTGACTGTTACGGAGAGAAAATTCATTTAACCCCATTTGTTACGGACAAATGGGTTAAATGTTAACTGTGAACTAAATTTAGGGTTGGCATCTCTGGATATGGGGAGAAGGCAGGACGGGGTAATGATTGGGGATGAATCAGCCATGAATCACATTGAATGCGGTGCTGGCTCAAAGGGCCAAATGGCCTCTCTCCTGCCTGTTGTCCTATTGTTTCTCGGTGTGCTGGGGGCTGGAAAGGAAGGGGGGGGAAAAACTTGACGGAATACAGGTCCGCTGCCGATTTCCCAGGCAACTGGCGGTCCGGAGCGCTCCTTTTAAGATCCGGGCAAATTTACAAGAGCATAAAACCATCAGAGTATAAAATCACGAGAGGAATAGATCGTAAACGAAGCGGAGTCTCTTGCCAAGAGTAGGAATCGAGGACCAGAGACATAGGTATAAGGTTGAAGGGGAAAAGATCTAATAGGAAATTTGAGGGTTGCCTTGTTTACACAAGGGTTGATCGACTTCCTTCAAGTTGCACACCCAAAGTTGAGGTCAGCTGCTCTAGTTGGGATTGTTTGCATTCTCGAAACACGGGCCACGGAATGAGTTTTCAATCTCCCCACCCGCACCCCACAAAGGGTGGTGGGTGCATGGAACGAGGATGTTGGATAGTCCCCAGCCTCAACTACCTCCTCCGGCAGCTCGTCCATACACCCTACCATCCTTTGTGTGTAAAAGTTACCCCTCAGATTCTTCGCCCAACACACTCCGCTCGGTTCGCTGTAACCAACCTGATCTCCCCGGTGGCTCAGCACTTCAACTCCCCCTCACCATTCCAAATCTGACCTTCTGTTCCTGGGCCCTCCTCCGGGCCAGAGTGAGGACCACCGTAAACTGGAGAGCCCAGCACTCATATTCATTCCGCTTGGGCAGTTTACACCCCAGTGGTATGAACATTGACTTCTCCAATTTCAGGTAGTCCCTGCTTTCTCCTTCTTTCCCCTCCCCTTCCCAGCTCTCCCACAGCCCACTGTCCTTGCCTCTTTTCTTCTTCCCTCAACCCGGCATCAGTCTGAAGAAGGGTCTCGACCCGAAACGTCGCCTATTTCCTTCGCTCCATAGATGCTGTCTCACCCGCTGAGTTTCTCTAGTGTTTTTGTCTATCTCAGATTCCTATGAAATCTTTTCTCCTTCACCTTAAACTTTATACATCGACATTCTTTCAATACTCTCTACAATAAAACAAACAGCCGGAGGAACTCTGGAGGGTTGGAGAAAGTTTAAGGGGGAATTCCGGAACTGTGTTCTTTCCAAGGTCGAGCCTCCGGTAGTTTGGATGTGGTTTTAGTCGGAAGGAACGCAGAGATCTTGTGGAACTGAGTTATCAGGAGAAGGCAAGAGACTGCAGATGCTGGAGTCTAGAGCTGCAGGAACTGAGCGGCTCAAGTTGGGCAGAAGGGGCTGTTTCCATGCGGTACAACTCTGCGTTTCAGTTAGATTTCAGTTATAGACAATAGGTGCAGGAGTAGGCCATTCGGCCCTTCAATCCAGCACAGCCGTCCAATGTGATCATGGCTGATCATCCCCAATCAGTACCCCGTTCCTGCCTTCTCCCCCATATCCCCTGACTCCGCTATCTTTAAGAGCCCTATCGAGCTCTCTCTTGAAAGTATCCAGAGAACCGGCCTCCACCGCCCTCTGAGGCAGAGAATTCCACAGACTCACCACTCTCTGTGAGAAAAAAGTGTTTTCCTCGTCTCCGTTTCTAAATGGGCTCACCCCTTATTCTTAAACTGTGTGTGGCCCCTGGTTCTGGACTCCCCCAACATCGGGAACATGTTTCCTGCCTCTAGCGCGTCCAATCCTTCGGTGGAACCCGGGTCCCAGCAACTCTACCGCTGAGCCGCCCCACGTCAAATGAAGGCGCGGGGAAGGCTGAGGTTGCGGGACAGAGGGTTCTTCCGCTCGTGCTGCTGTGGGGGTGCCTGGTGTCTGAAGTGAAGGGCAAAGCTTCAAGGGAGTGTGCTGGGCAGTTTTGTTTTTCACCCTGGGAGGGGTGGAGGCCTGGGGGGGGGTTGGATGGTGGAGGCAGTTTCAACAGTGGCTGGCCGTTAGCTGCCAGGCGGCGCAGAGATCTGTCAGCGTCCCTGCTCCCAGTACAATGTGGGTCACGTGCCCCAAACACACTGCTTATTTGGCCGTTGGACTGATAGACATCGAGCAGGTCCCCTCCCCACCCGCTTATCCTCACGCTCCTCTCCCCCCTCACCCCCCCCACGCGCCTGTCCCATGGCTATCCTCCCTGCAACCCACTCCCCCCGCTCTCTCCTCGCCACCACCACCAAACCCCGCTTCTCTCCTTCATCCCCCCCCCCCCCGCGCTCTCATCGCCTCACGCCCCTGCACCTCTCCCAACCCATTTCCTCCACTGGTCTCCCACCGCTCCCCTCCCGCTCCCTCCCACCCACCTTCCCCCTTCCTCTCTCTCCACCCCCTTCCCCTTCTCCCACCCAGCCCCGCCTTTTCCCATCCCCCCCCTCTCTCCCCCCTACGTGTCCCCCCACCCCCCCTTCTCTCCTTCTCCGCCCCGCCCCCCCACGCTTTCTTCGCATCTCCCCCCCCCTACCCCCCCCCCACCACTTCACTCCCGCCCAACCCCTCCCTAAAACGCTCCCTCCCCCCCTATCCTCCTCTCTCCCCCTCCCCATCCCCCCCCTGCCCGCCCCCCCCCGCATGCACATTCTCCACAGTCAGCTGGAGATCCCCCGCAGCACGCGATGTCCGTGGGTCGGTGCCAGGGACCGTCTGGATCTCGTTAGGCTGCAGCATTCCCATTCCTTCCCGAAAGGTCAGCTCCCCCCCCCCCCACCCACAAGCTCCAACGGATGGCAGACCCTCGCTGCACATAATTCCCTGGTCCGCTACGCTGCACTCCCTCAATAGCAAGAATGTCCTTCCTCAAATTAGGGGATCACCCCTCATCCTCCTGCGCTCTAAGCACAGAGTCCTCGCCTGTTCAACCACCACCATGTAGCTCAGGTCTTCAAGTCCTGGCAACATCGTAGTAAATCTCTGCTGCACCAGAGCAAAACACCCGTCTCCATGCCACTGGTTCCTTCACTATTTGAACATCGGACCCCAGTTTCCAAGCACAGGATCGAACAGGCCCTTCCTTAGACTCTGGGCCCACAATGTCCATGCTTAGTATACATGAAACGACGCGGTGCCCGGGGGCAAGGTTTTAACAACAAGAAGTCCCTCTTCCCCCTCCAGCTGCACACGATCCCAATCTGGGCCCGGCCCTAACCGACTCCCCCTACAGCAAGAAATTGGCGCCTTCCCGTCCCACTGCTCTCCGCTCAAGCCTTCGGCGTGGATTGCATGACGGCCCTTTTTCCGGCCCATCGACCCGGCGATCCCCTGCACGTAAACACTCACTCCGCCCC